>CM038141.1:89475000-89864272 GCA_021437245.1 Aegilops speltoides | reverse complement strand
TGTTAATCACATGATGATGTGAACTATCGATGTTAATCACATGGTGATGTGATCTAGATTATGACTTAGTGCAAGTGGGAGATCAAGGAAATATGCCCTAGAGGCAATAAAAAGTTATTATTTATTTCCTTATTTCATGATAAATGTTTATTATTCATGCTAGAATTGTATTAACCGAAACATAATACATGTGTGAATACATAGACAAACAGAGTGTCACTAGTATGCCTCTATTAGACTAGCTTGTTAATCAAAGATGGTTAAGTTTCCTAACCATAGACAAAGGAGTTGTCATTTGATTAACAAGGTCACATCATTAGTTGAATGATCTGCTTGACATGACCCATTCCATTAGCTTAGCACCATCGCTTAGTATGTTGCTATTGCTTTTATCCATGACTTATACATGTTCCTATAACTATGAGATTATGCAACTCCGCTAACCGGAGGAACACTTTGGTACTACCAAACGTCACAACGAATCGGGTGATTATAAAGGAGTACTACGTGTCTCCAAAGGCGATGTTGGGTTGGCGATTTCGAGATTAGAATTTGTCATCCATTGTCTGAGAGGTATCTCTGGCTCTCGGTAATACTCATCACCTAAGCCTTGCAAGCATGTAACTAATGAGTTAGTTATGAGATGACGACAAACGAGTAAAGAGACTTGCCAGAACGATATTGAACTAGGTAATGGATACCGACGATCGAATCTCGCAAGTAACATACCGATCACAAAGGGAACAACGATGTTGTTATGCGGTCCGACCGATAAAGATCTTCGAGAATATGTAGGAACCAATATGGGCATCCAGTCCCGCTATTGGTTATCAATCGAGAATGGTTTTAGGTCATGTCAATAGTTCTCGAACCCGAGGGTCCGACGCTTAACGCTTGCGATTATATAGTATTATATGAGTTATGCATGTTGGTAACCAATGTTGTTCGAGTCCCATGAGATCATGGACATGACGAGAACCCTAATGGTCCGAGATAAAGTTTGATATATGGGATAATAGTGTTTGATCTCCTAAGGGTTCCGGAATTCACCAAGGGGTTCCGATGTTTCCAAATGTTTGGGTACGGAACACGTTATTTGGGCCAAAGGGAAAGCCCACAAGGTTTTTGGAAAGCGCAAAGGAAGTTTTATGGAGTCCGGGGCGACGCCAGGTCTCGGCGTTCGGGTCCGACGGAACCCGGGTTCGCCCCGGAGTCCGAGAAGGACTCTTGCCTTTCGGTGAAACCGACTTTGTGGAGGCTTTTACTCCAAGTTTCACCCCAAGGCTCAACATATAAATAGAGGGTAGGGCTAGCACCAAAGACACATCAAGAAACACCAAGCCGTGTGCCGCAACCCCGCCCTCTAGTTTAGCCTCCGCCATAGTTTCCGTAGTGCTTAGGCGGCCTCGAGATTGTTTCACCAACACCGCTACCACGCCGTCGGTCGCCGAACTCATCTACTACCTCGCCTCGCCTTGCCGGATCGAGAAGGCGAGGACGCCATCGAGTAACGTGCGTAACCTCGAGGGCCGGCTTTCGATTGGATCACCGGATCGGAAGACGACACACATCAATCAGCTTGATAAACGCTCCGCTTAGCGATCTTCAAGGGTATGAAGATACACTTCCTCCTGCTATATCATCACCATGATCTTGCGTGTGCGTAGGAAATTTTTTGAAATTACTATGTTTCCCAACAAAAGTTTCATAGGAGATGATGAAGGAGTCTTGATATCGTCTGGATACTTCATTTTTATCTAATGATAGCCTGAATATACGCCCAAAATACGCAAACGCTCGCGAACCGCCATGGAATTGATCACTTGGTCGATATGTGGCAGACAATGAACTTGGGGCATGCCTTGTTTAGGGTTGGTAGTCAACACACATGCAAGTGTGGTTCATTTTGGGATATACAACGACTAAGGAGGCCATGGATTGAGAGAACGATCAAGAGAGATGATGAACAGAGGATTGATAGGGTGAAATAACTAAAGAGGCATGGGTGGCCAAGATGTTTTGTTTGATTATGATAAGAAAAGAAGAAATGCTTGTATGATGGCATTATGGTCCAGAGTAGTGATTTTCTTTTCACAGCTCAAACTCTACCTCTTTGATCTATCGCTGAAATTGTGTTCTTTTTGTTTTGTTTATCCCAGGTTGACTATGATGTCTCATCGTTGACTCCACCACCGTTGGTTTTGAGGATGGTACCTCAAGAATGACCAGACCTGTGAGCACGCTGCCCTGCATTCACTTTTGGAGTGAAGAAGAGTATCTGCTGCTTAATAAGGTATGCTTGCTATTAAACTTTGAACGCCGATTTCTTGGGTGACCATAAGATTTCGTACTATTTTGCTATCCATTTGATCGAGGGGTTTTGAATAATGTAGTACATTGACATTACCCATGATCATTAGTACAACAACCCTTTCTATAATTTGATGGAGCCATTGAAATTCTGGAGGTGAACATGTTTTATATTAGATTGAGTGTGATAGAACCAAATGTATGTTCTATCATGTTGATCTATAGTTTTGTTGCATATTGTTGGTGTCAAACTCTTTCTCCATTTCACATGATCTAATTAGTGTGCTATATGTAACAACCCTTTTGGGTTATGACTAATCTCTCAATTATTTGTCCGGTCCTCCACTAATATGTCATTACTTCACAATTGAAGTTTTCAGTAGAAACAATATTGTATCTCCGCCACTAAAGAGATCTCATAGGAACATGTAATGATACTTGAAAAAATGAAGGCAACATTTTTATACATTATTTTGTATGCATTTCGACAGAGTTACTCTACAATAAGATGCTATCGCAAACCAAGTATGTAATTGTTGTATTCTTGATCAGCCAACATGGTTTCTCTTCCTGTTTATCACAAATGTATGCAACTGAAGTTACTATACTATGCATATGCCACTTACCATTTTGTTCTCTATAATTCTATATGCATTTAGTTGAAAATGGTTATGCCGCTTACTTCGTAGATTTTTCATCGATTTAGCTGGTGTACTTTATAATATGGTAGCTTATAAAACATACCAAGTTTTTTCTCTGCTTGAATTTAGTTGATCCGCTGCACAAGAGATCTAAATTTTTTGCGAGATTGATCTTCGTACTATAAAGACGGATGATGGCCATTGTGCTTACTATCAAAATCACATTTGATGAGAACATTCTAAGCTAATTCAAGATATGTGCTTCCCCTGATGAATTATTATACATACTTCAGCAGGAAAAACGTGTTTAATCTACCATGAACGTAAATGGATGATAGGATGTTAAAACTTCATATATGTTGTCGCTCATCGGATATAACTATAACATGATGGTCTCACCATTTTCGTAGTTCAAACCTATATTAGTCATCATCGTGAGTGAGATTTGTAAATTCACCTTGAATCGCTTACTTTCCCTTTGTCGATAATTTTTTGTTCTTATGATGGTACCATGCTTGCTAATTATAAGAGGTACAAATAAACTATTCCTTGTTTGTCTAGAAATAGTTTTTCTACTTTCTATGCATTGAAGAGATAGCAACCCTTGTTATGTACTAGGGCGAGCCCTGTCACCAAAGGGTCTTTTTCATGCATGAAAAGAGAATATATCTTCTAGCTATTATCGTGTTGTAGGTGTACACATGGTTATTGAGTATCATGACATAATCATCCATAGTTTTGTGAAATTTGAATTCCCATCTCTTTATCGTATTATTCATTTTGCATTTCTTTCATAGAAGATAAAGGTTTGTTTTTTTGTTCATACGACCTGTTTTGGCTTTTGAGATCATTGAAAGCTCTTGATATTTTGAAGTTTATATCAAGACTTCACATAAAAATATCCGGGCATATGTTCTTTATTCAGAAGTGAACACCTTACTCAGATGCTTTTTCCACAGCATTCACCGCTTACTTGATTACTGATGGAAGGATCTCCGCTATTGTCGTTGGGAACCATTTGCCTCTACACCGATGACTCATGTTGTATTATACCATGAGCTACCATGACGCCCTCCAATCGACCGCTATTTGAACCTCAACAGATTCTTCAGAAATGACCTGCATCAAGTCTTCGCGCTTTTCTCGACTTTCTAAATGCGGATCATATTATGTGTTATTGCTTTTAAGATAGCACTTACACGTAAGTTGGACAGAAGATGAAAATGGTGTTTGTTCACAATAATCTTCCCATGATGGGAATATATGCACGTAGTCCCTAACAACATTGAAAGCATTGTCTTTTAAACCGAATAAATGGAATGGGGTTCCAATCGCAGGAATTGGCCGCCCATAGCTGGGATAGGTCTGCCGGTGGACTTGCTTGCATTTTTTGGTCGAGGAATTTTTCGTGGTACGTACTGCTATGGCAATGAAATCGGTATACGCTTTGGTCGAGGCAGTCCCGTGGTGGTGGGGCTAGTGGTGTGGCCAAAGAAGTATGGGTACAAATGGAGTCGGTCCCACGCTTTTGTGTCACCGGTTGTATAGCCAATATAAGTGGGTGTCAGTTCGATTTCTCCTACCACCACGCTTTTCAAGGACTTTGTCGGTGTTCTTCAAATCGCAATCACCTCTTCCTTGATGTCCATGCACACGAACAACATTTGAGTGAAAAACATGGTATGATGACAGATGGAATATGTATTGATAATGGATGGACATGGCATCTCTATATATGATGAGTAAACCATGGCTATGCAAAAAAAGAAGAAATGCAAGACAACATATGCAAGATAATTCAATCAATAAAACATTACCAAATTAGAATAGGCACCTTTGATGGGTGAACATGACATGCCATCCGCTTTGACCTCTAGGTTAGAATAGTCATTAGGATCATATTCGAACAAGAGTCAACAGTGGGGAGCGATGAGTTTCATCGTGATCTGTAATGGCACTCAATGCCTTGGTGCCAATTTTGTAAGTCATTGCAGTGTTTAGCTTCAAGAGTGGACTCATGCTAGTGCGAACAAAGCAGCCTACACAAATCATAGTGTAGATATAACGAAAACCTACATCAGAGTGAAATCAGAAAGTGGAACTTGCTAGAATATATGTGCTAGTATTGCAGACGAAGCAGAAAGGCGGATACCGACTCTCTTCAAGTGAAGGTGCGGCATCATATCAAGATAACTCTCAAAGGTGACACATACCCCACATTTCATATTCTTATAGGATTCAAGGGCAGGCCACAAATCCTATTCCTATGTTTACAAGATCCTACAAATCAAAGAGGCTCAAAGTGTCCATCACAACCGATCAGATAGACCTCTACATCGCAAATGGCCCCGCCATCTTCAAGACAAGGAACATATCAGACATTTAGCATTCTCCATTCCAAAATATAAGTCTTGGTAGAGATTTCACTATGGATCACATACGATGTATCAGATACATTTTAGAGTGTAGATTCACCATTTTGCTCCATATGTAGTCCATGGTGGAATCTATAAAGACTTGTATTTAGGAACGAGAGAGTACATATTAAAGAAGAACGAAGAGGAACATGGTAAAGAAGAGGAAGCAGATTTGATAATAAATGTTGGCTGCAAGAGGCCCACATTATGATGAACCAGAGCATTAAGAATGCAACTCCAGCCTATCTCCACCATTTCAGCGGTTGATGAAGATCTCCTACGCTCCTAACCCTTCTTCTTCCTCGTTTTGATTCTTCCCATACGTATCACAGACGGTCACGGCGAGACCATCGCCCACCACTTGTTCCTCCGCCACCCCACCCCCCACCCACGCCGAAGTTTTCATTCCGCGAGGCCTCACAACCACCCGAGCTCCTTGATCGCACCGTAACTCCATGAAGCTCAAAAATCGACCAACCCAATTTTAGTCTAGTGATTTAACTAGTGTGGAATATAAAAGGGGAAACCATAAGCATTGGGAGTATAGTTGAAGCGTGCTATGGCGGATCCTGGTGCAAACCGACAAACGCAACTTCACAACCAAGACAAGAAATCGAGGCAAGGCGATCTATTTTCTTGTCGCGATAAATAAGTTGAGCAGATACGAAAGAGTACCGCCTGCGTGCGGTCGGTAACGATTCTGCCGAGAATTTGACGGCAAGCGTGTAGCGATGGTCGCCGGCGGCATGGAAGCAGATCTAGGAGGGTAGACGGTGGCAGGGGCTGTGGACTAGACAATTGTAGAGCCGCAGGACAACGGCGGGATGAAGCGAGAGGATCGATGCAACAATCCCGTCCGGCGCGTGATGAGAAAGGTCGATCTCTTGAATGACGACGCCCGCTGGGTATCAGCCTCGACATGGTGGAGGAGGACGGCGTGGATGGGGTGCTGAGGGCAGCGATTGCAGGAGCGGGGTGAGGGTGTTTTGGCGCCACGAGTACAAATGGGGAAAAGGAGAGAGGAAGGGGGGAACCATATTCAGCGCCGCTTGTCTCAAATGCGAGGAAATTTACAAACTTGCCCCTTTCAAATTTCTACTACATCATGTTAAATATTAGTCGGGTTGGGGATAGACGGTAATCTCGCATACACCAATATTTGCCGACGAGTTTGCTTCGCCACTTCACCGTGTACATGAATATGAATCTGGAGGGAGTCGATTTTACGAGGGCACACCGTGTTTTGCCGCCCACCGTATGAATCCGGTGAGAGGCATTACGCCACGCTTGGGTGAAATTACAAACCTACCCTCATCGGGAACCCATAAATCCAAAGCAGATAGGCTTTGGCGTGGCATGGATAGGCAGCAGTGATTTATCTCGAGATTTTATATGTTTCCTATCCTCGCAAACGTGGTCTCACGACGCCTCCTTGAGAAGTGTCACACTCTCCCTATCATTATATTACACGGTTTTCATTATATCTCACGCTCTCATCTCTGCATCACTGCACCCAAGCTTTCTTTTTCACCGCCACACACACAGCCTCCACTGCTTTCACTTTGTCTTTCTCTATGGGATTCTCTCACACACCCTATATGTCTCTACATATGACTCATACCACTAAAATTACTCTCTCCTATAGACAACATTTGTCATGGGTCTCCTTTTCGCTCCATCCTGCATCCACACCGATCGTACAACCGCGACCACCTGCCTCCTCTCTCTCTCTCACAGACACACACACACACAACTCCTGCTCCACTCCTTCCCGACTCACTGCCTCTCTCTCACACACAAAACTCTCGCCAGACCCCAACTCAGATTTCTCTCACAAACATTTATCGACTAGCTAGCCTCTAGATAGGTTTATACACCCACAGACTCATGCTTCCACCATCGCATACATGTCTCTCTCCCGCCTTGTATCTATGTAGCTTTTCTTCCCTCTTGAGACACGCCTCCTGACTGCACACACACTATCGCCTCATTTTAAGCCGATACCTATCGCACACACTACTTGTGTCTTTGTCACACATGCACTTCTGCCCTCCTCCACTCTCCCTCTCTCTCACACACACATGGGCTTTTTGCAACAACTAGCAAGATGCCCATGCGCTGTAACGGAACATCAAGATGCATTTGTATGAGTAGTTTATCTTGTGGGGAAGGATGAACGAGGGCCTTATTTGCAAATGTGAGGTGTATATTTTGCAAAATTGTTATAGTTTCTTCCTATCCGCAGATATAGATCGGACGCTTATATTGCAAGATGGCGTCACACGATCATCACCGACAATGCTTTTTATAAGAGTAGATAAAAAATAGAGTTAGTGATGATGGGCCTGCCATCCCGCAATGTAGGTCGTCCGATTTATATCTCGATGGATAGGAAGGAAAATATGGCAATTTACCCACACTCTTCACCACATTTGCGATAAAGCCTCGCTCATCCTTTCTCCCACAAGATCTTGATGTTCCCTGAATGCACGAGCATCTTGCTAGTAAGAGATATACCACTTCTAATCTTGAAACCAACAACATTCCTCCCTTATCTCATCAAAACCGCTAAAGGAATATATTTTGAGGAAACATAACATATTTTTAGTGATATAAGTATTTCAAAACTAGACTTTTTTTTCTATCAAATCGGTGAATATGTATTAATCTACTTTGATCGTGTGGCAACGCATTGGCACATTGCTAGTAGTTATTATAATTTTTGACACCGCATAAAACAGTGGAGTACATATACTAAGAGAAGAGGCGACACACGCAATGGCCTCTCGCTGTCTCAACACATGAGTGTTACGAAGGCGACGTTAACAAATAAACCTCTAAAACCCTAGGTGCACATTACGATTCATACCGGCACGGTGGAGCACCTTGTAGGAGTTGATGGTCGGGACCACAGTGAACGACCGAGCGTGGTGGCTCGCCAATGCCACAGATCGAGTAGCCATGTTTAAAATATCGCTTTTAGCGGGTTAAGAGTTCCGATTTTCAATGGCACGTTATAAGTAGTAAGTAGTTTTAGAACGATTGGTATGGAGCAAAATGGAATTCATATTACTACGCACCTCCTTGGCGATGGTTGTATGGGTTTATGTTACAGATGTTGAACCTAGTAGTTCTAGGGCAAATACTATGGTTTAGATTTAGATGCTGGTTTTCAGAATCGAAGGGGAAACCTTCTTTGATTAAAAAACTACTACCTCCATTCTCGTTTACTAGTCCCTCACGTACTTTGGGTCAAAGTTTGTCCACAAATTTTACTTGTAAAATGTGAATGGAAACGAGATTTTGTTATACCCAAATAAAAAAGGACCGAGGGAGTGATTACTCTAACACGGACGCGACCTCTCATAGCGAGGCATTGAATCGCGCCGGCCAGAGAGGGTCGAACTGCAGCCCGGCCGAGCACGCCTCGCCGCATGCAACCAGCTTAAGACCGCCTACCGCCTTCATTGAATCCACACGTGTTTAAGAACACGCCCTTCCGCGGTGTGCATTTTAGAACAGAAAATGACTATAAATTAATTTATTTAATGGTCTTGACTTGTTGTGCTCGGACCGTAGCGTGAACTAGTAGAGGTTTTTCTTTATTTATAACTCTCCTCACATTTTTTGGCTTTGAAGTGAATCATGGTTGGACATTATGTATGAATGTGCACATTCGTGAACATGAGTTTGATGTGGAAGTTGAACTTGAATGTCGGGCTATGCGTGAACTATACCATGTCCAATGCTTCTCGTTATTGTTTGGAAAGTAATCTGTTATTACATGACCCAAAAAACATTTTGTGCCACATCGAGATGCACAGACATCACAACAGGCATGCCGACCGGATAACATTTGAACCTAGCTATTATGAAGGAAATTTTGTATTGACAACAGCTTTTAGATAGCAGGAGACTTAGCCTCGCTTTTCCGCTAGCTTATTTCTCGCTTCTACCATCTCTTCTTTGGCTTGGGTGAAGAGAGATCCGATTGCTTTTTTCGCTTCTTCAGAACTCATCTAGATTCTCAAGGGCTGCTGACGCTTTTCAGCCTTTACTAATGCCACGAGGACACGAATAGTCGACGACTCCAATTCGCTGTGTAATCCAGATCATCTGGAATTTGCACCTTGTGTCTAATCCAAGATCATTAGGAACCTGCACCTTGTGTGTAATCTAGCCTCATTTTGGAAACATGATCTCGAGGTTGACCATACTTCCCTCCTGGTAGGAACTGCATCCTAACATGAAGTTACTTCTTTTTTAGATCAATACTCAGAGAAACCTAGATCCATTTAGTAGAAGCCAGACAAATAGAACTCGGAGAAGTGAATTCAAAAGGAAAAGAAATATAAAAATAGACTACAAGGTGAGAACACCCACTTCCTACATCAAGTTAAAAACGAAAGCATTAGGACGATTAAGACTCTTCTTATTACACATCGAAGAACACCACGCTTAAGAGAAACAGAAACTATAACATATACACATCGAAGAACACAAGGCTAAACAAAAGTAATTGAAAGGGTGTTACTTACCAAAGCTTGTTTTACAGGTTCGGTGCAGCTCCTCTTTAACTTGCCACGGTCCTTGAAGATGTCCCGAATATCCCGTGTTTGGTCTTCATTGCTCCTCTGCATGTTCACACTGTGGTTTTAAAATCTCAACATGGCAAGAAAATATACTACTTGTAATACTCGACATCTTGTGGGCAACATTAAAGCACTCGTCTCGCCATGTTAGAGCATCTCCAAGAATCATAACGCTGGCGCTTTAAAAAGCGCCAGGTTGAGATCGAGAAGTAGATACTAGAGAGTAGAGGATAGTTCTCAGATAGATAGATAAAAAGATAATCTACTACTCCGCCGCTCCACTCCTCCTGGTGATGTCCTCCTCCGACTCGATAGGCGAAGATGATCGTCATCGGATTCCTGTGGCAACGCCTCCTAGCCTCATGTTGAATTGAGCGGCCCGCCTACTGTCCTCGAGAAGCGCTCGCTTCCGCCTCCTCTTATCCTCTCCTCCTTCACGTAGAACTCACACTGCTGATGATGTCCGCGCTACGCGCAATGGCTTCCTCGTCCATCTCGGCGATGTCGAGACGGTGCTCCCGCCGTTGTCGCGACGATCCTCGCCGTGCTAAGCCGCAGAGGCGCTGAGCTCCTCGCTACCGCCTGCGCCGACACGCTGGGGAAGTTCAATGTTCTATGAGGCCACCGAAGGCGCCACGCCACCGCGTCATATGCGCGGCCTTGTTGGTGGTGTCGAAATTGCCGAGGCCGAGGCGCATCCCGCTGAACCCGATCTCAGCGAGAAGCCGGAGGGCGCGCGCGGACGCCTGTGGTATCCCAAGTTTCCGGACGCGCAGCATGGTGAAGCGGCGAAGAGGCAAAAGAGCGATAGAGTGGCGAGGCACGAGCGGCAAGGCACAGAGCTGGGAGGGCATTGATTTTATAAAGGCTTGACGCCACAAAACTATCGATGCCCGCTTTTCTTGCCGATCCTTTCTCAAGTCTCCTTATCTCTACTTCTTCTACGATTATATTTATTTTATATTTAATATTTAATATTTATCTCTACTTCCTTTACTGTCTACTTTTTTTTCTCTATACTTTTTTCGTAATATAGGTCATCCGATTTATATCCGATATAGGAAGGAAACAAATGGGAATTTTGCAAAAGATACGCATACCCCTCTCCAGATTTGCAAATAAGGCCTTCCTCATTCATCCTTTTCTCCCACAAGATAAACTATTCATAAATGCATCTTGATGCGCAACGATGGGCATCTTGCTAGTTCTAAAACCTTTCCATCATTTGCACACATCGCTGGTTGCGTATGAAAACCTACCCAACAAATAGCAATACATGAGCGATGCACAATTACAAGCTGATATTCTGTTGACAATGGAGGCTATAACCATTACTTTTACGGGAACAATAGCCCCGGAAAATTGAAGGGTAGGTATGAACACAATTGAACGCACATGTACCGCTAAGTGATTCAATACACACATTACCAATCGAGGAGGAGAATGATGGTTTGCGGCCCTCGTGAGTCATTTCGCAACGGAGTCAGTTCATTGTCCACGACAGGGTACTTCTCGCGCATGCCGGCTTCCGGAAGCAGATCCGAGACCGTGGAAGACGATGTCGGAAGAGGCTGCCTACGACGATGACGTGGACCGGCTCCTCCAGCGGCGACGAGGTCGCCGATGAGGCGGTATGCGCCGCGATGGACGAAAGGCCTGATGTAAAGGGAGAGCATCAAGGCTGCGTGCCGAGAAGTCTATTTCATGGGGATAGAAAATGGGAGTATTCAGTGTACTACTCCGGTGCCGGGGGGTGAACCAGTTACGAAAACATCCCCTACCAAGCATCGCTCAGAGGCCTGTTCAAGGCTATGATGGTAACTTCCCATCGCTCGAATCGTGGTCGAGATTTTTCCCACCGACTCAAAATTTTGTGACACCGACTTCGTGTGGCGTGTTGAGTGATTCAGCTAGCAACTAGCGAGTAGTAGTAGTAAACTCTGATATTAGGTTTGATCAAGTCAAACTTCCTAAAGTTCTGATTGTTTATAAAATATAAACATTTACCATAACAAATATGTATGATGGAAGTACATTCAATAATGAATCTAATGGTATTTATTTGTTATTGTATATGTTAATATTTTTGTTATAAGCCGAGAGTTTACAAAACTTGACTTTGACCAATGCTAATACACGGACTTAAATAAAAACGGAGGGAGTACACATTTGTTTTCTTAGTTTGTAGTGAACTAATCATTTGTTGAAATTGTGAAATAAATATATTAGGCTATTGACTTCGAATGTAATGGTCTATACAATTCAATAGTTATAATCATTGTCGAATCCCAAGATGTATACAAGGTCTATAGTACTTCACAACATGCTCAAACTCACATAATCCCAGTAAATGAGAATCTAAATGCATTTCATAGTTATTACTTTGTAGGATGCAACAAAAACAACCAAACTCTACATCATCCATTATAGAAGCAACATTTTGACATATCCCATTGTGTGAATGAAACGCGGCAGAGAGAGCTTTTGAAGATGGAGCAGATAGGGCGGGAAAGATTGTATGTATGTGGACGAGAGAGTAGGAGACAAACCTAATGAGTCGAGAGAGAGAAAGAGAAAGAGAGGAAGAAGTTAGGTCTCGAGAAAGATGGAGACATGTATACGTGAGATGTGTGCATCCGGATTCTCAGATACATGGAAGGAGAAGAGACACCATGTTTGATGAGAGAGATGGAAAACATGGACGAGAGGGGAAGGATCTCATGGGTTGAGGGACAATTTTGTGCGGGAGAGAGGGATTGGTAATTTTGTGCAGAGAGAGAGAGGGTGGGGGAGGAGTCAGCCCACAAGACCTCCTTCAAATGACCCCGCATTCTCTAGCGCGGTGTGGTCGCTGCCTTCGATCTGCCTCCCTCTTTGAAGATTGAGGTATTGTGCATGTTGGGGTAGAAGCATGCAGAGTGGCTTATATAACCTTGATGGGGATGAATTGTGTGTCGAGGGAGTGTGTGTGTGTGTGTGCGGTTGTGTGTGTGTGTGCGTGTGTGTGTGTGTGTGTGTGTGTGTGCTTGTTAGATATTGAGAGAAAAACTCTAAGGAGAGAAATGGGTATTCACGAAGAGATTGTGGGCCTTGAGGTGGGCAATGAGTGAGGGTGTCAAAATGTGCTGCTGATGCATATGTTGCATGCGATCGCGAGGGACTACTAATCGAGAGATGGTTGTTGTGTTACGGATGCTCCTCTCTCTCGTTCTCCGTGTGTGTGTGTCTCTCTCTCTCTCTCACACACACACACACACACACACACACAAGTAAACTAGAAGACCGCTCTCGTGTATACACAACGACGACATCTGCCTATGTCTCACTCATGCATGATCATTTGCACATTCACACGCCTCTATGTTCAGACACACGCACACCGCCTCCACATTGCCCTTCCGCCACAACACACATATGGACACATACACACGTTTCTCTCAGTCACACACACAAAATAAGTATTAAAAACTAGGCGCACTAAAATGTCCAAATCCAAATAAACACAAACCGAGCTAAATTCAAATATATGGAAATATTAGAAGGCCAAGAACTTTCCCAGAAAAAAGTTGAGTAATATTCGAGATTGTTTTCACACACACAAAAGGTTCGTATGTCCTTCGAAGCGACACGGTGACACACTGCTCGATCGACCGCACGGCCAGGGTTCACGCGCTTGCACAGATTTCCGTATCGTGGCTGTGGTACTAAATTCAAATTCTTTTTAATAAAAGCGCCGCCTAAGTCTAATGTTTACGTGTACTAGTACGATTTTCTTTAAGTTTGGCCAACCTTATATAAAACTAAAGTAAGCTCCCATACGCCGACTCATCAATATGTCGCGCCGCCAGAGATGCGGGCCTCACTACTCCGGCCAACAATTTCGCCCATCATCGCCTGTCCGCCATCCTGCCATGAAGTCAAGGCTCGCTCATTACATCTGCAGTCCTCCTCACCATGCCGTTGCCAAGCACACGAGCAGCCTGGTGGAGCCGCTCATGCATGCAGCGATTAAGAGGAGGATTAGCGCGCTCAAAGACACCGCGAGGAGGAACTAAGTCATTGTCGCTCGCTGCGGCGGAGGAGGCGCCGATGGTGGCTATCGCGAAGCTTGCCGCTGCTGGCCGAGCTCGCAAACCGGTGCGGACGCATAATCTACCTTCGACCTTGAATGCCACGTGGATCCCGTAATCAAGGAGAATTTCGGTCGACTCATGAGCCGCTTTGATGCAACATGGATGGCTAGAAGGGCTTCTTCCACCTCTTCTCGCTTCTTCTTTCCTTCGCCCGTCGAACTTCTTTCACAAATCGACCACCAAATTATACTACTAGTACAAACATATTAAGTACAAGAGGAACACGAAGATACGAAAAGAGTACCAATTGCAAGAAGAACAAGAGTAAGACATAGTACTAGTACTACTTCATTTACTAAAGGGTTCAAATAACGAGAAAGAACATAATCATAGTTCAGCCGGGGTCTCAAAGACAACACACCCTTGAAAATAAACTAACAACTAGTCCGCTTGACACCGCAGAGAACCAAAGATGAGTGACAAGACCGCCACCTCTCGAGTCCGAGTCCACGCCCTCGTGATGAGGTTTCTTCATTTAGCGCACGAAGGATCAATCATGGCTACCGCTGTGGTCAGATTGAGGTTGAGAGGAGGACACCAGCTTGCCTTCGAGATCAAGGGCTGGCCTACAACAAGACCTATCCGACGGTGACATCCCTGCTGCTCTAAAGCCTACAGAATTAATTTCACTTTTGTCCTTGAGGAAGTTCTTAAAATCCGGCACTCAACGTTGGCATGTTATATGTGGTAGACCAAGCAAACGTTATGTACGCAAACCCGGATCATGGCGGCTTCTTCCTCTCTTCGCCCTTTCGATCCTTCTTCGCCCCAGATCGTGGTGTACTCAACATCTAGCCCAAATAACCCACTCATCCGTTGAACTGCTGAACATGCGAGGAAGCGAGCAAGCCATGCTTTCACCGTCGTGGATCCACGTGTAGATGACGATGAATGATCGCCGTGATGGCTCTAACCTGGTACTCGGCGACTATGGAGATTTGGGAGGCCAGGATTTTGGAGGAGGGTTAGAGAAGTTGAACTGTTGTAACCCGCAAAAACTAGGAGCGAACTAATGTGAAAGGACGGACGACCGAGCGAATGTTGTGAGGTAGAAGACGGGACGAGTAGGGCGGCGAACGGCGTGGGCTGCTGGCTTGCCCGATGGATAAACGATCAAGCCCCAAAGAGTTCTCGAGAACTATGGGACCCACTAGATGTCATGTCTACTAGACCCATATCGAGTTCGACGGATAGCTTATGCCTGTCAAGACGCTGTGCCGCGCGTGGATGTAACTTCACTTAACCGCCAACCATCGCGCCCCACGACCTTTCGCCGCATCTGCCGCCTTTGAGACTTCGACCGACTATAAATGAGCATTTTTTGCCTACTCCGATGCATGATACTCCCTTTGGTCCTTTTTACCTCACAACCGCTTGCAAAGTGTTTGACCAAATATATACTTTTTTGAACACCACCTTATATTAATTAACCAGCCACACTAGTACACTCATTCGATACAATATTCACCACATAGGGCGGTATGTTATTTACAAGAATACCATCTAATCTATTGTCAAAGCTATACTTAGCGATTAAGTGCCACCTTATTCCGAACGACTAATCTTTGACAATTTAAGATAGTTGATCAACTTCGAGATGCTCAACGCTTTCATCTTCACCACGCATAGACCACATAGTCCCCGATGCAAGAGATACCACAAAAGCTAATCACCTCTAAAATTACAGGATTATGAAGAGAAATACCTATGTAGAGACCGCAATGCAAGCCCTAAGCTCCTCTTCCTCCATGCTTTGACAGCATCAATGAAATCCCACCACCAAATTTATACTAAAAATATCAATATCTACAATACTGATTATAATGAGTATAAGAACTACGCTTTATAATGAGTAAAAATATTGATTTGACATTGTGAATGTTGATACTCCTCCGCTCTAGGTGAGTAAGTCATCTTAGGCAGGCACCGTGACCAAGGAGGAGGGAAACGAGACATTAATGTTTATTTGCTAATTAAATAGTATTGCATGCAATGAACTAACCATCGTGATGTCATGTTTGATAGTCTCAGTCATTAAAAGCATGCACACCCTCATCTCTTATTGGTTGATATGTCAAGAAACAAGAAACGAGGTAGAAGTTAATGCACCGCTACCACGTGTTTTGGGATTATTTGGTTTTCAAGATGACTTATACACCTAGCTATTAGAGTACCACTACCTCCCTTCTAGTTTAAAGGGCTCGACTCAAAAATTTCACCTACTCTTAGCAAGATAGTAGAGACAAGGGAATAGTTTTTGAAGTCCGCAGTACTCAACTAATGCCGTCGTTCTTCACAAAAATGTGTTTACCAATGCATGCATGAACACTAGTTACTCCAACCCCTCTTCTTTAATTATTTGCCACATCAGCATGTTTGCTATTCCGTGCATGATACCAGCTAAGATACCACCATTATGGCTAGCCTTAATCATTGCATGCAATAATTTAGTGCACCTTGAAATATGAACATGGGCGGTGTTTTTAATGACTTGAGACTATACCTAGCCCGACATGCAAGATGACTCATTATGCACCGCCTCCATACCAGAGGAAGCCTGCTCTCCAAATCTTTTCCTCTCCATGTGTGGAAACAATATGCCTACCAACTCTCCTTCCCTCCCATGTCCCACCACTCCACCCCGTGAAAAAATCTGCATGCATGACTCTCCTCCCCCACGCTCGTCCAATCCATGCACCAGCAATATTTCCACCCCTTTGCTCCCGTAATTTACTCCAACAAATATGCCCACGTAGCTTTTACTTAACTTCGTGTGCATTGGTCACCGACATATGGGCTCAGTAGGCATCGCCCATGTCACTGACGTCAATCGGACCTCACACCCCTCTCATGTCACCACCATGGCATCGCCCCAAGCTCCTAGGAGCCTCCTCCTCACCGCGACAGTCACGCTGCTGCTCCTGCTCGCTCACTAGTCGAGGAGGACGCGCCGGTGTTCCGCCTCGCTACGGGACGCCGCCATTCCGCTCGCCACTAGTCGAGGAGGACGCCGACGCTCCGCTCGCCAAGCGACGCGACGCTGCCGCCGCTCGCTCCTTGCCGCTCTGGCATATTTCAACACTACTCCCACCGCTTAGTCAGCCTCAAGGCTATTTATTACAAATTACAACCACAACCGAACCATTGAACCCTCAGATTTCTCTCCGCAGGCATCCACTACCGCTGTTTTCCTCGTCCGCCGCCCCTTCCTAGTCCTAACCGCCCACCGCCTTGGTGCTCTCGGCTATTGGTCAATGTAGTCAACGACATTCCATCTAAGAGTATCAGACGTGGAGAGGCCGATAACCGTCCACGGCCACAACCCATTTTTTGTGATTTGCAAGCACGTCACTTTGTCGTGCCCAGGGCTGCAAATCTTTCAAGACGAGGAGAGCTTATCTGCAAGCAAGAAAATGGCCCATCAAGAATGAGAAATGGGTTGTACATTTTTAAAACACATCAAACCGACAATTAGTTTCAAATATTTTTTTTCATTTTGAGATTTTAAATTACATTAATTTTTATGTGAGAATTTGTGGATTTTATATTGATATACATTTATTTTAAAATCAGTTTGAATGTGAGTCAAATTTCGGATTAAAACAGTTCGGACCGCACCAAATATGCAAAATTTCAGATAAGTTTTTAACTGCCACAATATGGGCTGAATGCTAACAAAAAGAATATGGGCTCCAAAAACCTTAAGAATTAGCAATGGGCTGTAAATTATTAAAATAATGGCGATGGGCTCATGCTGTTTTCCATGATTTGAGGCTTTACTAAAAAGGGTTGACATTAAGCAAAGGATCGTGGATGGCCATCCAACGCCGCCGTGGCTTCTTCATTCTCTGCCTTCCTTCTCCACTGCCAAACAAGCGCCATGGACTGCTCGCTTCCTCCTCCTCGCTGCCGCTCGACAAATGGACACCAGCTATATCTTCAGACGCAAGGAAGTGCCTCATTACGCACAAAATGAATACCCCTCGTTAGGGACCCAAGATGCTGGCAGTTGATTGTGGGCCTACTAAGTCGACGGGACGGAGGGCTTTGTCAACTTAGTCAATATGCACGATTCTAGCTCCAAAGGACTGACGATGTCCATCCAACGGCCGTAGTGTTTTTCACTCCGGTCTTCTTGCTCCACTACCAAACAAGCCCGGTCAGGCTCGCGGCTCCCGCCTCCTGTGGCCACGATGCGGCGTGAGGCCTCACCGCCTTACTACTCCCACCACCGCCGTGCCATCCTCTACTCACCAACACCTCGTTATTTCAAGGTGACGACAGCCCACACCGCAGCGAACCAGCCAACCTCAGACTTCTTTTGATTTTGTTTGATTATGATAAGAAAAGAAGAAATGCTTGTATGATGGCATTATGGTCCAGAGTAGTGATTTTCTTTTCACAGCTCAAACTCTACCTCTTTGATCTATCGCTGAAATTGTGTTCTTTTTGTTTTGTTTATCCCAGGTTGACTATGATGTCTCATCGTTGACTCCACCACCGTTGGTTTTGAGGATGGTACCTCAAGAATGACCAGACCTGTGAGCACGCTGCCCTGCATTCACTTTTGGAGTGAAGAAGAGTATCTGCTGCTTAATAAGGTATGCTTGCTATTAAACTTTGAACGCCGATTTCTTGGGTGACCATAAGATTTCGTACTATTTTGCTATCCATTTGATCGAGGGGTTTTGAATAATGTAGTACATTGACATTACCCATGATCATTAGTACAACAACCCTTTCTATAATTTGATGGAGCCATTGAAATTCTGGAGGTGAACATGTTTTATATTAGATTGAGTGTGATAGAACCAAATGTATGTTCTATCATGTTGATCTATAGTTTTGTTGCATATTGTTGGTGTCAAACTCTTTCTCCATTTCACATGATCTAATTAGTGTGCTATATGTAACAACCCTTTTGGGTTATGACTAATCTCTCAATTATTTGTCCGGTCCTCCACTAATATGTCATTACTTCACAATTGAAGTTTTCAGTAGAAACAATATTGTATCTCCGCCACTAAAGAGATCTCATAGGAACATGTAATGATACTTGAAAAAATGAAGGCAACATTTTTATACATTATTTTGTATGCATTTCGACAGAGTTACTCTACAATAAGATGCTATCGCAAACCAAGTATGTAATTGTTGTATTCTTGATCAGCCAACATGGTTTCTCTTCCTGTTTATCACAAATGTATGCAACTGAAGTTACTATACTATGCATATGCCACTTACCATTTTGTTCTCTATAATTCTATATGCATTTAGTTGAAAATGGTTATGCCGCTTACTTCGTAGATTTTTCATCGATTTAGCTGGTGTACTTTATAATATGGTAGCTTATAAAACATACCAAGTTTTTTCTCTGCTTGAATTTAGTTGATCCGCTGCACAAGAGATCTAAATTTTTTGCGAGATTGATCTTCGTACTATAAAGACGGATGATGGCCATTGTGCTTACTATCAAAATCACATTTGATGAGAACATTCTAAGCTAATTCAAGATATGTGCTTCCCCTGATGAATTATTATACATACTTCAGCAGGAAAAACGTGTTTAATCTACCATGAACGTAAATGGATGATAGGATGTTAAAACTTCATATATGTTGTCGCTCATCGGATATAACTATAACATGATGGTCTCACCATTTTCGTAGTTCAAACCTATATTAGTCATCATCGTGAGTGAGATTTGTAAATTCACCTTGAATCGCTTACTTTCCCTTTGTCGATAATTTTTTGTTCTTATGATGGTACCATGCTTGCTAATTATAAGAGGTACAAATAAACTATTCCTTGTTTGTCTAGAAATAGTTTTTCTACTTTCTATGCATTGAAGAGATAGCAACCCTTGTTATGTACTAGGGCGAGCCCTGTCACCAAAGGGTCTTTTTCATGCATGAAAAGAGAATATATCTTCTAGCTATTATCGTGTTGTAGGTGTACACATGGTTATTGAGTATCATGACATAATCATCCATAGTTTTGTGAAATTTGAATTCCCATCTCTTTATCGTATTATTCATTTTGCATTTCTTTCATAGAAGATAAAGGTTTGTTTTTTTGTTCATACGACCTGTTTTGGCTTTTGAGATCATTGAAAGCTCTTGATATTTTGAAGTTTATATCAAGACTTCACATAAAAATATCCGGGCATATGTTCTTTATTCAGAAGTGAACACCTTACTCAGATGCTTTTTCCACAGCATTCACCGCTTACTTGATTACTGATGGAAGGATCTCCGCTATTGTCGTTGGGAACCATTTGCCTCTACACCGATGACTCATGTTGTATTATACCATGAGCTACCATGACGCCCTCCAATCGACCGCTATTTGAACCTCAACAGATTCTTCAGAAATGACCTGCATCAAGTCTTCGCGCTTTTCTCGACTTTCTAAATGCGGATCATATTATGTGTTATTGCTTTTAAGATAGCACTTACACGTAAGTTGGACAGAAGATGAAAATGGTGTTTGTTCACAATAATCTTCCCATGATGGGAATATATGCACGTAGTCCCTAACAACATTGAAAGCATTGTCTTTTAAACCGAATAAATGGAATGGGGTTCCAATCGCAGGAATTGGCCGCCCATAGCTGGGATAGGTCTGCCGGTGGACTTGCTTGCATTTTTTGGTCGAGGAATTTTTCGTGGTACGTACTGCTATGGCAATGAAATCGGTATACGCTTTGGTCGAGGCAGTCCCGTGGTGGTGGGGCTAGTGGTGTGGCCAAAGAAGTATGGGTACAAATGGAGTCGGTCCCACGCTTTTGTGTCACCGGTTGTATAGCCAATATAAGTGGGTGTCAGTTCGATTTCTCCTACCACCACGCTTTTCAAGGACTTTGTCGGTGTTCTTCAAATCGCAATCACCTCTTCCTTGATGTCCATGCACACGAACAACATTTGAGTGAAAAACATGGTATGATGACAGATGGAATATGTATTGATAATGGATGGACATGGCATCTCTATATATGATGAGTAAACCATGGCTATGCAAAAAAAGAAGAAATGCAAGACAACATATGCAAGATAATTCAATCAATAAAACATTACCAAATTAGAATAGGCACCTTTGATGGGTGAACATGACATGCCATCCGCTTTGACCTCTAGGTTAGAATAGTCATTAGGATCATATTCGAACAAGAGTCAACAGTGGGGAGCGATGAGTTTCATCGTGATCTGTAATGGCACTCAATGCCTTGGTGCCAATTTTGTAAGTCATTGCAGTGTTTAGCTTCAAGAGTGGACTCATGCTAGTGCGAACAAAGCAGCCTACACAAATCATAGTGTAGATATAACGAAAACCTACATCAGAGTGAAATCAGAAAGTGGAACTTGCTAGAATATATGTGCTAGTATTGCAGACGAAGCAGAAAGGCGGATACCGACTCTCTTCAAGTGAAGGTGCGGCATCATATCAAGATAACTCTCAAAGGTGACACATACCCCACATTTCATATTCTTATAGGATTCAAGGGCAGGCCACAAATCCTATTCCTATGTTTACAAGATCCTACAAATCAAAGAGGCTCAAAGTGTCCATCACAACCGATCAGATAGACCTCTACATCGCAAATGGCCCCGCCATCTTCAAGACAAGGAACATATCAGACATTTAGCATTCTCCATTCCAAAATATAAGTCTTGGTAGAGATTTCACTATGGATCACATACGATGTATCAGATACATTTTAGAGTGTAGATTCACCATTTTGCTCCATATGTAGTCCATGGTGGAATCTATAAAGACTTGTATTTAGGAACGAGAGAGTACATATTAAAGAAGAACGAAGAGGAACATGGTAAAGAAGAGGAAGCAGATTTGATAATAAATGTTGGCTGCAAGAGGCCCACATTATGATGAACCAGAGCATTAAGAATGCAACTCCAGCCTATCTCCACCATTTCAGCGGTTGATGAAGATCTCCTACGCTCCTAACCCTTCTTCTTCCTCGTTTTGATTCTTCCCATACGTATCACAGACGGTCACGGCGAGACCATCGCCCACCACTTGTTCCTCCGCCACCCCACCCCCCACCCACGCCGAAGTTTTCATTCCGCGAGGCCTCACAACCACCCGAGCTCCTTGATCGCACCGTAACTCCATGAAGCTCAAAAATCGACCAACCCAATTTTAGTCTAGTGATTTAACTAGTGTGGAATATAAAAGGGGAAACCATAAGCATTGGGAGTATAGTTGAAGCGTGCTATGGCGGATCCTGGTGCAAACCGACAAACGCAACTTCACAACCAAGACAAGAAATCGAGGCAAGGCGATCTATTTTCTTGTCGCGATAAATAAGTTGAGCAGATACGAAAGAGTACCGCCTGCGTGCGGTCGGTAACGATTCTGCCGAGAATTTGACGGCAAGCGTGTAGCGATGGTCGCCGGCGGCATGGAAGCAGATCTAGGAGGGTAGACGGTGGCAGGGGCTGTGGACTAGACAATTGTAGAGCCGCAGGACAACGGCGGGATGAAGCGAGAGGATCGATGCAACAATCCCGTCCGGCGCGTGATGAGAAAGGTCGATCTCTTGAATGACGACGCCCGCTGGGTATCAGCCTCGACATGGTGGAGGAGGACGGCGTGGATGGGGTGCTGAGGGCAGCGATTGCAGGAGCGGGGTGAGGGTGTTTTGGCGCCACGAGTACAAATGGGGAAAAGGAGAGAGGAAGGGGGGAACCATATTCAGCGCCGCTTGTCTCAAATGCGAGGAAATTTACAAACTTGCCCCTTTCAAATTTCTACTACATCATGTTAAATATTAGTCGGGTTGGGGATAGACGGTAATCTCGCATACACCAATATTTGCCGACGAGTTTGCTTCGCCACTTCACCGTGTACATGAATATGAATCTGGAGGGAGTCGATTTTACGAGGGCACACCGTGTTTTGCCGCCCACCGTATGAATCCGGTGAGAGGCATTACGCCACGCTTGGGTGAAATTACAAACCTACCCTCATCGGGAACCCATAAATCCAAAGCAGATAGGCTTTGGCGTGGCATGGATAGGCAGCAGTGATTTATCTCGAGATTTTATATGTTTCCTATCCTCGCAAACGTGGTCTCACGACGCCTCCTTGAGAAGTGTCACACTCTCCCTATCATTATATTACACGGTTTTCATTATATCTCACGCTCTCATCTCTGCATCACTGCACCCAAGCTTTCTTTTTCACCGCCACACACACAGCCTCCACTGCTTTCACTTTGTCTTTCTCTATGGGATTCTCTCACACACCCTATATGTCTCTACATATGACTCATACCACTAAAATTACTCTCTCCTATAGACAACATTTGTCATGGGTCTCCTTTTCGCTCCATCCTGCATCCACACCGATCGTACAACCGCGACCACCTGCCTCCTCTCTCTCTCTCACAGACACACACACACACAACTCCTGCTCCACTCCTTCCCGACTCACTGCCTCTCTCTCACACACAAAACTCTCGCCAGACCCCAACTCAGATTTCTCTCACAAACATTTATCGACTAGCTAGCCTCTAGATAGGTTTATACACCCACAGACTCATGCTTCCACCATCGCATACATGTCTCTCTCCCGCCTTGTATCTATGTAGCTTTTCTTCCCTCTTGAGACACGCCTCCTGACTGCACACACACTATCGCCTCATTTTAAGCCGATACCTATCGCACACACTACTTGTGTCTTTGTCACACATGCACTTCTGCCCTCCTCCACTCTCCCTCTCTCTCACACACACATGGGCTTTTTGCAACAACTAGCAAGATGCCCATGCGCTGTAACGGAACATCAAGATGCATTTGTATGAGTAGTTTATCTTGTGGGGAAGGATGAACGAGGGCCTTATTTGCAAATGTGAGGTGTATATTTTGCAAAATTGTTATAGTTTCTTCCTATCCGCAGATATAGATCGGACGCTTATATTGCAAGATGGCGTCACACGATCATCACCGACAATGCTTTTTATAAGAGTAGATAAAAAATAGAGTTAGTGATGATGGGCCTGCCATCCCGCAATGTAGGTCGTCCGATTTATATCTCGATGGATAGGAAGGAAAATATGGCAATTTACCCACACTCTTCACCACATTTGCGATAAAGCCTCGCTCATCCTTTCTCCCACAAGATCTTGATGTTCCCTGAATGCACGAGCATCTTGCTAGTAAGAGATATACCACTTCTAATCTTGAAACCAACAACATTCCTCCCTTATCTCATCAAAACCGCTAAAGGAATATATTTTGAGGAAACATAACATATTTTTAGTGATATAAGTATTTCAAAACTAGACTTTTTTTTCTATCAAATCGGTGAATATGTATTAATCTACTTTGATCGTGTGGCAACGCATTGGCACATTGCTAGTAGTTATTATAATTTTTGACACCGCATAAAACAGTGGAGTACATATACTAAGAGAAGAGGCGACACACGCAATGGCCTCTCGCTGTCTCAACACATGAGTGTTACGAAGGCGACGTTAACAAATAAACCTCTAAAACCCTAGGTGCACATTACGATTCATACCGGCACGGTGGAGCACCTTGTAGGAGTTGATGGTCGGGACCACAGTGAACGACCGAGCGTGGTGGCTCGCCAATGCCACAGATCGAGTAGCCATGTTTAAAATATCGCTTTTAGCGGGTTAAGAGTTCCGATTTTCAATGGCACGTTATAAGTAGTAAGTAGTTTTAGAACGATTGGTATGGAGCAAAATGGAATTCATATTACTACGCACCTCCTTGGCGATGGTTGTATGGGTTTATGTTACAGATGTTGAACCTAGTAGTTCTAGGGCAAATACTATGGTTTAGATTTAGATGCTGGTTTTCAGAATCGAAGGGGAAACCTTCTTTGATTAAAAAACTACTACCTCCATTCTCGTTTACTAGTCCCTCACGTACTTTGGGTCAAAGTTTGTCCACAAATTTTACTTGTAAAATGTGAATGGAAACGAGATTTTGTTATACCCAAATAAAAAAGGACCGAGGGAGTGATTACTCTAACACGGACGCGACCTCTCATAGCGAGGCATTGAATCGCGCCGGCCAGAGAGGGTCGAACTGCAGCCCGGCCGAGCACGCCTCGCCGCATGCAACCAGCTTAAGACCGCCTACCGCCTTCATTGAATCCACACGTGTTTAAGAACACGCCCTTCCGCGGTGTGCATTTTAGAACAGAAAATGACTATAAATTAATTTATTTAATGGTCTTGACTTGTTGTGCTCGGACCGTAGCGTGAACTAGTAGAGGTTTTTCTTTATTTATAACTCTCCTCACATTTTTTGGCTTTGAAGTGAATCATGGTTGGACATTATGTATGAATGTGCACATTCGTGAACATGAGTTTGATGTGGAAGTTGAACTTGAATGTCGGGCTATGCGTGAACTATACCATGTCCAATGCTTCTCGTTATTGTTTGGAAAGTAATCTGTTATTACATGACCCAAAAAACATTTTGTGCCACATCGAGATGCACAGACATCACAACAGGCATGCCGACCGGATAACATTTGAACCTAGCTATTATGAAGGAAATTTTGTATTGACAACAGCTTTTAGATAGCAGGAGACTTAGCCTCGCTTTTCCGCTAGCTTATTTCTCGCTTCTACCATCTCTTCTTTGGCTTGGGTGAAGAGAGATCCGATTGCTTTTTTCGCTTCTTCAGAACTCATCTAGATTCTCAAGGGCTGCTGACGCTTTTCAGCCTTTACTAATGCCACGAGGACACGAATAGTCGACGACTCCAATTCGCTGTGTAATCCAGATCATCTGGAATTTGCACCTTGTGTCTAATCCAAGATCATTAGGAACCTGCACCTTGTGTGTAATCTAGCCTCATTTTGGAAACATGATCTCGAGGTTGACCATACTTCCCTCCTGGTAGGAACTGCATCCTAACATGAAGTTACTTCTTTTTTAGATCAATACTCAGAGAAACCTAGATCCATTTAGTAGAAGCCAGACAAATAGAACTCGGAGAAGTGAATTCAAAAGGAAAAGAAATATAAAAATAGACTACAAGGTGAGAACACCCACTTCCTACATCAAGTTAAAAACGAAAGCATTAGGACGATTAAGACTCTTCTTATTACACATCGAAGAACACCACGCTTAAGAGAAACAGAAACTATAACATATACACATCAAGAACACAAGGCTAAACAAAAGTAATTGAAAGGGTGTTACTTACCAAAGCTTGTTTTAGGTTCGTGCAGCTCCTCTTTAACTTGCCACGGTCCTTGAAGATGTCCCAATATCCCGTGTTTGGTCTTCATTGCCCTCCGCATGTTCACACTGTGGTTTTAAAATCTCAACATGGCAAGAAAATATACTACTTGTAATACTCGACATCTTGTGGGCAACATTAAAGCACTCGTCTCGCCATGTTAGAGCATCTCCAAGAATCATAACGCTGGCGCTTTAAAAAGCGCCAGGTTGAGATCGAGAAGTAGATACTAGAGAGTAGAGGATAGTTCTCAGATAGATAGATAAAAAGATAATCTACTACTCCGCCGCTCCACTCCTCCTGGTGATGTCCTCCTCCGACTCGATAGGCGAAGATGATCGTCATCGGATTCCTGTGGCAACGCCTCCTAGCCTCATGTTGAATTGAGCGGCCCGCCTACTGTCCTCGAGAAGCGCTCGCTTCCGCCTCCTCTTATCCTCTCCTCCTTCACGTAGAACTCACACTGCTGATGATGTCCGCGCTACGCGCAATGGCTTCCTCGTCCATCTCGGCGATGTCGAGACGGTGCTCCCGCCGTTGTCGCGACGATCCTCGCCGTGCTAAGCCGCAGAGGCGCTGAGCTCCTCGCTACCGCCTGCGCCGACACGTTGGGGAAGTTCAATGTTCTATGAGGCCACCGAAGGCGCCACGCCACCGCGTCATATGCGTGGGCGGCCTTGTTGGTGGTGTCGAAATTGCCGAGGCCGAGGCGCATCCCGCGGAACCCGATCTCAGCGAGAAGCCGGAGGGCGCGCGCGGACGCCTGTGGTATCCCAAGTTTCCGGACGCGCAGCATGGTGAAGCGGCGAAGAGGCAAAAGAGCGATAGAGTGGCGAGGCACGAGCGGCAAGGCACAGAGCTGGGAGGGCATTGATTTTATAAAGGCTTGACGCCACAAAACTATCGATGCCCGCTTTTCTTGCCGATCCTTTCTCAAGTCTCCTTATCTCTACTTCTTCTACGATTATATTTATTTTATATTTAATATTTAATATTTATCTCTACTTCCTTTACTGTCTACTTTTTTTTCTCTATACTTTTTTCGTAATATAGGTCATCCGATTTATATCCGATATAGGAAGGAAACAAATGGGAATTTTGCAAAAGATACGCATACCCCTCTCCAGATTTGCAAATAAGGCCTTCCTCATTCATCCTTTTCTCCCACAAGATAAACTATTCATAAATGCATCTTGATGCGCAACGATGGGCATCTTGCTAGTTCTAAAACCTTTCCATCATTTGCACACATCGCTGGTTGCGTATGAAAACCTACCCAACAAATAGCAATACATGAGCGATGCACAATTACAAGCTGATATTCTGTTGACAATGGAGGCTATAACCATTACTTTTACGGGAACAATAGCCCCGGAAAATTGAAGGGTAGGTATGAACACAATTGAACGCACATGTACCGCTAAGTGATTCAATACACACATTACCAATCGAGGAGGAGAATGATGGTTTGCGGCCCTCGTGAGTCATTTCGCAACGGAGTCAGTTCATTGTCCACGACAGGGTACTTCTCGCGCATGCCGGCTTCCGGAAGCAGATCCGAGACCGTGGAAGACGATGTCGGAAGAGGCTGCCTACGACGATGACGTGGACCGGCTCCTCCAGCGGCGACGAGGTCGCCGATGAGGCGGTATGCGCCGCGATGGACGAAAGGCCTGATGTAAAGGGAGAGCATCAAGGCTGCGTGCCGAGAAGTCTATTTCATGGGGATAGAAAATGGGAGTATTCAGTGTACTACTCCGGTGCCGGGGGGTGAACCAGTTACGAAAACATCCCCTACCAAGCATCGCTCAGAGGCCTGTTCAAGGCTATGATGGTAACTTCCCATCGCTCGAATCGTGGTCGAGATTTTTCCCACCGACTCAAAATTTTGTGACACCGACTTCGTGTGGCGTGTTGAGTGATTCAGCTAGCAACTAGCGAGTAGTAGTAGTAAACTCTGATATTAGGTTTGATCAAGTCAAACTTCCTAAAGTTCTGATTGTTTATAAAATATAAACATTTACCATAACAAATATGTATGATGGAAGTACATTCAATAATGAATCTAATGGTATTTATTTGTTATTGTATATGTTAATATTTTTTGTTATAAGCTTTCTGAGAGTTTACAAAACTTGACTTTGACCAATGCTAATACACGGACTTAAATAAAAACGGAGGGAGTACACATTTGTTTTCTTAGTTTGTAGTGAACTAATCATTTGTTGAAATTGTGAAATAAATATATTAGGCTATTGACTTCGAATGTAATGGTCTATACAATTCAATAGTTATAATCATTGTCGAATCCCAAGATGTATACAAGGTCTATAGTACTTCACAACATGCTCAAACTCACATAATCCCAGTCAAATGAGAATCTAAATGCATTTCATAGTTATTACTTTGTAGGATGCAACAAAAACAACCAAAACTCTACATCATCCATTATAGAAGCAACATTTTGACATATCCCATTGTGTGAATGAAACGCGGCAGAGAGAGCTTTTGAAGATGGAGCAGATAGGGCGGGAAAGATTGTATGTATGTGGACGAGAGAGTAGGAGACAAACCTAATGAGTCGAGAGAGAGAAAGAGAAAGAGAGGAAGAAGTTAGGTCTCGAGAAAGATGGAGACATGTATACGTGAGATGTGTGCATCCGGATTCTCAGATACATGGAAGGAGAAGAGACACCATGTTTGATGAGAGAGATGGAAAACATGGACGAGAGGGGAAGGATCTCATGGGTTGAGGGACAATTTTGTGCGGGAGAGAGGGATTGGTAATTTTGTGCAGAGAGAGAGAGGGTGGGGGAGGAGTCAGCCCACAAGACCTCCTTCAAATGACCCCGCATTCTCTAGCGCGGTGTGGTCGCTGCCTTCGATCTGCCTCCCTCTTTGAAGATTGAGGTATTGTGCATGTTGGGGTAGAAGCATGCAGAGTGGCTTATATAACCTTGATGGGGATGAATTGTGTGTCGAGGGAGTGTGTGTGTGTGTGTGCGGTTGTGTGTGTGTGTGCGTGTGTGTGTGTGTGTGTGTGTGTGTGCTTGTTAGATATTGAGAGAAAAACTCTAAGGAGAGAAATGGGTATTCACGAAGAGATTGTGGGCCTTGAGGTGGGCAATGAGTGAGGGTGTCAAAATGTGCTGCTGATGCATATGTTGCATGCGATCGCGAGGGACTACTAATCGAGAGATGGTTGTTGTGTTACGGATGCTCCTCTCTCTCGTTCTCCGTGTGTGTGTGTCTCTCTCTCTCTCTCACACACACACACACACACACACACACAAGTAAACTAGAAGACCGCTCTCGTGTATACACAACGACGACATCTGCCTATGTCTCACTCATGCATGATCATTTGCACATTCACACGCCTCTATGTTCAGACACACGCACACCGCCTCCACATTGCCCTTCCGCCACAACACACATATGGACACATACACACGTTTCTCTCAGTCACACACACAAAATAAGTATTAAAAACTAGGCGCACTAAAATGTCCAAATCCAAATAAACACAAACCGAGCTAAATTCAAATATATGGAAATATTAGAAGGCCAAGAACTTTCCCAGAAAAAAGTTGAGTAATATTCGAGATTGTTTTCACACACACAAAAGGTTCGTATGTCCTTCGAAGCGACACGGTGACACACTGCTCGATCGACCGCACGGCCAGGGTTCACGCGCTTGCACAGATTTCCGTATCGTGGCTGTGGTACTAAATTCAAATTCTTTTTAATAAAAGCGCCGCCTAAGTCTAATGTTTACGTGTACTAGTACGATTTTCTTTAAGTTTGGCCAACCTTATATAAAACTAAAGTAAGCTCCCATACGCCGACTCATCAATATGTCGCGCCGCCAGAGATGCGGGCCTCACTACTCCGGCCAACAATTTCGCCCATCATCGCCTGTCCGCCATCCTGCCATGAAGTCAAGGCTCGCTCATTACATCTGCAGTCCTCCTCACCATGCCGTTGCCAAGCACACGAGCAGCCTGGTGGAGCCGCTCATGCATGCAGCGATTAAGAGGAGGATTAGCGCGCTCAAAGACACCGCGAGGAGGAACTAAGTCATTGTCGCTCGCTGCGGCGGAGGAGGCGCCGATGGTGGCTATCGCGAAGCTTGCCGCTGCTGGCCGAGCTCGCAAACCGGTGCGGACGCATAATCTACCTTCGACCTTGAATGCCACGTGGATCCCGTAATCAAGGAGAATTTCGGTCGACTCATGAGCCGCTTTGATGCAACATGGATGGCTAGAAGGGCTTCTTCCACCTCTTCTCGCTTCTTCTTTCCTTCGCCCGTCGAACTTCTTTCACAAATCGACCACCAAATTATACTACTAGTACAAACATATTAAGTACAAGAGGAACACGAAGATACGAAAAGAGTACCAATTGCAAGAAGAACAAGAGTAAGACATAGTACTAGTACTACTTCATTTACTAAAGGGTTCAAATAACGAGAAAGAACATAATCATAGTTCAGCCGGGGTCTCAAAGACAACACACCCTTGAAAATAAACTAACAACTAGTCCGCTTGACACCGCAGAGAACCAAAGATGAGTGACAAGACCGCCACCTCTCGAGTCCGAGTCCACGCCCTCGTGATGAGGTTTCTTCATTTAGCGCACGAAGGATCAATCATGGCTACCGCTGTGGTCAGATTGAGGTTGAGAGGAGGACACCAGCTTGCCTTCGAGATCAAGGGCTGGCCTACAACAAGACCTATCCGACGGTGACATCCCTGCTGCTCTAAAGCCTACAGAATTAATTTCACTTTTGTCCTTGAGGAAGTTCTTAAAATCCGGCACTCAACGTTGGCATGTTATATGTGGTAGACCAAGCAAACGTTATGTACGCAAACCCGGATCATGGCGGCTTCTTCCTCTCTTCGCCCTTTCGATCCTTCTTCGCCCCAGATCGTGGTGTACTCAACATCTAGCCCAAATAACCCACTCATCCGTTGAACTGCTGAACATGCGAGGAAGCGAGCAAGCCATGCTTTCACCGTCGTGGATCCACGTGTAGATGACGATGAATGATCGCCGTGATGGCTCTAACCTGGTACTCGGCGACTATGGAGATTTGGGAGGCCAGGATTTTGGAGGAGGGTTAGAGAAGTTGAACTGTTGTAACCCGCAAAAACTAGGAGCGAACTAATGTGAAAGGACGGACGACCGAGCGAATGTTGTGAGGTAGAAGACGGGACGAGTAGGGCGGCGAACGGCGTGGGCTGCTGGCTTGCCCGATGGATAAACGATCAAGCCCCAAAGAGTTCTCGAGAACTATGGGACCCACTAGATGTCATGTCTACTAGACCCATATCGAGTTCGACGGATAGCTTATGCCTGTCAAGACGCTGTGCCGCGCGTGGATGTAACTTCACTTAACCGCCAACCATCGCGCCCCACGACCTTTCGCCGCATCTGCCGCCTTTGAGACTTCGACCGACTATAAATGAGCATTTTTTGCCTACTCCGATGCATGATACTCCCTTTGGTCCTTTTTACCTCACAACCGCTTGCAAAGTGTTTGACCAAATATATACTTTTTTGAACACCACCTTATATTAATTAACCAGCCACACTAGTACACTCATTCGATACAATATTCACCACATAGGGCGGTATGTTATTTACAAGAATACCATCTAATCTATTGTCAAAGCTATACTTAGCGATTAAGTGCCACCTTATTCCGAACGACTAATCTTTGACAATTTAAGATAGTTGATCAACTTCGAGATGCTCAACGCTTTCATCTTCACCACGCATAGACCACATAGTCCCCGATGCAAGAGATACCACAAAAGCTAATCACCTCTAAAATTACAGGATTATGAAGAGAAATACCTATGTAGAGACCGCAATGCAAGCCCTAAGCTCCTCTTCCTCCATGCTTTGACAGCATCAATGAAATCCCACCACCAAATTTATACTAAAAATATCAATATCTACAATACTGATTATAATGAGTATAAGAACTACGCTTTATAATGAGTAAAAATATTGATTTGACATTGTGAATGTTGATACTCCTCCGCTCTAGGTGAGTAAGTCATCTTAGGCAGGCACCGTGACCAAGGAGGAGGGAAACGAGACATTAATGTTTATTTGCTAATTAAATAGTATTGCATGCAATGAACTAACCATCGTGATGTCATGTTTGATAGTCTCAGTCATTAAAAGCATGCACACCCTCATCTCTTATTGGTTGATATGTCAAGAAACAAGAAACGAGGTAGAAGTTAATGCACCGCTACCACGTGTTTTGGGATTATTTGGTTTTCAAGATGACTTATACACCTAGCTATTAGAGTACCACTACCTCCCTTCTAGTTTAAAGGGCTCGACTCAAAAATTTCACCTACTCTTAGCAAGATAGTAGAGACAAGGGAATAGTTTTTGAAGTCCGCAGTACTCAACTAATGCCGTCGTTCTTCACAAAAATGTGTTTACCAATGCATGCATGAACACTAGTTACTCCAACCCCTCTTCTTTAATTATTTGCCACATCAGCATGTTTGCTATTCCGTGCATGATACCAGCTAAGATACCACCATTATGGCTAGCCTTAATCATTGCATGCAATAATTTAGTGCACCTTGAAATATGAACATGGGCGGTGTTTTTAATGACTTGAGACTATACCTAGCCCGACATGCAAGATGACTCATTATGCACCGCCTCCATACCAGAGGAAGCCTGCTCTCCAAATCTTTTCCTCTCCATGTGTGGAAACAATATGCCTACCAACTCTCCTTCCCTCCCATGTCCCACCACTCCACCCCGTGAAAAAATCTGCATGCATGACTCTCCTCCCCCACGCTCGTCCAATCCATGCACCAGCAATATTTCCACCCCTTTGCTCCCGTAATTTACTCCAACAAATATGCCCACGTAGCTTTTACTTAACTTCGTGTGCATTGGTCACCGACATATGGGCTCAGTAGGCATCGCCCATGTCACTGACGTCAATCGGACCTCACACCCCTCTCATGTCACCACCATGGCATCGCCCCAAGCTCCTAGGAGCCTCCTCCTCACCGCGACAGTCACGCTGCTGCTCCTGCTCGCTCACTAGTCGAGGAGGACGCGCCGGTGTTCCGCCTCGCTACGGGACGCCGCCATTCCGCTCGCCACTAGTCGAGGAGGACGCCGACGCTCCGCTCGCCAAGCGACGCGACGCTGCCGCCGCTCGCTCCTTGCCGCTCTGGCATATTTCAACACTACTCCCACCGCTTAGTCAGCCTCAAGGCTATTTATTACAAATTACAACCACAACCGAACCATTGAACCCTCAGATTTCTCTCCGCAGGCATCCACTACCGCTGTTTTCCTCGTCCGCCGCCCCTTCCTAGTCCTAACCGCCCACCGCCTTGGTGCTCTCGGCTATTGGTCAATGTAGTCAACGACATTCCATCTAAGAGTATCAGACGTGGAGAGGCCGATAACCGTCCACGGCCACAACCCATTTTTTGTGATTTGCAAGCACGTCACTTTGTCGTGCCCAGGGCTGCAAATCTTTCAAGACGAGGAGAGCTTATCTGCAAGCAAGAAAATGGCCCATCAAGAATGAGAAATGGGTTGTACATTTTTAAAACACATCAAACCGACAATTAGTTTCAAATATTTTTTTTCATTTTGAGATTTTAAATTACATTAATTTTTATGTGAGAATTTGTGGATTTTATATTGATATACATTTATTTTAAAATCAGTTTGAATGTGAGTCAAATTTCGGATTAAAACAGTTCGGACCGCACCAAATATGCAAAATTTCAGATAAGTTTTTAACTGCCACAATATGGGCTGAATGCTAACAAAAAGAATATGGGCTCCAAAAACCTTAAGAATTAGCAATGGGCTGTAAATTATTATTTATTTGTTATTGTATATGTTAATATTTTTGTTATAAGCTTTCGAGAGTTTACAAAACTTGACTTTGACCAATGCTAATACACGGACTTAAATAAAAGCGGAGGAGTACACATTTGTTTTCTTAGTTTGTAGTGAACTAATCATTTGTTGAAATTGTGAAATAAATATATTAGGCTATTGACTTCGAATGTAATGGTCTATACAATTCAATAGTTATAATCATTGTCGAATCCCAAGATGTATACAAGGTCTATAGTACTTCACAACATGCTCAAACTCACATAATCCCAGTCAAATGAGAATCTAAATGCATTTCATAGTTATTACTTTGTAGGATGCAACAAAAACAACCAAAACTCTACATCATCCATTATAGAAGCAACATTTTGACATATCCCATTGTGTGAATGAAACGTGCAGAGAGAGCTTTTGAAGATGGAGCAGATAGGGCGGGAAAGATTGTATGTATGTGGACGAGAGAGTAGGAGACAAACCTAATGAGTCAGAGAGAGAGAGAAAGAGAAAGAGAGAGGAAGAAGTTAGGTCTCTGAGAAAGATGGAGACATGTAATATACGTGAGATGTGTGTGCATCCGGATTCTGTATACATGGAAGGAGAAGAGACACCATGTTTGATGAGAGAGATGGAAAAACATGGACGAGAGGGGAAGGATCTCATGGGTTGAGGGATTGACAATTTTGTGCGGGGGAGAGAGGGATTGGTAATTTTGTGCAAGAGAGAGAGAGAGGGTGGGGGGAGGAGTCAGTCAGCCCACAGCACCCTCCTTTCAAATGACCCCGCATTCTCTAGCGCGGTGTGGTCGCCGTCTTCGATCTGCTCGATGCCCTCTTTGAAGATTGAGGTATTGTGCATGTTGGGGTGCAAAGAAGCACAAGCGAGAGTGGTCGCCATATAACCTTGGATGGGGATGAATTGTGTGCTCGAGGGAGTGTGTGTGTGTGCTGTGTTGCGTGTGTGTGTGCGTGTGTGTGTGTGTGTGTGTGTGTGTGTGTGCGTTTGTTAGATATTGAGAGAAAAAACTCTAAGGAGAGAAATGGGTATTCACGAAGAGATTGTGCGGGCCTTGAGGTGGGCAGGGGCCGAGTGAGGGTGTCAAAATGTGCGCGTTGATGCATATGTTGCATGCGATCGTGCGAGGGACGGACGAATCGAGAGAGATGGTTGTTGTGTTACGGATGCTCCTCTCTCTCTGTCTCTCTGTGTGTGTGTGTCTCTCTCTCTCTCTCTCTCTCACACACACACACACACACACACACAAGTAAACTAGAAGACCGTTCTCTCGTGTATACACAACGTATCGACATCTGTCTATGTCTCACTCATGCATGATCATTTGCACATTCACACGTCTCTATGTCTGTATCACACGCACACCGTCTCCACATTGCCCTTCCGCCACAACACACATATGGACACATACACACGTTCTCTCTCAGTCACACACACAAAATAAGTATTAAAAAAACTAGGGCGCACCTAAAATGTCCAAATCCAAATAAACACAAACTGGAGCTAAATTCAAATATATGGAAATATTGTAGCGTCAAGAACTTTCCCAGGAAAAAAAAGTTGAGTAATATTCGAGGATTGTTTTCACACACACAAAAAGGTTCGGTGTATGTCCTTCGAGCGCGACACGGTGACACACCGTTCGATCGACCGCGCGGCCGCGGTTCACGCGCTTGCACAGGATTTCCGTATCGTGGCTGTGGTACTAAATTCAAATTCTTTTTTAATAAAAGCGCTGCCTAAGTCTAATGTTTACGTGTACTAGTACGATTTTCTTTTAAGTTTGGCCAACCTTATATAAAACTAAAGTAAGCTCCCATACGCGCACTCATCAATATGTCGCGGCCGCCGTTGCGCATGCCGGCGCCCGCCTACTCCGGCCAACAATTTCTCGCCCATCATCGCCGTGTCGCCGCCATCCCTGTGCCATGAAGCCGAAGGCTCGCCCGCTCACTTCATCTGCAGTCCCTCCTCACCATGCCGCCGTGCTGCCAAGCACACGAGCAGCTGGTGGAGCCGCGTCTATGCATGCAGCGTACGAAGAGGAGGACGAGCGCGTGCTCCAGCACACCGGCGAGGAGGAACTAGCGTGTCATTGTCGTCTCCGCCCGTGCGGAGGAGGCGCGCATGGTGGCTATCACGGCGGAAGCCGGTCGCGCGCGCGTCGAGCCTGCAAACCGGGTGCGGACGCATAATCTACCTTCGAGACCTTGAATGCCACGTGGATCCTGCAATCTGAAGGAGAAATTTGGGTCAGTCGACTCATGTGAGCCGTTTGATGCAACATGGATGGCTAGAAGGGCTTCTTCCACCTCTTCTGCCGTCTTCTTCCTTCGCTCCGTCGAACTTCTTTCACAAATCGACTGACCCAAATTATACTACTAGTACAAACATATTAAGTACAGTAGGAACACGAAGATACGAGCAGTAGTACCAATTGCAAGAAGAACAGTAGTAAGACATAGTACTAGTACTACTCTACGTACTAAAGGGTTCAAATAACGAGAAAGAACATAATCATAGTTCTGCTGGGGTCTCAGCACAACACACCCTTGAAAATAAACTAAGCAACTAGTCCGCTTGACACTGCAGTAGAACCAGCATGAGTGACGGCACTGCCACCTACTCGGAGTCCGAGTCCACGTCCTCGTGATGAGGTTTCTTCAGTTTAGCGTACGAAGGATCAATCATGGCTACTGCCAGGGTCAGCATTGGAGGTTGAGAGGAGGACACCAGGCTTGCCTTCTGGAGATCGAAGGGCTGGCCTACAACAAGACCTATCCGACACAGGACATCCCTGTCGTTCTTAAAGCCTACAGTAACGAATTTCACTCTTTTGTCCTTGAGGAAGTTCTTAAAATCCTGGCACTCAACGTTGGCATGTTATATGTGGTAGACCAAGCAAACGTTATGTACGCAAACCTGGATCATGGCGGGCTTCTTCCTCTCTTCGTCCTTTCGATCCTTCTCTCGTCCCAGGACTGTGGTGTACTCAACATCTAGCCCAGCGACCCACTCATCCGTTGAACTGTTGAACATGCGTAGGAAGCGAGCAAGCCATGCTTTCACCGTCGTGGATCCACGTGTGTAGATGACGATGAACTGATCGCCGGTGATGGCTCTAACCTGGTACTCAGCGGCGACCATGGAGATTTGGGAGGCCAAGGATTTTGGAGGAGGGTTAGGAGAAGTTGAACTGTTGTAACCCGCAAAAACTAGGAGCGAACTAATGTGAAAGGACGGGACGACCGGGAGCGAACTGTTGTGAGGTAGAAGACGGGGACGAGTAGGGCGTGCGAACGGCGTGGGGCTGCTGGCTTGCCCGATGGATAAACGACTGCAAGCCCCCAAAGAGTTCTCGAGAACTATGCGGGACCCACTAGATGTCATGTCTACTAGACCCATATCGTAGGCCTGACGGTATAGCTTATGCCTGTTCGCACGCCAGGCCGGCGCGTGGATGTAACTTCACTTAATTCCGTCAACCATCGCGCCTCCCACGACCTTCGCCTCCCTCGCACGGTCGCGCCCTTTGAGACTTCGACCGACTATAAATGAGCATTTTTTTTGCCTACTCCGCATGCATGATACTCCCTTTGGTCCTTTTTACTCCTGTCAACCGTTTGCAAAGTGTTTGACCAAATATATACTTTTTTTGAACACCACCTTATATTAATTAACCAGCCACACTAGTACACTCATTCGATACAATATTCACCACATAGGGCGGTATGTTATTTACAAGAATACCATCTAATCTATTGTCAAAGCTATACTTAGCGATTAAGTGTGCCACCTTATTTGCCGAACGACTAATCTTTGACAATTTAAGATAGTTGATCAACTTCGAGATGCTCAACGCTTTCATCTTCAGTTCACGCATAGCAGACCTGTCATAGTCCCCTGATGCAAGAGACGCTACCACAAAAGCGCAATCAGTCTCTAAAATTACAGGATTATGAAGAGAAATACCTATGTAGAGACCGGCAATGCAAGCCCTAAGCTCCTCTTCCTCCATGCTTTGACAGGCATCAATGAAATCCCACGACCAAATTTATACTAAAAATATCAATATCTACAATACTGATTATAATGAGTATAAGAACTACGTTTTATAATGAGTGTAAAAATATTGATTTGACATTGTGAATGTTGATACTCCCTCCGTCTAGGTGAGTAAGTCATCTTAGGCTGTGCACCGTGACCAAGGAGGAGGGGAAAACGAGAGACATTAATGTTTATTTGCTAATTAAATAGTATTGCATGCAATGAACTAACCATCGCATGTCATGTTTGATAGTCTCGAGTCATTAAAAGCATGCACACCCTCATCTCTTATTGGTTGATATGTCAAGAAACAAGAAACGAGGTAGAAGTTAATGCACCGCGCCTACGTGTTTTGGGATTATTTGGTTTTCGTAAGATGACTTACACACCTAGCTATTAGAGTACCACTACCTCCCTTCTAGTTTAAAGGGCTCGACTCAAAAATTTCACCTACTCTTAGCAAGATAGTAGAGACAGTGGAATAGTTTTTGAAGTCTGCAAAAGTACTCAACTAATGCTGTCGTCCTTCACAAAAAAATGTGTTTACCAATGCATGCATGAACACTAGTTACTCCAACCCCCCCTCTTCTTTAATTATTTGCCACATCAGCATGTTTGCTATTCCCGTGTGCATGATACCAGCTAAGATACCACCATTATGGCCAGCCTTAATCATTGCATGCAATAATTTAGTGCACCTTGAAATATGAACATGTGTGGGGCGTGTATGTTTTTAATGACTTGAGACTATACCTAGCCCGACATGCAAGATGACTCATTATGCACCGTTCTCCATACCTGTAGGAAGCCCGTTCGTCTCCAAATCTTTTCCTCTCCATGTGTGGAAACAATATGCCTACCAAACTCTCCTTCTCCTCCGGCGTCCCACCACTCCACCACATGTGAAAAAATCTGCATGCATGACTCTCTCCCCCACGCCGTCCAATCCGTTGTGACCAGCAATATTTCCACCCCTTTGCTCCCCGTAATTTACTCCAACAAATATGCCCACGTAGCTTTTACTTAACTTCAGTGCATTGGGTCATCGACATATGGGCCCAGCAGGCATCGCCCACATGTCGCTGACGAATCGACCTGAAGTTAAGTCGATCAACTCATTCCATATCTTACGTAGGTGTGCCATTGCTCGCTATAAATACTGCGCCTCCCACGACATCGCTATCTACTCCCCCTCACATTCACGGTCATCGCTATCTCCTCCCCCTCCCTCTCATGTCGACCACCATGGCATCGCCCCTCCCAAGCCCTAGGAGCCCCTCCCTGCACCGCGCGGACAGTCACGCGTTGCCGTTCCGTTCCTCGCCGCCACTAGTCGAGGAGGACGCGTCGGTGTTCCGCTCCTCGCCGCTACGCGATGCGTCGCCATTCCGTTCCTCGCCGCCACTAGTCGAGGAGGACGCGTCGACGTTCCGCTCCTCGCCGCGACGCGACGCGTCGCCGTTCTGTTCCTTGCCGTTCCAGGGCATATTTCCAACACTACTCCCACCGCTAGCCAGGCCCTGCGGCGACGACAGCCTCACACCACAACCGAACCAGTGAACCCTCGTACTCCTCTCCGCGTGGGCATCCACTACCGCGTCTTCCCCGGCTCCGCGTCGTCCCCTTCCTAGTCCTAACCGTCGTCCACCGCCTTGGTGCTCTCGGCGCGGCTTGGTCAATGTAGTCAACGACATTCCATCTAAGAGTATCAGACGTGGAGAGGTCGATAACCGGGTCCACGGCCACAACCCAGTTTTTTTGTGATTTGCCAAGCACGTCACTTTGTCGAGCTGTTGGGCTGCAAATCTTTCAAGACGAGGAGAGCTTTCATTGGTGGCCAAGAAAATGGCCCATCAAGAATGAGAAATGGGTTGTACATTTTAAAACACATCAAACCGACAATTAGTTTCAAATATTTTTTTCATTTTGAGATTTTAAATTACATTAATTTTTATGCGTGGAGAATTTGTTGGATTTTATATTGATATACATTTATTTTAAAATCAGTTTGAATGTGAGTCAAAATTTCGGATTAAAAACAGTTCGGACCGCACCGAAATATGCAAAATTTCATATAAGTTTTTAACCGTGGCCACAATATGGGCTGTAATGCTAACAAAAAGAATATGGGCTCCAAAAACCTTAAGAATTAGCAAATGGGCTGTAAATTATTAAAATAATGGCGATGGGCTCTATGCTGTTTTCCATGATTTGAGGCTTTACTAAAAAGGGTTGACACACAAGCAAAGGATCGTTGGATGGCCATCCAACGGCCGTCGTCTTCTTCATTCTCTGCTCTTCCTTCTCCGGCCGCTCAAACAAGCGCCAAGGACTGCTCGCTCCCTCCTCCCCATGGCGGGCTCGACAAATCGGACACACCAGCTATATCTTCAGACGCAAGGAAGTGCCTCGTTATTACGCACAAAAAATGAATACTCCCCGTTAGTGGGACCCAATCAGATGGCGAGGTGACTTAGGGCCTACTAAGTGGCGACGGGACGGAGGGCTTTGTCAACTTAGTCAATATGCACGATTCTAGCTCCAAAGGACCGTCGATGTCCATCCAACGGCCGTAGTGCTTCTTCACCTCTGGTCTTCTTGCTCCAAATTACCAAACAAGCGCCGGTCGTGCTCTCGTGCTCCTGCCTCCGTGGCCCGGCTACGATCGGCGGAGGCCTCACCGCCCTACTACTCCCACCGCTGGCCAGGCCATCCCTCTACTCACCAACACCCCCTGTTATTCTGCGGTGACGACAGCCTCACACCGCAGCGAACCAGTCAACCCTCGTACTCCTCTACGCGTGGGTATCCACTGCCGCGTCTTCCCCGGCTCCGCGTCGTCCCCTTCCTAGGCCTTGCCGTCATCCACCGCCCTGGTGCTCTCGGCGCGGCGTGGTCAATGTGGTCAAGGAACGGCTTCCATCGAACGTGGACTATACGTGGAGTGGCTGACAACTGGGTCCACAGCAGCAGCAAGGAAGTGCCTCCTTATTACGCGCAAAATAATTATTCCTCCACCTGACAGAGGGGACCCACAGGACGGGCCACCATATTTCGCGAAAAAAAATGTTTCCCCCCTGATTGCTGGGACCCACCAGCTACACCTTCGCACGCAAGGAAGTGCGTCCGGGCAAAAAAAAAACAAAACGATTCGCCCCCTGACTGCTGGGACCCACCAGCTACATCTTCGCACGCTAGGAAGTGCATCCGAAAAAACGATTCGCCCCCCTAACTACTGGGACCCACCAGCTACATCTTCGCACGCAAGGAAGTGCGTCCGGGCAAAAAAAACAAAACGATTCGCCCCCTTGACTGCTGGGACCCACCAGCTACATCTTCGCAGGGAAGGAAGTGCCTGACATTCGGGACCCACCTAGTCGAATCGTACGTAGCGTTGTCATTCTGGTCGCGAATGTGTATGTACATACTGGTTGATGTAGAGGCATGCATGTAGCATGTACACGTATGTACAGCGGCGAGGGTGCAAGAAAGAAAATACGGCCGCGTACGTACATACGGGCAGGGTCTCGAACGCCTACTCTCGCATACGTACATGGCTAGGTCGGAACGGAGAAACAACATCGTCGTCGTGTTCATGGGGAGGCGACGGAATGCGCCGTGTTCATGGGGAGGTAACGGAATGCGTCGTGTTCATCGGGAGGCAACGGAACGCGTGGGAGCCAACCGGCTTGGACGGAACAGGGGATGGAAACGAGGCCTGGCGTACCGCAGAACGGAGGAAACGGCCTTGTGTTCGACCGGCCACGTTCGGAACGGGTTCCTGTTGATCGGGAGGGGTGTGGTATACCGCAAAACGAAGGACACAGACCTCCTACGGTCAAAACGGGCGTCCTGTTGATCGGGAGGGGTGTGGCGTACCGCAAAACGGACGAAACAGACCTCCTAAAGTCGAAACTGGGGTCCTGTTGATCGGGAGGGTTGTGGCGTACTGCAAAATGGACGAAACGGACTTGTGTTGGAGCGCTACGGTTGAAACGGGGGTCCTATTCATCGGGAGGGGTGTGGCGTACCGCAAAACGGGACTCCACGGGATACTGTTCATCTCCACCGTCGACCTCCTCCAGCCTCCACGGGCTACCGTCGACCTCCTCCAGCCTCCACGGGCTCCTGTTCATCCAGCCTCCACCGTGCGCTGCTCCACCGGCTACTGTTCAACCACCCTCCACCATCTATTGTTCATCCAGCCCTCCACCATCTACTTTTCATCCAGCCCTCCACACCACGGGGTCCCGTTCAACCACCCCTCCACGGCCACCCTCCACCGCTTCATCGCTCATCCACCGTCCACACCACGGGTCCTGTTCATCCCGAGGCAACGCCACCGCCATCGCTCATCCACCCCGCAGAACGCCATTGTTCATCCAATCGATCGGCTTGATTAGCAGCGAGAGCGGCGAATCGCTCCATCCGGTTCGATTAATAGCCATCGATTGATCGCCGGGTTCAGAACGCGTAGTTGCAGTCTGTCGCCGGGTTCGATTAGAGCCCAACACCTCACTCGGGTTCAGTTAGAGCCAACGCCTCGCACACACGCGCGTATGTGTATGAGAGAAACGCGCATCGCTCGGCCCCCGACCTCCCACTGTAACCGGCAACTCCCCGAAATTTTCCTTCCCCTCGCTTCTACCACGGTTTTTTCCATCATGGATGGCCCAAAGAATGTCATGCAGCTGCGTCTCCGACCCGCCCAGGACGAAAAGCCCATTTTCTATCATGATTTTTTGTCATAGAAGTAGGAGCCCACCACATCTATGATGATACTGGGTTTTGTCACAATTATCGTCATAGAAGTGTCATATGTATGACAGAAATTTTTTCGTTCGGCCCAAAATGTCACGGATGTGTCTTTTTTTGTAGTGCATGGCTCAAAGCAAGCCCGCGACCGCAGCTGGCTCTCCCGCATCGGTGGGTGTCGGTGTCAAAACCGGCGGATCTCGGGTAGGGGGTCCCGAGCTGTGGATCTTGGATCAATGGAGAACAAGGGACGAAGGATACGGTATTTACCCAGGTTCGGGCCCTCTCTAAGAGGTAAAACCCTACGTCCTGCTTCATTATATTGAGGTGTATAGGATGATTACAGAGTCAATCTACCACGAGATCAGATGAACTAAACCCTAGATGAGTAGTATGATGGTAGTTGTTCTCCTAGCCTCTACGGACTAAAACCCTCTGGTTTATATAGACACCAGGGGTACCAGGGTTTCCTATTGTCGGTTACAACAAGGGAATAAACATGTCGAATCTCCTATCTTGACTTGGAGTAGACGACACCAAAGATCTCTCAGACGGATACGATGCATGCCTAATAGCCCACCTTCCAATGATCGTCAGAAAGCGGCTTTGTTGTCCGACCCACGAGAGATAGGTCGGCAGTCCAAGGACCCCCTAGTGCAGGACTCCCTCAGTAGCCACCGAACTAGCCTCCAACGCTGGTTCCTTATAGCTTCCGCACCTGCAGTCCCCGGCTTGCCGGGTGAGTTCTTCTCCTTGTGTGTTCAGAGTGATCCCTCCCAGCCAAGCCTTTTAAAGATCCATTTTAGTAGAGTTCGGCCATGTGCTTGACCGGGTTGTATCCGGAATCCGAATTGTTGGCATTACTTAGCCTTGAAGGCTAACCGCCTGAATGCAAACAGTGCCCCTGCCTGAGAAGTTTTGGCGAAGGGTCACAACTGGTCACAAACATCAAACCCTTGTGAGAACTTGATGCCTGGCTCGAGGCATCTCCTCCATTGGCACGTCTCGTTGAGACGGAGATCATGCCCCCCTTTTAAGGGATATGATCAATGAGTTGGGTTCAACCCATTCGTGCATAATGCCACGAGTATCGAGAAGTGGCGAGGTCTACGACACAATAAAAGGACCTTTGGTATTACAACGACTTATATAAGGGGAACGGCCATCGCTATCAGTGTACGCCTTATCCTTCCTCTTTCCATCACTTTTCCAATCCACAGAGCCCCGACGCCATAAAACCACCTCTCCTCAAGCACTTCTCCCCCCTAATCTGGTCATGGCCGGATTAGGTTCTAAGGGCAAGTGGGAGGCCTCGAGCGTCACCAACGATGACATCGAGGACCTGAAATGAGCTGGTTACCTCCCTGCCAACGTCGCTCACCGGGCTCTAGAAGAGGGCCAGGTCATCCCGGCGCCCCTCCTCGGCGAGTGGGTTGTGTTCATCCCCCACTTTGTCCGGGGCTGTGCTTCATGCTCCATCCCTTCATCAAGGGGTTAATGTTTTTCTACGGGCTAGACTTCCACGATCTAGCCCTGAACTCCTTCCTCCATATCTCGGCCTTCATCGTCGTTTGCGAGGCCTTTCTCCGGATCCAGCCACACTTCAGCTTGTGGCTGAGAATCTTCAATGTCAAGCCGAAGATCGTCGACGACCAGTAGGCGGACTGCAAGGGGGGAGGGGGTAATGATCAGCAAGCTCACCCAGGTCGAGTGGCTAGAGGGCACATTCATAGACACTGTCAAGTTCTGGCAGAAGGAGTGCTTGTATATCAAAGAGCCCCGCAATGAAGCCTCGGCGACAGCTCCCGAATTCAGATACGGACCCCCCGCGAGGCTCACCTCATGGGCGAAGAAGGTCTGTGACTGGGGGTCATCCACGGAGGTGGAGCTGCTGCAAAAGCGCATCGTCAGCATGAAAAAGGCGGGCGCCAAGCTGACCAATGTGGTTCAGGTAATGCTCTGTTGCTGTCTCCTACCCTACCAACAATGGGAGCACCCGATGGGGACCTACAAGCCCAAGGATTCGGCCACCGTACTCCGCTTCTATGGCACCACCCACGAAAAGCTATGGAAGGTGCTATTCAAGCCTCAAAAGACGTGGCTGGGCAAGGAGGAAGACATTGGCCTCGACGAAGCGCATCCTCATAGGGAGGTAATGAAATTCTATCCATTCTGTGGTTTTCACGTTTCTGCGGGAGGTGTAACCCTCCCTCTCTCTTACTTCCGCAGGGCTGGCTCAAGAAGGCCAAACGGATTGAAGGTGCGGCCCCGCTGCCCCAAGACCCCAGGTCGGCCCTGCTGGAGGAGATTGCTGATCGTGGCGCCCTACAAAGCGCCAGAGAAAAAAAGAGAAGAAGAAGAAGGATGGGACGAAGGAGGCCAGAGAAGGCCTCCGCCTAGAGCACACCCGGACACCAAGTTCGGGGACACCAAGCTCCCTCCATCCACGAGGGTGAGTAGGAAGAGGAGGAGGAGGAGGATGAGGATGATGATGAGGAGGAGGAGAGCGACTCCTCCAGCACAAGTAAGAGGGCAGCGTCGGTCAACGCCGAGGAGGAGCAGCCCCCACACACCCCGAAAAAATAGTGCGGGGCCAAGTTGGTCCTAATCGATGACAACTCAGATTCCAATGAGGAGTCCATAGTGTCCAAAGAGGTTCCGAAAAGGAACCCAAGGATCAAGCCCCACACCGAGAGGTACGAGTACGAAGACTCCCCAGGCACTTGTCTTGCTAGTCTATTACTAATAGCATATGCATATTTTATGTTACAGCCCACCGTGCGACCTTCCCACTGACCAAGGCTCAGAGGAAACTTCTCCGCTAGCCGATCTAGCAGAGAGTGGGACCGCATCATGCTCCACGCCTCCTGCAGTCATCGGGAAGACCGGAGAGGTGCTATCCCGAAGGACCCCTCTCGTTTCGGACACGGAGGTGGCGGCGACGTCATCATGGCCGAGGCTAACACTTCGGCTGTTGAAGACCAGGAAGGAGGTTCCCTCCTGATGAACAAGGAGGAAGAGCTCGACCTATCCGAGCCCTCCTGAAAGACGGTTCCGAAGCCCCCAGGTCCCTCGGAGGCGTCAAATCTGCCCCCGCCAAAGGGGGGTCCGGGGCCCCACCACCAGCGCCGAACATCAAAGATTGGGCTACGGCTGGGTGGCCGGACATGATGGAGGAGGACTTGAATATATCCCCCATTGTCTCAGAACACCGCGCCCTAATGGACGCGGTTTTGCAAAGCATTCCGTCCATTAACAACGGACTGAAAATAAGCTTTTGCTAGCCTCCTAACAGGCTTTGTGGTAAGCAATGTAATGCTCTTTTCATGAAAATGTATTTTGTGAACAAAATTTGAGCAGTCCTTGTATGTAGCAGCCCCAAGACTCTGGCAGGATTGAAAAACCTAGAAGAGGATCAAAAATCATTGAGCTGGGAGTCTGAATGAGGTGATTGTTTATTTTTACAGGCTTCAACATTGGCGGCAGCTGCCAATGCCTGATGGAAATATTCCCTAGAGGCAATAATAAAGTTATTATTATTATATTTCCTTATTCACCATAAAGGTTTATTATTCATGCTAGAATTGTATTGACCGGAAACTTAAATACATGTGTGGATACATAAACAAATGTCGTGTCCCTAGTAAGCCTCTACTAGACTCGTTGATCAAAGATGGTTAAGGTTTCCTAACCATAGACATGAGTTGTCACTTGATAACGGGATCGCATCATTAGGAGAATCATGTGATGGACAAGACCCATCCGTTAGCTTAGCATACGATCATTCAGTTTATTGCTACTGCCTTCTTAATGTCAAATACATATTCCTTCGACCATGAGGTCATGCAAGGAATACCTTGTGTGTTATCAAATGTCATAATCTAACTAGGTGATCATAAAGATGCCCTATAGGTATCTCCGAAGGTGTGTGTTGAGTTGGCGTGAATCAAGATTGGGATTTGTCACTCCATACGACGGAGAGGTATCTCTGAGCCCTCTCGGTAATACAACATCACAAGAAGCTTGCAAGCTAAGTGACTAAGGAGTTAGTTATGATATGATATATTATGGAATGAGTAAAGAGACTTGCCAGCAACGAGATTGAACTAGGTATGGAGATACCAATGTTCGAATCTCGGGAAAGTAACATACAGATAGACAAAGAGAAATTTATGTTGTCATAAAGGTTCGACCGGTAAAGATCTTCGTAGAATATGTAGGAACCAATATGGGCATCTAGGTCCTACTATTGGATATTGACCAGAGAGGTGTCACGGTCATGTCTACATCATTCTCAAACCCGTAGGGTCTGCACGCTTAACGTTTATTGATGATATAGTATTATATGAGTTGGTGACCGAATGTTATTTGGAGTCCCGAATGAGATCACAGATATGACGAGGAGCTCCGAAATAGTTCGGACATAAAGAATGATATATAGGATGATGATATTTGGTCTCCGGAAAGGTTTCAGAATGTATCAGGTATTCATCGGATCACCGGAAGAGGTTCCGGGAGGCCCCGTGAGGTTATTGTGCCATATGGGCCAAACGAGGGGAGCACACCAGCCCACAAGGGGTTGGCGCGCCCAACCTCTAGGCCACCGGCCCTAGGGAAGGAAAGGAGGGAGGGCTAGCCCCTCCTTCCTTCCCCTCCACATGAGAGAAAGGAAAGGGGGGGGGGGCACCCCTCCTGCCTTCCTCCCACGCGCCTAAGAAGGAAGGGGGCGGCTAGGGAAGGAGCCCAGGGCGGCCGCCGGCCCCCTTAGGGGTGCCCTAGGCTGCCTCCCCTCCCCCCACCTATATTTATGTTAGGAGGGAGAGGGGCAAGACATGTAAAACTTAGGATTTAGGAAACTGCACGACACCTAATATGGGTGTGGCTATCTCATATATATAAGGGTACACATTGTGTACAAATACAATATACGGGGTGTACATAGAAGCTACGTATAGACAATATCTAACACCCTCCCTCAATCTTAACTGTGACCTGAAGTACAAAATAAGTTAAGATTGCATCTACAACCTTCAAATTGAGGTTGTGGAAGTGGCTTTGTGAAGATGTCAGCAAGTTGATCTTTAGAGGAGATTAACTTATTATGAAGAAGCTTCTATGCAACACGTTCCCTCACAAGGTGATAGTTAACCTCGATGTGCTTGGTACAAGCATGGAAAACTAGATTAGATGAAGGATACGTCGCACCAATATTATCACACCAAAGAACCGGTGGCTGCTCTTGAGAGACTCCCAACTCTCTCAAGAGAGATTGTACCCAAATGAGCTCAGCCGTGGCATTGGCAACTGCCTTATACTCTGCTTCAGTGCTACTCCGAGAGACTGTGGCCTGCTTGTGCAGACTCTAGGCGATCAAGTTGTGACCAAAGAGGACAGCATAGCCCCCCGTTGATCGTCGGTCATCCGTACTCCCAGCCCAATCAGCATCAGAGAATGCCGAGAGAGCACTCGAGGAGGTAGAACAAAGATGTAAGCCATAGGAGACAGTATGAGAGAGATAACGCAGTATGCGCTTCACAGCTGACCACTGTGAAGTCCGAGGAGCATGAAGATACTGGCACACACGGTTTACCACATAAGAGATGTCCGGTCGTGTGATCGTCAAATAGTGCAACCCACCAACAATACTGCGATACTCTGTAGCATCATCTGAAGGTAGCAAGGCACCATCCAAGGCTGATAACTGACCAGTCGCAGACATAGGGGTGTCAGCATGCTTGCACTGCAACATACCTGCACGTCGCAGCAAGTCCAAGGAATACTTATGCTGAGTGAGAGTCCGGCCAGCAGAAGACCGTGAAACCTCCAGACCAAGGAAGTAATGGAGAGCACCCAAATCCTTGATAGCAAAATGACCACTCAGAGCAGACAGTAGACAATCAGCAGCAGTCACTGAGGAGCTGATAAGAATTATGTCATCAACATAAACCAGTAGGTACATAGTAACCTCAGGACGATGGAACATGAACAGAGATGTGTCAGCAGTGGACGGAGCAAACCCAAGACGTCGAAGAACCGAGCCAAGTTGGGCATACCATGCACGGGGAGCCTGCTTAAGTCCATAAAGCTCCTTATCAAGACAACATAAATGATGCAGATGAGCAGGATCAACAAAACCGGGAGGTTGCCGCATGTTGACCTCTTCCTCCAAGACCCCATGGAGCAAAGCATTATGGACATCAAGCTGACGCAGAGAGCACCCTTTGGCAATAGCCAAGGACAGAAGCAGACGAATGGTAGTAGGTTTGACAACTGGACTGAAGGTATCCTCATAATCAAGACCATACCGTTGTTTAAAACCTTTAGCCACCAGCCGTGCCTTGTACCGCTCAATAGATCCATCAACATGCTTCTTTACCTTAAACACCCAGTTGGAGTCAATGATTTTGACACCAGACACAGGAGGAACCAAGCACTAAGTATTATTCCTCTGTAGTGCCTGAAACTCCTACTCCATGGCACTATGCCAATGAGGAATATGAAGAGCCGCCTGAAAATGCCGAGGCTTAGTAGTGGGGTCAGCATCTGTCTGTGCCATACACGCCGCAATCCACGCAACCATGCCATCAGTACGCTCCTTCGGCCGAACAATACCACTCTGACTGCGCGTACGAGCACGCAGAACAGTGGTAGGCGGCGGAGGTGGAGGCAGAGACGGGGTCGGCGAAGATGACGATGGCGACGCAGACTGCTCCCCAGATGCAGAACCAGTCACACCAGGTGACAAGCCAGGCAAGGGAGTTGGATCAGGAGAGAACGCCCGCTCGGTCGACACGGGCGGGGACGCTGGCACAGGCGAGGATGCCGGCTCGGCCGGCGCGTCGGGAAGCCCTGTAGTGCCCGGCGTGGCCAGCCCCGTCGGCAGGCCAGGTGATGGAGTGACGTCGCGAGCGGGCTCGGTGGACATCCGAGAGGATGCGGTCAGCTGCTCATCCAGAAGCTCGAGGCGTGCTCCACGCCCAGTACCTGTACCATGGTTAGGTAGCAACGAGGGGGTATATGCAACATCAACAAATTGACCAGGCAAAGGTGAAGCAGATTTCTTAGGTGCAGTGAGAGTGGTGGAGGTGACCGGAAGTGCGGAAAAAGGAAAAACATTCTCATCAAGCACCACATCACGTGAGATGTAAACGCGGTTAGAGGGAACATGAAGACACTTGTACCCTTTATGAAGAGAACTATAACCAAGAAACACACACTGTTTAGACCAAAACTCCAATTTGCGTTGGTTGTATGGACAAAGATGTGGCCAGCACACACACCCAAAGACCTTGAGAAACGTGTAATCAAGAACTTCATTCAGCAAGAGCTCAAGTGGTGTTTTCATCTGACGGAGTCGTGTAGGGAGTCTGTTAATGAGAAAGCATGCGGTGGAAAACGCACCACTCCAAAACTGAAAAGGAACGGAGGCATGTGCAAGCAAAGCAAGACCAGTCTTAGCTATATGACGATGTTTACGCTCAGCTACACCGTTTTGCTGATGTGTATGAGGACATGACACACAATGTGTAATTCCAAGCTTATTAAAGAATGCATCGAGGCTGTGATACTCAACCCCCCAATCGGATTGCACACGAATGATTTTATGACTGAGCAGACGCTCAACATGCGCTCGAAATTGCAAGAAAACATTAAACACATCAGACTTACATTTAAGAAGATAAAGCCAAGTGAACCGACTGTAAGCATCAATGAAACTGACATAGTAATTATGACCACTAACAGAGGTTTGGGCATGGCCCCATACATCCGAGAACACAAGTTCAAGCGGTTTATTGACTACACGACTTGACTCAGAAAAAGGAAGCTGATGACTCTTGCCTTGCTGACAGGCATCACAAACTGCATCAACATGTTTACTTGACACTACTAGAAGCTCATGACGATGAAGTACATGGCGAACGATGGGAGTGGTAGGATGACCAAGGCGCGCATGCCAATGTGATGGAGACACACGAACACCGTTGAAAGCACTAGGAGCTGGTGGCACATCAAGTGCATAGAGACCATTATTACGCAGTTGACCTCTAAGGAGTACGTCCCTCATGTCCCAGTCCTTAACAAAAAAAATGAAAAGGATGAAATTCAGCAAGAACAATATTATCACGAGTAAGTTTAGGAACTGAAAGCAAACTACGTGAAACAGTGGGAACACGAAGGACATTAAGAAGACGTAATTGTGTGGATCGACGTGTAAGAAGTGATGCCTGACCAATATGTGAGATGTGCATACCTTCCCCATTAGCGGTGCAGACCTGATCATGTCCACGGTACAGCTCCTGTGTAGACAGCTTGCCCATCTCACTCGTCAGGTGATTGGTAGCTCCCGTATCCATGTACCAAGATGCATCAACTTGACAGGAAGGAGTATGCCCCTGCCCATGACTCGCCAGTGCAGCCTGCTTCTCATTACCCTTGCCATTGTTCCCGATCCCCAAGAAATCCTGCTTGAAGTGACGATGACATCGGGAGGCAAGGTGACCATCAAGCCCACATAGCTGGCAGGGGACCCGAGCGCCACATGAAGGACAACTGGCACAGACTCAACCTCCCGTCGAGGTAGTGGTGTTCTGCGAGTTAGGCGTGGTCAGCGGAGGTTTGCCACCAGTTGGTGGCTTGTAAGGCTTGCCCTTCCCACACGTTGCTCGCTGGTGGAAGGGAAACTCGATGTAGAGCAGCGAGCCTGGATGCGCTGCTCCGTAGCGAGGAGACGCACGTACAACTCATGCGGCTGGATGGGAGTTTCATGACCATTGATATTCTCCACCAAATTATCATAGTCATCACTCAGTCAGTTGAGCACATAAGAGGTGAACTCCTCCAGACAAAGATCCTTGCCAATGGAGGCAAGTGTGTCAGTCATTCCCATCACCTTGTTGAAGTAGTCAGTGACAGTGAGGTAATTAAGCTTCACCACTCCAAGCGCAGTGCGAATTGCATGAGCACACGCCTGGGACTGCGAAGCGAAACTTATATGAAGGGCCATCCACGCGTCCCGGGATGTAGCGACAAAGATAACCAATGACGAAACCCCCTCCGTGAGAGAGGACTGAATAGCAGAGAGGATGGCTTGATCCTGGGCCACTCAAGCATGATGCGCCGGATGATGTGGTGGAGGGCACGTGATGCGGAGCATCCCTCGACTACTCGCACCGACACTCCGTCACCACCTCAAGCACCAAGTGGACCAATGACAAGATCACGTGCACGCGCCATCAAGAACGAGGTTGGCTCTCTCCTCTTCGAGTTTCGTTCGGTTTCACATGAGAATTGGATTCTACCTCATAGAGGCTCGCTATGCATTCTTAGGCACCAAGAAGGCGATCATGAGAAGGAGATGATGGAGACTCAAGCATCCATGGAGCAAGGGAAGGGAGAGGAGAACATGAAGAACGAAGGAGAGAAGCTACTGGACACCCCTGGTGCCCGTTCGGGAGGACCCCAGGTGCCCGGACGCGAAAACATGGGGAGGCCTGCCCCCTGGACACCCCGGGTGCCCGGCCTCTGCCTGGGCTGCGCCCCAGCCAGCCCCGGGTGCCCGGCTCCATGGCCCCGGTGCCTGCCCTCCACAGGCCGCCCAGCTCGCCCAGTGCCGGCCCATGCCGCCGCCAAATTAGAGCCACCCGGTGCCCGGCTTGGGACCACAGGTGCCCGCCACTCGCCCGCCAGCCCTTGACCCGGTCGGGTGCCCGGCCACTTCGCCTCCGGGTGCCCGGTCCCGCCTGGGCGCTGCTCTCTGACCGGTCCGGGTGCCCGGCCGGATCCCCCCGGGTGCCCGGACCCTTCCACCGTGGCTACGCATTTTAGGGACATTTTAGTCCTTTGTACCCCCCTTTCCCTAAGTTTCGTCCCTAGTCTTTATATACTTATCTCCTAGGCCATTTGGAAGGTTAGCAAAGTATTAGATTAAACATTGTGAGCTTTGCTCCTTGTATCCCCTCCTCTTTGGAGATCAAGCCCCCACCTAGGGAAGAATCGTTTGGATTGTCAAGGCCTCCTCTTGGAGAAGATCATCATCAAGACCTCACCTAGTGGGAAGAACTTACCTAGTGCTATTATCCTTGGATTGATCTTGTAATCTTGTGGATCTCATGTATGCTACTCTAGTGGATGTGATATTTGGGTTTGTTTGAGAGTTTTGTTCTTGGTGTTCTTGAGTTTTTCCTCCTTCCCCCCTCCAAGTGTGAAAAGATCCCATGTAGGGTTTGACCCTACAACATCTTGGTATCATGAGCAAGGTTTATTCACATCTTGGAGTCCCAACCCCCCATTTGCTAGCTTGATTTTGTTGTTTTTCGTCCAAATTCGAAAATCCCACAAAAATAGCCCCAAAAATTTTTCTTGCAATTTGTTGGATCTTGTGAGATTTGGTTGTTTTGGTCCATGGATTTGATGTTTGGCAAGTGGATCTAGCCCCTCCCCAACAATCCCCACCCTTCCCACCACGAAATTTTAGGAATTTTGCATTTCCCCCAATTTTTCCGCCCATCCCGAAGACCACCGGGTGCCAGCACCTAGAACCCCCGGGCAGCCGCACCCCCGGGCCATTTCGCCCAGCCACCCCCGGGCACCCGCACTTCACACCCCCGGGTGCCCGCACCCCCCCAAATCAGCCCACTACCAACACCATTTTGGCCATAACTTCCACCTCCCAAGTCCAGTTTTCGTGTTCTTTAGCTTGTTTAGAAGCTCTTGACATCCCCCATCCACTAATCACACTACCACCACCATTAGACCTCATCCAAAAAATCATCACAAAAACACACACCTTCCGCATTTGACAGATTTTGTGTTGCCATTTGCGTTTCCTAAGGTGTTTCGGCTACTTAGGAGCGTGTGACATCGTCATCACCATCATCGACTCGGAGCCATCTTCACCGCTAACCATGAGAAAGGACGGTAACCTCGACGACACTTACTTCTTACCTTGCTTTTTGCATTGATAGCCCGAGCCACTTTGCGTTGCTTACCCATTGAGACTAGCAAGTTGAGAATTGCCGGGCCATGCTATTGTGCACCGTAGTGATCGTGTTATCATCCTTGTGCCATAAGTCTCTCCCGTGCATATCATACATACTTGTCTCATATCATACTCGGCTCGAGCATCAAGCATAGAGAAAGAAAGAGAAGAAAAGCTTTTAAGCAAAAGAGGAGCAGCAAAGAGCTTGTAAGCAATAGAGTTGAGCCATTTGCATAGTTATATCATCTTGGTCATCGCATATATACCATAGTTGGGATTGAAGACGGCACGGTTCTCTCATAGGTAGGTGCACAAGCGTATCTTCCCCATTTGAGCAATCGAGTTAGTGTCTCTCGAGCATTCGCACAACACAAGCATTTTCCATGGTTGCACATTTTGAGCTCACTCCTTGGTTGTGCGGATCCCATCTATCTTTCGTGCGTGTGTACCTAGTGATACCTTTGGGTTTGATCTATTTGCTTTACTTGCATTTTGTGAACCTTCTCAACCTTATTGATATCTTGACTAACATTTGCTTGAAATTTTTGCCACCATCCAAACGGAGCTACTCCATAAGCCTCTTATTTGTAGGTGTGAGAAACGAACCCGGTTCCAATTCTCCTATTGTGGCATTACATTGAGTGACACTTGTTACATCCTCAATCCTCGGAGAAGGTAACTTTGGTATTGTTCTCTCATATTCCTACTCACCCCACTTGGTTATGATGGATAGGCCAAACTCGTAGCCGAACCCACTTTTCAAGAAGCAAGGTGTTGATTCCGGCTTCGCCTCCAAGAACCACTTCTTCATCGCGCAACGAGCGCTTCATCAAGAAAACGTCTCATTGGGTGAACGCTTGGAGCAACTCGCCTCCGACCTTCTTCAAAACATCGACGACAAATTCAACACAAAAATGGAAGAGCTCCGCAACATGATCGTGCGACGCCCGTCTTCCTCATCCGTTTCTTCAAGACGGCGCCACTCAAGTCACTGTACAAGTCGACAATCTTCGGACTACTCCTCTTATGATGCAAGTCCGCCATGAGCTCGCCTTCATCGACGTGATCATCCTCATGATCACCAAGCTCAAGAAAATCCATTCCATGGCAATGGCTTACAAGACCGAGTTCGAGCACGTGAACGGATGCGACACCAAGTCCCTCAAGGAGCAATGGAGCAAGAGCAAATACCTCCACAAGTACCACGTCAAGTCCCTCAAGACGGTGATGCACTTCGACAAGCACAAGAGCGCCTTGAAGCACAAGCCCTTGACCGTTAAGCTCAAGTATTTGAAGCACAACAAGCTCTACGCGAGGCCATTAGAGCCGTTGAAGACCGAAACCGCAAAGTGCGAGAACAAGAGGAAGCTCTTCGTCGTGAGATACAAGAAGAAGCAGCCCGACGCGAAGAGCAACAAGAAAGGCGCAATCAAGTCCACATTCCTCGCCCTCCTCCAAGACGAGTGACACCAAGTGGAACAAGTGCTTCAAGACCCTCCTCCACGCCAAGAGCGACATCACGAGGAACGAGCATTTGAGGATTTCCCAAGGCAAGAGCGATATCAAAACCACTATCAAGATGAAGAACTCCGCTACGGCAAGCTCAAGTTCACCATGCCAAAGTTCTCCGGAAGCAATGATCCCGAAGAATACCTCTCTTGGGCATTGAAGGTGGAAAAGATTTTTCGCCTCCACAACTACGATGAAGAAAAGAAGTTCCAAGACTACATCCTCATTTGGTGGGAACAAGTGATCGAGCAACGACATACAAGAGGCGAACCACCAATCACAACTTGGGAGGCAATGAAAGAAGTCATGAGAGCCCTCTTTGTGCCTACTCACTACACTCGAGATCTTTTCAAGAAGTTGCAACTCCTCAAGCAAGGCACAAAGACGGTGGAAGAATACTACCAAGAAATGGAGATTGCCATGATACGAGCCAATGTCAAGGAAGATGACGAGCAAACAATGGCACACTTCTTGAATAGGATCAACCACCCAATCAAGCGGATCTCCAACTTCCAACCATACTCCAACCTTCTTGAGCTAGTTCATCAAGCGACCAAGGCCGAACGACAAGTGCAAGATGACTTCAAATACACCAAGTACTCGTTCAAGACCTATGACTCCTACTCTCAAGCTCCCGTGACTTCGGCACCTCCTACATCAACTCGAGCATCACCAAGTACCGGCGACAAGTCAAGTTCCAAGCAAGTGGCACCTTCCTCGACTCGTCCTCCGGCAAGCACCTACAAATCCGAGCCTCCTTCATCTTTGGCGCCTCCCGATGATCCCGTCAAGACAAGTTCATTCAAATGCTTCACATGTGGCGGCCGAGGACACAAGTCCTTCCAATGCACCAACAAGCAAACAATGATCTTCAACGATGACGACACATACGACTCAATGAGTGAAGAAGAAATGGAAGCCATTGGTCACGTGGCCATGCACCGGCGCATGAACGAAGATGAAGATGATCAAGTCTTTTGTGACAATGATTCGAGTCCCTCTCTCGTGGTATCCAAGGTCTTGACGCTCCAACACCACCAAGACAAAGACCAATGGTGCCACATCTTCCACACCAAGGCCGGCATCAATGGGCGCTCCGTCAAGGTCATCATCGACGGAGGTAGTTGCCACAATTTGGCAAGTGAAGAACTATGCTCAAAACTTCAATTGGTCAAGAGGAAGCATCCACACCCTTACAAGGGTCAATGGCTAAGTGACTCCGGCACTATCCGAGTTGAGCATACGATCCAAGTCTCCTTCAAAATTGGTGTATATGAGGACACTTTGGAGTGTGATGTGGTCCCAATGACCATTTTCCACCTCCTTCTTGGTCGACCATGGCAATTCGACCATGGTGTCATCCACAATGGGCGTACCAATCACTATAGCTTCAAGATGAAAGGGAAGGACTATGTGCTACGACCTATGTCTCCTAGTCAAGTGATAGCCGACAAGCAAGCCACCCATCATGGAGAGAAGAGTGAGAAAGTCATCCACCCAAACGTGAGTGAGAGCCACAAGCCAAACTTGAGCGCCTCTTCACCTAGAGAGAAAAACCTCATACTATTTGCCACAAAAAGTGAGATGAGAGAAGTGTGTGAGAACCCATCCACTGTGATGCCCTTTGTCCTTGTGTGCAAGGATGGAGAACCAAAAACTAACACCTCTCACGAGCTACCTTTGATGTTTCAATCTCTTTTGCAGGAATTTCAAGATGTTTTCCCCGATGAGCTACCTCCGGGTCTACCTCCCCTTTGAGGCATTGAGCATCAAATCGACCTCATCCCTGGCGCACCTCTTCCAAACAAGGCTCCCTACCGCGTCAACCCCAAAGAAACAAAGGACATCCAATGGTAAGTACAACAACTCATCGACAACGGTCATGTACGTGAAAGCCTAAGCCCTTGTGCCGTTCCCGTTATACTTGTGCCCAAGCAAGACGGTACTTTTCGCATGTGCTCGGATTGTAGACCTATCAATGCTATTACCATTCGTTATAGGCATACCATTCCTTGCTTAGATGATATGCTTGATGAACTTAGCGGTGCCACCATTTTCTCAAAAATTGATCTTAAAAGTGGTTATTAACCAATCCGCATACAAGAAGGTGATGAATGGAAAACTGCTTTCAAAACTAAATTTGGCTTGTACGAGTGGTTGGTTATGCCTATGGGTTTATCGGAAGCTCCCGGTACTTTAATGCGTCTTATGCATTTTGTGCTTTGACCTTACATTGGAGTTTTCGTTGTGGTTTACTTTGATGATATTCTTGTCTTTAGCAAATCAATGAAAGATCATCTAAGTCATGTTAGGGCTGTTTTACAAACTCTTCGCAAGGAACGTCTTTATGCCAACATGAAAAAGTGCACGTTTGGTGTTGACAAGCATGTTTTCTTGGGATTCGTTGTTTCTTCCAAGGGTGTACATGTTGATGAATCTAAAATTGAAGCAATTAAAACTTGGCCCCAGCCCACCAATTTGCAACAAGTGCGAAGTTTTCTTGGCCTTGTGGGTTTTTATCGTCGCTTTGTGAAAGATTTTAGCACTATTGCCGCTCCTTTGCATGCTTTGAGTAAGAAGAAACCTCCTTTTGTTTGGGGACCTTTGCAATCAACCACTTTTGATGAGATCAAGCCTTTGCTTACCCATGCTCTGATTCTTGCTTTACCAAACTTTGACAAAACTTTTGAGGTTCATTGCGATGCAAGTGGTACCGGAATTGGTGGAGTTCTGATGCAAGAAAAACGAGCTATTGCATATTTTAGTGAAAAACTTTCCGGTGCTCAACTTAACTATCCCATCTATGACAAAGAATTGTTTGCTTTAGTGCGTGTGTTACATGTGTGGGAGCATTACCTTAGACCGCATGAGTTTGTCATACATACCGATCATGAAACACTTAAATACCTCAAAGGTCAAACCAAGTTGAATAAATGGCATGCTAAATGGAGTGAATTCATTGAATCTTTTCCCTATGTGATAAAGTACATTAAGGGCAAAGAAAACGTGGTGGCGGATGCCCTTTCCCGCAAATGCATGTTACTTACTCAACTTTAATTGAATGTAGTTGGATTTGATCATATCAAAGATTTGTATGAGGGTGATGTGACTTTTCCTACTCCTTATGCTAAGTGTGTGACGCGTACTTCTTGGGAAAGCTATTATATCAAAGATGGTTACCTTATGAGAGCTAACAAACTATGCATTCCCGAGTCTTCTATTCGTTTGCTCCTTTTGCAAGAGGCTCATGGAGGTGGACTCATGGGACACTTTGGATGTGACAAGACTTTCGCCACGCTCTCCAAGAACTATTATTGGCCCAAGATGTTTCGCGATGTTGCCCGCTTCACCAACCGGTGCTCTACATGTTGCAAAGCTAAGTCACACTCTCAATCCCATGGTTTACATATGCCTTTACCTATTCCACATCAACCTTGGGAAGACATTAGCATGGATTTTGTTCTTGGATTACCTAGGACTCAAAATGGCAAGGACTCCGTTTTTGTTGTTGTGGACCGGTACTCTAAAATGGCTCATTTTATCCCATGCAATAAGATAGATGACGCTTCATATGTTGCCAATCTCTTTTGTAGGGAAATCTTGCGGTTGCACGGTGTACCAAAGACAATTGTGTCGGATCGAGACGTCAAGTTCTTAAGCTACTTTTGGAAGATGCTATGCGCCAAGCTCGGGGTCAAGCTACTATTCTCCACGGTGTATCATCCTCAAACCGACGGCCAAACGGAAGTCACCAACCGGACGCTTGCAACTCTCCTACTTGTGTTGATCAAGAATAACATCAAGGAGTGGGAGGAGTGTCTACCCATCACCGAGTATGCCTACAATCGTGCAAGACACTCTACCACCAGCAAGTCCCCCTTCGAGGTCGTGTATGGTTTCAACCCTTTGTCGCCATTGGACATCCTTCCTCTACCGCTTCAAGAACGAGCAAACATGGACGCAAGTGCAAGAGCTGCCTACCTCAAGAAGATGCATGAAGAAACACGTTCCATGACCGAGCGCCAAGTACAACGACTCACTTCCAAGCTCAACCTCAACAAGTCTCCTATGGTGTTCCAACCGGGTGATCAAGTATGGATACATCTCCGCAAAGACTTCTTCCCCAAGGAATGCAAGTCCAAGCTACTCCCAAGAGCCGACGGACCATTCAAGGTGATCGCACTATAATGCCCCGGATTCGATGCGCCAGGTGTCTGCCAGTTATTCGCCGTCGTTGCCATGTCATTTGCTTGTGTGTTGCACTTTGCCATGTCATCATATGCATATCATATCATGTCGTCATGTGCATCGCATTTGCATACGTGTTCGCTTCATGCATCCGAGCATTTCCCCGTTGTCCGTTTTGCAATCTGACACTCCTATTTCATCTGGCGTCCCCTTCTTGTCCCTTTTTCGTGTGCGGGTGTTAAACATTCTCGTAATGGACTGAGATTTGCCAAGCAGCCTTGGTACACCACCGGTAGACCGCCTGTCAAGTTTCGTGCCATTTGGAGTCCGTTTGATACTCCAACGGTTAACCGGGTGTCCGCAAAGGCCTCTTTTATGTGCAGCCCAACACCCCTCCAAAGTGGCCCAATAACCCATCCAAACCCCCTCCATGCTCTCGGTCGTTCGTTCACGATCGTGTGGGCGAAAACCGCACCTCATTTGGAATCTCCTAGCTCCCTCTACCTATAAATATGTGCCCTCCCCTTCCATTTTCGCGGATGAAACCCTAGCCTTCTTCCCTCCGCGCCGCCGGACAAACCTCCCCACCGCGCCGGACATGTCCGCCGCCTCCTACGCTCAACCCGCCGCCGCCACGTGTCCCTGCCGCCGCCGTTCCCACCACGGGCCCTGCGAAGCCCATCGCGGGCCCTGCAAGCCCGTCTGAGCCCGCCGCCGCCCGCAGCGCTCGCTCCCCGCCGCCTCGAGCCTCCATCGTCGGGATCGGGTAGGGCCCGATCTCCCTCGCCGCCGCGCTGGCCGGCAGGCCACCGGAGCCCCGCCGCCGACGAGCTCCTCCGCTAGGCCAGTGCCCCATCGCCCTCCTCCTCTCCTCTGTCCTTTTTCCTCCCTCTCTCTCAGCGCCCTCCCTCTCCTGGTGTCTCTCTGCAGGAGCTCAAACCCCATGGAGGAGCCCGATGGAGCTCCATTTCCGCCGAGCTCACTGGATCTCCCCACCGGCACCGGGAAAGGATGGATCGGATGGATCTCGTCCGGATCCGCGCCTCCAGGGCCTCCTTCGCGCCTTCCATCGTTGAGCCACCGTCGACCGCTGCCATGGCCGCCATCCTCCTTCCTTCTCGTGCGGGAGCACGAGGGAGACGACGAGCGCCCGATCGTGGGCCGCCTCCCCCTCGTGCACGGGCCCTCCCGACCAGTTCGCGCTGCCTCTCGGGGCGGAGAGCAGGGTGCGGCGGTCGACACCCCCATCGCCGCCCCTATATCGATGTGCAAAGAACTATTATGCGTAACAAATTGGCAGCCTGCATATAATTAGCACTAATTAGGAATTAAGCCCAACAGATTTACACAGCCCAGTAAAAACCAAAGACATATTTAGGCATGTGGCCATGTACGTATTTTAGGCCACATAAGTATTTTGTATCCACGAGGCCCTAGGCCATCTGCCGAGGGTTTCTAAAAAAAAGGCCATCTGCCGAGGGTCATAGAACAGAGATGATTCCTATCTTCTACTCCAGGGCCGCCGCCGTCTCGCCTGCCGCCACTCGCCAGGGAGGGAAACTACCGCCTGAATTGATTGATTTCTAGTTCTTTGCAGTCTGAAATTTGAAGGTATGACATATACACGATCCGAAGCCTAAGAGGTAGTCTAATGCATCAATCTCTTTTCAATCTCCATGGCCCTTCATGGACGATGGTTGCCGTGTTGGATTTCATATGTACTGACTGGATTTTTCTGGCGCTCTTGAAGCAACGCACTGCTGCCCCCACCGCTGCATCTGGGTATCCGATTGTTGTTCGTTAATTATGTCTACTCGTCTTGACCTAATCAAGGTATAGTTATATACAAGCTCTACTCTTAACAATTAAAGATTGATTATTTTATTTACATTTTTACTGATAAACTATAGAATTTACTTACATAGAAGACGAAAATCATATACCTATCAAGGGTGTAAGATTATTAACTATTGTCCTTTTTTATCATTGATTTTAGCTGCAATAACAAAGAGATCATGAGCCTTAGACACTTCCTTTAATAGATGTCGTACCTATTTAGAGTAATCTATCATATGTCTCCTTCGCCCCCCCTATGTCCAAATCCTGGCTCCGCCCCTGCTGCCTCTGTTGCAGCCTACCTCCACACCGACCGGGCAAGGCCCGCTAGGTGAGAACCCGTGAATCCCGCCCGTGCGCTTTTTAGCTAAGTCGCGCTCGTCCTGTTTTTTTTTTCTGAAAACTGCCAAGTCCCGAAATAGTTGCATTCTGGTGCTATGTTCTGCATGCCATATCTCTTTGCATACTGCTCCAAATTGTGCGTATAATATATCAAAATGTTCATTGCGAGATGCTCTTCATTTCATTCCTTTGTGCCTTGTTTGTTTGAGGTCATCTGGATGCCCTAATCATTGTTGCAAGAGTGCTATATGATGTTAATCTGCTAAAACTGTTATAATTTGTTGTTTTGTCTTTTTCGTTGCATTTTGTGTGTGCATCCTATGAGTATGATCTCTACATGTGTTTTGTTATATGTCATGCCATCTTCAAAGTGGTGCCATTCATGTATTTTTGTGACTCTTGTACTGAGTGCATTGATCTCGTGAAGTAGGGTACTTGCTGTTGCTGTTTTGCTAGGCTGATTCTGTTATATTATGATGCTATGCAAACCTGCTGCTACAAGTCATTCTATGCATAATATGGAGATGTTCACTAAGGATGTTTTGCTATACATGTCATGCTCTATCCATTCATGCCCTGGTTGCATTTATAGCCTGCTGTAGATTGTTGTTATCTTGCTCCAAACTTGCTAAATAATGTTGCTGTCAGCCTGTTAACTTTAAGTTCAATGTTGCCGTGATTGTTGTTAGTGATCCAAGCATGATATGAACTTGCTCTTGCCATGCTTAGCTTCATAAATATGTATTCTTACTGTTGGTTGCCTTTTAATGCCATGTATTGCTCTGTGGTTAGTGGTACAAGCTCACCAACATGCCTACTTATTGTTGTTCCTGCCATGTCTGAATCTGTCATATAACTTGCCATGTTTACATGGGTTCCATCATATTTTCTATGCCCTTTTGGCTCATGGTCAGTAAGGGACATTTGTTCTATGCCTTTGTTTGCCATGATAAGTTCTTGTAGCATGTTGTTTGATAGCTCTAAACATTGCAACCTGATGTTATTTTCTGATAAGTCTGTAACTGTTATTATTTGCAATCTTGCCATGTCCTTTTGAGCATGTTCTAGTGATTTATGGAGGTAGCTCAGTGTTCATGTTTTGTCATGCTTTACCTGTACATCATGTCCATGCCTTTTGTTCTTATGTTGAGGTGCTGTAGCATGTTGTTTTGATGCTTGCTAGATGCCTAGTTGCTGTTTTGGACAGCTTGTCCTTTAAACTTGTATAGAGTGTATGTGTTGAACCGTTGCTCCGTTTTGAGTGTGCTCTATATGAAACTTGCTTGATTTTGCTTGTAGTTTCATATTATCATGTTGCATCCTTGTTTTGACGTGTTTGCTTGATGTTTGGATGCATTTAGCATCAATGCCATGTTTAACTTGTTTTGCTCATATCTTCTAGACCGTAGCTCCGAATTAAATGAACTTTATATGTAACTTGACTAGAATCTCGTGTAGATCATCTTGGTGCATATTAACTTGCTGTTTAACAACTCCAACTTAATGTTTGTTCAGATATGGACCAATTTCTAAATTTGCATATGAGGACTTACCAAAATTGTTATGTGTTGTTCCCGGCCTCATTTAAACTTGCTTTGATGTGTTGATTTTGTATGCATCATCTCTTGCCATGAGTAGCTCCATGTAGCTTTGTCATGCATCATGCTTGTTGTGCATCATGTCTTGTTGATGTGTGGTGTGTTTACTATGTTGTGTGATTCTTCTCGATAGTTCCCGTTTCGTTGCGATCGTGAGGATTCGTTCGTCTCCGCTTGGTTCATCTTCGTGGCTTCATCTTCTTCATGGACTCGTTCTTCTTCCTTGCGGGATTTCAGGCAAGATGATCGTCACCCTGGATCTCACTACTATCATTGCTATGCTAGTTGCTTCGTTCTATCGCTTTGCTGCGCTACCTATCACTTGTTCTTCAAGCCTTCCCAAATTGCCATGTCAGCCTCTAACCTTTTTCACCCTTCCTAGCAAACCGTTGCTTGGCTATGTTACCGCTTTTGCTCAGCCCCTCTTATAGCATTGTTAGTTGCAGGTGAAGTTGAAGATTGCTCCATGGTGGACAGGATTATGTTGGGATATCACAGTATCTCTTATTTAATTAATGCATCTATATATTTGGTAAAGGGTGGAAGGCTCGGCCTTATGCCTGATGTTTTGTTCCACTCTTGCCACCCTAGTTTCTGTCATATCGGTATTATGTTCCCGAATTTTGCGTCCCTAACGCGGTCGGGTGATTTATGGGACCCCCTTGACAGCTCGCTTTGAATAAAACTCCTCCAGCAAGGCCCAACCTTGGTTTTACCATTTGCCTCACCACCACCTACTTTTCCCTTGGGAGTCGCTCTCTCAAGGGTCATCTTTATTCAGCCCCCCCGGGCCAATGCTTCTCTAAGTGTTGGTCCGAACTAGAGCCACTTGCAGCGCCACCTCGGGGAAACTTAAGGTCTGGTTTTAGTTGTACGTAGTGTTCATCTGGTGTTGCCCTGAGAACGAGATATGTGCAGCTCCTATCGGGATTGTCGGCGCATCGGGCGGTCTTTCTGGACTTGTTTTACCATTGTCGAAATGTCTTGTAAACCGGGATTCCGAGACTGATCGGGTCTTCCTGGGAGAAGGAATATCCTTCGTTGATCGCGAGAGCTTATCATGGGCTAAGTTGGGACACCCCTGCAGGGTATAAACTTTCAAGAGCCGTGCCCACGGTTATGTGGCAGATGGGAATTTGTTAATGTCCGGTTGTAGATAACTTGACACCAGATCCGAACTAAAAGCATCAACCGCGTGTGTAGCCGTGATGGTCTCTTTTCGGCGGAGTCCGGGAAGTGAACACGGTTTTGGGTTATGATTGACGTAAGTAGGAGTTCAAGATCACCTCTTGATCATTGCTAGCTTCACGACCATTCCGCTTGCTCTCTTCTCGCTCTTATTTGCGTATGTTAGCCACCATATATGCTTAGTCGCTGCTGCAACCTCACCACTTTACCCATTCCTTTCCCTTTAAGCTTTGCTAGTCTTGATACCCATGGTAATGGGATTGTTGAGTCCTCGTGGCTCATAGATTACTACAACAACAGTTGCAGGTACAGGTTATGCGATGATCTTGATGCGAGAGCGATGTTTGCTTGTTTGGAGTTCTTCTTCTGCTTCTTCTTCGATCAGGGGATAGGTTCCAGGTCGGCAGCCTGGGCTAGCAGGGTGGATGTCGTTTGAGTTTCTGTTTGTGATTCGTCCGTAGTCGGATGGTGCTCTTATGTAAGATGATGTTGTATTCGTGTAGCATTGTATGCCTCTTGTATGTATCCCCATCTATTTATGTAATGTTGATGTAATGATATCCACCTTGCAAAAGCGTTTCAATATGCGGGTCTATCCTTGGTGGGACCTTCGAGTTCCTCTTGGATAGGGTCGCATATTGTGCGTGACAAGTTGGTATCAGAGCCTCGACCGACCCTAGGAGCCCCCCTTGATTGATCGTGTAGTTTGGCCATTGTTGAGTCCAGAAGAAAACTGATTTCTGTGTCTAGTTATATCGGAGAGTAGGAATTCTTTTTATTCCTCTGCCCCTTCGTCGCTCTGGTGAGGAATCTTGACGTAGGTGCTTTGAATTACTCCTCTTCCCGTTCAAATTTTTCTTTAGGATCATGTGGTTAGTTTCGTGAGTTGTCCATCCTATTTTGTCCGGTGCATCTCTCGTCAAGTCGACTCGAACCTCTTTGTCTTTCGCGAGATCAATCCTCAGTTCTTCCTCCGACATTGTTGTTTTTCCCTGTCCGAAGTTGTCTTTGTTTTTCCCACCCGCCCACCCTTTTTCATCCCGGAGCCGGAGTCCGTAATCGAGTATCCATCCTACTTGTGCGAAGTCTTTGCTTTCTTTCCTCAATGATTTCAACCGGTGTTTTCTCTTCAAGATGTTCGTCGGTTCCCCCTTCCAAGTTGCCTTTGTTTTTCCCGCCCTCCCACCCTCTTCTTCCCGGAGCCTGAGTCTGTTTCGACCATCAATTTCATTCATGTGTAGCCTCTTCAGTCTTCCCTCAATTATTTCAACCAGTGAATTCTTGTCTCGTTCGTCATTCGTCTTCCCTTTCTTTTCCGGTGGATTCAATTCAAGTTTTTCGGTGTTGATCATATTCTTTTCCTCGGCTCAAATGTTTTCCCCTTGCTCATTCGCCTCTCGCCAGTTTATCTTTTCGGAGTGCTCAAGACATCTCAAGAGATTCATCTATGTTCCAATTAAGTCGAGGTTGCCACCTCATTCAAATATTTCAATCGTTCCGGTGCATCATTTCTCATTCGACAATCCTTTCCAACAGTGTTTTTCCTTTTTTGTGGGCCCTAACCCACAGGTCTTTTCCCAGGATCTTACCAGACTCTTCTAATTCTCCCGGAGTTATTCTCAAATTCTTTTCAAATGTGACGTCAGAATGGATTCCATTAGTCAGATGCCTTTCCAAGATTGATTTCAAATCATTTTCATTATTGCCTCAACCTCTTCGCTTTTCGTTCTCCCGGAGTGCCTTAACAAATTTTGGTGGTGTTTCTCATCATCATTTGAAGACCAAAGAAGAAGAGTTTTTCCTCTAAATCTTGTCCGTTCTCCCGGAGATTCATGGTGCTAGCTCGATGTTATCCTATCTAATTGTTTCCAGTCGTGCAATTCTTTTCATCCCTCCGGAGTTTTTCAGGAGTTGCTTTTCTGTTCCGATTATCCGGAGGCCTCCATTTCAGAAGATTACCTCGTCCCAAGTTTTCAGCTTTGTTCTCTCAATTATTCTATATCCGTGCCCTTTCGTTCGCCTCAATATTAACCCGACGCTTCGTTCAAGTGTTCTTTAATCAGCTCATGATCTCTTTCTTCTTTTGCATCTAAATCCCCTCTAGCATATTTGTTCTTCTAATTCTTCCCGGTGATTCATTCTCTTTCATCAGTCATTTTCTAATTCTTACGGTGGTTCCTTCGGATTCCTTTTCCTTGGTTATCATTTTAATTCATTCATTCTTTTCAATCCTACAGGTGGTTCATGAAGACTTTCTCAAGTTTTGTGCTATATTCCACTTAATCCCTTGTCAAGAAGAATAAGTAGTATGAAAAATCCATTCGCTGGTCATCAATTTAATTTGATGAAGGATAAGCATACAATAAATCTTATTCTTATTTCATCCAAGTGAGTGATCCCTTCCTTCGGAGTTTGTTCGTGATGAATAAATTCTAGTTACACGTGTTTTCATCTTTTCTTTTTCGGAGTTCAAATTTCCTCGGCCATTTCGTCGGAAACTCCATCTAAATCATCGCGAGGCTCATCTTATTCTTTCATCCTTCATTCTGTCTCATCATTCTTTTGTCACCGGAGTTCTTCATGGTGGTTCTTCATGATTTAATTCATTCCTCAAGTGTTCATCAAGATTCTTGTAGGCGAAGCTCAAGTATCCTTCTTCTTGCTTCGCGAGGTGCATTTAATTCTCCGTTACTTTTGAAGTGGAGTTTTGCATTTCTTCGTTCTTCTCAGTCATTCAGTCTTTTCCATTTGTGGTCAGAGATCACCTCATAATTTTGAGATGTTATCTATAAGTCCACAACAAGCTTATTCTTTTTTTGTTGATTTTCTCAATAACTCCATTCAATCCTTCCTTCTAAAGATGCTTTCAATTTCATTCATGGCACAAGTTGTCATTTTCTTCTCCGTTCTTTTCATTCAACTCTTTCAATACTTTCCGGAGGTTTTGTGTGATGTCTTCATCAAGTATCATTCCATCCTCTCAAGCGCATGTTCTAGTCCTTCCATGTTTCAGCCGGAGTGCTGCCTAAATCCTTTCAGCCTTATCCATTTCTTATCACGTTCTAACCGGAGTTGTTTCATAGTCTATCTGATTCCGTGAACTTTCGATTCTCGTCGTTCCTCTCTTCTTCTTGAGTGCTCTCGATTCTTTGCTTCTTCTCTTGAGTTTTTGTTTCACCTCATCCCTTTTCCCTTCCATCTCGGTCGTAAGATCTCGGGACGAGATCTCTTGTTAGTGGAGGAGTGTTGTAACGCCCCGGATTCGATGCGCCAGGTGTCTGCTAGTTATTCGCTGTCGTTGCCATGTCATTTGCTTGCGTGTTGCACTTTGCCATGTCATCGTATGCATTTCATATCATGTCGTCATGTGCATCGCATTTGCATACGTGTTCGTCTCATGCATCCGAGCATTTTCCCCGTTGTCCGTTTTGCAATCTGACACTCCTATGTCATCCGGCGTCCCCTTCTTGTCCCTTTTTGTGTGCGGGTGTTAAATGTTGTCGGAATGGACCGAGGTTTGCCAAGCGGCCTTAGTACACCACCGGTAGACCGCCTGTCAAGTTTCGTGCCATTTGGAGTCCGTTTGATACTCCAACGGTTAACCGGGTGTCCGTAAGGGCCTCTTTTGTGTGCAGCCCAACACCCCTCCAAAGTGGCCCAATAACCCATCCAAACCCCCTTCCTGCTCTCGGTCGTTCGATCACGATCGTGTGGGCGAAAACCGAACCTCATTTGGACTCTCCTAGCTCCCTCTACCTATAAATATGTTCCCTCCCCTTCCATTTTCACGGATGAAATCCTAGCCTTCTTCCCTCCGCGCCGCCGGACAAACCTCCCCACCGCGCCGGACATGTCCGCCGCCTCCTCCGCTCAACCCGCCGCCGCCACATGTCCCCTCCGCCGCCGTTCCCACCGCGGGCCCTGTGAAGCCCGTCGCGGGCCCTGCAAGCCTGCTCGAGCCTGCCGCCGCCCAGCCTTCGCTCCCCGCCTCGCGCCTCCCTCGTCGGGATCGGGCAAGGCCCGATCTCCCTCGCCGCCGCGCTGGCCGGCAGGCCACCGGAGCCCCGCCGCCGGCGAGATCCTCCGCCAGGCCAGTGCCCCATCGCCCTCCTCCTCTCCTCTGTCCTTTTTTCCTCCCTCTCTCTCAGCGCCCTCCCTCTCCTAGTGTCTCTCTGCAGGAGCTCAAACCCCATGGCGGAGCCCGATGGAGCTCCAGTGCCGCCGAGCTCGCTGGATCTCCCCACCGGCGCCGGGAACGGATGGATTGGATGGATCTCGTCCGGATCCGTGCCTCCAGGGCCTCCTTGGCGCCTTCTGTCGTCGAGCCACCGTCGACCGCTGCCATGGCCGCCGTCCTCCTTCCTGCTAGTGCAGGAGCACGAGGGAGACAACGAGCGCCCGCTCGTGGGCCGCCTCCCCCTCGCGCACGTGGGCCCCTCCCCGGCCCAGTTTGCCGCTGCCTCTGTTGCAGCCTACCTCCACACCGACCGGCCCAAGCCCCGCTAGGTGAGAACCCGTGAATCCCGCCCGTGCGCTTTTTAGCTAAGTCGCGCTCGTCCTGTTTTTTTCTTTCTAAAAACTGCCATGTCCCGAAATAGTTGCATTCTGGTGCTATGTTCTGCATGCCATATCTCTTTGCATACTGCTCTGAATTGTGCGTATAATATATCAAAATGTTCATTGCGAGATGCTCTTCATTTCATTCCATTGTGCCATGTTTGTTTGAGGTCATCTGGATGCCCTAATCATTGTTGCAAGAGTGCTATATGATGTTAATATGCTGAAACTGTTATAATTTGTTGTTTTGTCTTTTTCGTTGCATTTTGTGTGTGCATCCTATGAGTATGATCTCTACATGTGCTTTGTTATATGTCATGCCATATTCACAGTGGTGCCATTCATGTATTTTTGTGACTCTTGTACTGAGTGCATTGAGCTCGTGAAGTAGGGTAATTGCTCTTGCTGTTTTGCTAGGCTGATTCTGTTATATTATGATGCTATGTAAACCTGCTGCTACAAGTCATTCTATGCATAATATGGAGATGTTCACTAAGGATGTTTTGTTATACATGTTATGCTCTATCCATTCATGCCCTGGTTGCATTTATAGCCTGCTGTAGGTTGTTGTTATCTTTCTCCAAACTTGCTAAATAATGTTGCTGTCAGCCTGTTAACTTTAAGTTCAATGTTGCCATGATTGTTGTTAGTGATCCAAGCATGATATGAACTTGCTCTTGCCATGATTAGCTTCATAAATATGTCTTCTTACTGTTGGTTGCCTTTTAATGCCATTTATTGCTCTGTGGTTAGTGGTACAAGCTCACCAACATGCCTACTTATTGTTGTTCCTGCCATGTCTGAATCTGTCATATAACTTGCCATGTTTACATGGGTTCCATCATATTTTCTGTGCCCTTTTGGCTCATGGTCAGTAAGGGACATTTTTTATATGGAATTAGTAGGTTCATTCTGTGCCTTTGTTTTCCATGATAAGTTCTTGTAGCATGTTGTTTGATAGCTCTAAACATTGCAACCTGATGTTATTTTCTGACAAGTCTGTAACTGTTATTATTTGCAATCTTGCCATGTCCTTTTGAGCATGTTCTAGTGATTTATGGAGATAGCTCAGTGTTCATGTTTTGTCATGATTTACATGTACATCATGTCCATGCCTTTTGTTCTTATGTTGAGGTGCTGTAGCATGTTGTTTTGATGCTTGCTAGATGCCTAGTTGCTGTTTTGGACAGCTTGTCCTTTAAACTTGTATAGTGTATGTGTTGAACCATTGCTCCGTTTTGAGTGTGCTCTATATGAAACTTGCTTGATTTTGCTTGTAGTTTCATATTATCATGTTGCATCCTTGTTTTGAGGTGTTTGCTTGATGTTTGGATGCATTTAGCATCAATGCCATGTTTAACTTGTTTTGCTCATATCTTCTAGACCGTAGCTCCGAATTAAATGAACTTTATATGTAACTTGACTAGAATCTCGTGTAGATCATCTTGGTGCATTTTAAATTGCTGTTTAAAAACTCCAACTTAGTGTTTGTTCAGATCTGGACCAATTTCTAAATTTGCATATGAGGACTTACCGAAATTGTTATGTGTTGTTCCCGGCCTCATTTAAACTTGCTATGATGTGTTGCTTTTGTATGCATCATCTCTTTCCATGAGTAGCTCCATGTAGCTTTGTCATGCATCATGCTTGTTGTGCATCATGTCTTGTTTATGTGTGGTGTGTTTACTATGTTGTGTGCTTCTTCTCGATAGTTCCCGTTTCGTTGCGATCGTGAGGATTCATTCGTCTCCGCTTGGTTCATTTTCGTGGCTTCATCTTCTTCATGGACTCGTTATTCTTCCTTGCGGGATTTCAGGCAAGATGGCCGTCACCCTGGATCTCACTACTATCATTGCTATGCTAGTTGCTTCGTTCTATCGCTTTGCTGCACTACCTATCACTTGTTCTTCAAGCCTTCCCAAATTGCCATGTCAGCCTCTAACCTTTTTCACCCTTCCTAGCAAACCGTTGCTTGGCTATGTTACCGCTTTTGCTCAGCCCCTCTTATAGCATTGTTAGTTGCAGGTGAAGTTGAAGATTGCTCCATGGTGGACAGGATTATGTTGGGCTATCACAATATCTCTTATTTAATTAATGCATCTATATATTTGGTAAAGGGTGGAAGGCTCGGCCTTATGCCTGGTGTTTTGTTCCACTCTTGCCGCCCTAGTTTCCGTCATATCGGTATTATGTTCCCGGATTTTGCGTCCCTAACGCGGTCGGGTGATTTATGGGACCCCCTTGACAGTTCGCTTTGAATAAAACTCCTCTAGCAAGGCCCAGCCTTGGTTTTACCATTTGCCTCACCACCACCTACTTTTCCCTTGGGAGTCGCTCTCTCGAGGGTCATCTTTATTCAGCCCCCCCGGGCCAATGCTTCTTTAAGTGTTGGTCCGAACTAGAGCCGCTTGCAATGCCACCTCGGGGAAACTTCAGGTCTGGTTTTAGTTGTACGTAGTGTTCATCCGGTGTTACCCTGAGAACGAGATATGTGCAGCTCCTATCGGGATTGTCGGCGCATCGGGCGGTCTTGCTGGACTTGCTTTACCATTGTCGAAATGTCTTGTAAACCGGGATTCCGAGACTGATCGGGTCTTCCTAGGAGAAGGAATATCCTTCGTTGATCGCGAGAGCTTATCATGGGCTAAGTTTGGACACCCCTGCAGGGTATAAACTTTCGAGAGCCGTGCCCGCGGTTATGTGGCAGATGGGAATTTTTTAATGTCCGGTTGTAGATAACTTGACACCAGATCCGAACTAAAACGCATCAACTGCGTGTGTAGCCGTGATGGTCTCTTTTCGGCGGAGTCCGGGAAGTGAACACGGTTTTTGGTTATGATTGATGTAAGTAGGTGTTCAGGATCACCTCTTGATCATTGCTAGCTTCACGACCGTTCCTCTTGCTCTCTTCCCGCTCTTATTTGCGTATGTTAGCCACCATATATGCTTAGTCGCTGCTGCAACCTCACCACTTTACCCCTTCCTTTCCCTTTAAGATTTGCTAGTCTTGATACCCATGGTAATGGGATTGCTAAGTCCTCGTGGCTCACGGGTACTACAACAACGATTGCAGTACAGGTTATCACGATGATCTTGACGCGAGAGCGATGTTTCCTTGTTTGGAGTTCTTCTTACGCTTCTTCTTCGATCGGGGATAGGTTCGGGTTGGCAGCTGGGCTAGCGGTGGTGGATGTCGTTTGAGTTTACATGCGTGATTCGTCCGTAGTCGGATGGTGCTCTTATGTAAGATGATGTTGTATTCGTGTGGCATTGTATGCCTCTTGTATTTATCCCCATCTATTTATGTAATGTTGAAGTAATGATATCCACCTTGCAAAAGCGTTTCAATATGCGGGTCTATCCTTGGTGGGACCTTCGAGTTCCTCTTGGATAGGGTCGCATATTGGGCGTGACACACGCGCTACAATGACAACGCCTACAAGGTCGACATCCCACGCGACAAGTACAACGTTAGCGACATCTTCAACGTCAAAGACTTGGCCAAGTACCATGGTGATGAAGAGCACGATCCATGGACGGATCTTTCCCAAGGGGGGAAGATGATGTGGAGCATCCCTTGACTACTCGCACCGACACTCCATCACCACCGCAAGCACCAAGTGGACCAATGACAAGAGCACGTGCACGCGCCATCGAGAACGAGGTTGACTCTCCTCTTCGAGTTTCATTCGGTTTCACATGAGAATTGGATTCTACCTCAAAGAGACTCGCTATGCATTCTTAGGCACCAAGAAGACGATCGTGAGAAGGAGATGATGGAGACTCAAGCGTCCATGGAGCAAGGGAAGGGAGAGGAGAACAAGAAGAACGAAGGAGAGAAGCTACTGGACACCCCGGGTGCCCGTTCGGGAGGACCCCAGGTGCCCGGACGCGAAGACATGGGGAGGCCCGACCCTCCTGGACACCCCGGGTGCCTGGCCATCGCAGCCCCAGGTGCCCGGCCTCTGCTGGCTGGGCCCCACCGGCCCAGTGCCGGACCCATGGCCCGGGTGCCTGCCCTCCACAGGCTTCCCAGCCCGCCCAGTGCCCGCCAACCGCCCCGGTGCTCGACCCATGCACCGCCAGCCGCTGGGAGCCACCCCGGGTGCCCGTCCACTCGCCCGCAAGCCCCTGACCTGGCCGGGTGCCCGGCCACTCACCCGCCAGCCTCGACCTGGCGGGTGCCCACCACTCGCCTCGGGTGCCGGTCCCTTGGGGCTGCACCCGGCCGGTCCCCCCGGGTGCCCAGACCCTTCCACCGTGGCTACACATTTTAGGGACATTTTAGTCCTTTGTACCCCCCTTTCCCTAAGTTTCGTCCCTAGCCTTTATATACTTATCTCCTAGGCCATTTGGAAGGTTCGCAAAGTATTAGGTTAAACATTGTGAGCTTTGCTCCTTGTATCCCCTCCTCTTTGGAGATCAAGCCCCCACCAAGGGAAGAATCCTTTGGATTGTCAAGGCCTCCTCTTGGAGAAGATCATCATCAAGACCTCACCTAGTGGGAAGAACTTACCTAGTGCTATTATCCTTGGATTGATCTTGTAATCTTGTGGATCTCATGTATGCTACTCTAGTGGATGTGATATTTGGGTTTGTTTGAGAGTTTTGTTCTTGGTGTTCTTGAGTTTTTACTCCTTTTCCCCCCTCCAAGTGTGAAAAGATACCACCTAGGGTTTGACCCTACAACAGCACGACAGTGTGCCATCAACATACCCCTCCAAATAGCGACTGCGAAGCAGTGGCAGCACCTGTGCATGCCATGACAGGTAATTATCCGTCGTGATTTTCACCGGGATGAGGTGCGCGAAGTAGAACGGGGCTGTAGTGGCAACAGGATCCAGCGGCGGCCGCGCAACACCAGTGGATACACCATAGGGCGCTGTAGAAGCATTATACGATGGCTGACACGGCTGCTTATGCGCGTCGTTTGGTGTCGCGGACACAACACCGTCGTACGGCGTTGTAGCCGCGCCGTAGGGCGTCGTAGCCGCGCGTAAGTGTGCTTCTAGAGAGGCGCCGTAGTGCACAGGAGCAGGAGCGCTATATGGCGCCGAGGTATACGCCACAGGCGCTTGACCAAGAGTCAACGGAGAAGCTAGCCACGGAGTGTTGGATGTGTTGTTGTTCGCTGCTGAATTAGCACCATAGTGCACGGGAGCAGGAGCGCCGTATGGCACCGAGGTATACACCGCAGGCGCGCCGGGAGTCAATGGGGGAGCCAGCCAGGGAGCGGTTGGGTAGGCTCCATAGGACCACGGCGGCGCGACAATTTCATATGAGGTAGGAGCAGAACCACCCCAGATGAGAACGGCGGTGACGGCGGTGTCTGATCAGTGGAGGTGCCCGCCATCGACGAGAGGCCAGAGTGAACAGAAGCCAGTGGGCGGGAAGACAGGAACGATGACGTAGTTGGTGCTGCAGCGGTCGATGCAGCGGCGGCGGCGGCAGGTGCGGAAGACATCTATCATAACCTAAACTGATACCATGTAAAACTGCACGACACCCAATATGGGTGTGGCTATCTCATATATCGACGTTTTGGCTCCTAGGTGCATATGCACCCATTGTCAAAATACACATTTTGAAAAGTTGAAAAATTCGAAACAAAAATCCCATATGTATATCCAGACATTTTATGTCCGTTCACAAGGTTTCAGTGAAAAACGACGTTTTTTGTGGCTTGTGTAAAAAAGATAAAGAAATGCCTCGTGAATAGTTAGAATGAAGCATCAGAAATTGTCTTTTTACACAAGCCTGCGTCGCCGCTTTTCATCAAACCTTGTGCACGCATATAAAATGTCCAGATATACACGTGGGATTTTTGTTCCGAATTTTTCAACTTTTTGAAATGTGTATTTCGACAATGGGTGCATATGCACCTAGGAGCCAAAGGCAATTACTATAAGGGTACACATTGTGTACAAATACAATATACGGGGTGTACATAGAAGCTACGTATAGTCAATATCTAACAAGACACACCACGATCCCCAAGCCGTGTGCGGTGCCCCATCTCCCTCTAGTTCTAGTTCCTCCTCCATCCACGTCTGTTATGCTTGGCGAAGGCTCGCGGATAGTTTCACCACCACCGTCACCATGCCGTCATGCTGCCGGAACTCAGCTACTACTTCTCTTCTCTTGCCGGATCAAGAAAGTGAGGACGTCATCAAGCTGAACGTGTGCTGAACGCGGAGGTGCCGTATGTTCGGTCCTTGATCGGGACGGATCGCGAAGGTGTATGACTACATCAACCACATTGATAAACACTTCCGATTAACAGTCTACAAGGGTATGTAGACACACTCTCCCCTCTTGTAGCTATGCATCTCCATGGTTAGATCTTGCGTGTGCATAGAATTTTTTTGTTTTCCATGCAATGTTCCCCAATAGTGACATCATGAGCCAGGTCTATGCGTAGATGATATGCACGAGTAGAACACAAAGGAGTTGTGGCGGTGATGTTCATACTGCTTACCACCAACGTCTTATTTTGATTCGGCGGTATTGTGGGACGAAGCGGCTCGGACCAACCTTACATTTCCACATACATGAGACCGGTTCCATCGACTGGCATTCAACATTTTTTGCATAAAGGTGGCTGGCGGGTGTCTCTTTCTCCTACTTTAGTTGAATCAAATTTGACTATGGCTGGTCCTTGTAGGAGGTTAAAATAACAAACTTGATAATCACCGTTGTGGTTTTGCGTAGGTAAGAACGGTTCTTGCTAGTTGCCCATAGCAGCCACGTAAAACTTGCAACAACAAAGTAGAGGACATCTAACTTGTTTTTGCATGGTATGTTGTGATGTGATATGGTCAAGATGTAATTGCTTTACTTTATCGCTACGCGTTAGCAATAGTTGTGGAAGCAATAGTTGGCGATATGACCCCCAAACAACGATGGAGATCAAGCCATAGCGCCGGTGACGATGGAGATCATGATGTTGCTTTGAAGATGGAGATCAAAAGCACAAGATGACGATGGCCATATCATGTCACATATTTTTTGAATGCATGTGATGTTTATCCTTTATGCACCTTATTTTGCTTAGAACCACGGTAGCATTATAAGATGATCCCTTCACTTAATTTCAAGATAAAAGTGTTCTCCCTAAGTATGCACCATTGCTAAAGTTCGTTGTTTCGAAGCACCTCATGATGATCAGGTGTGATAGACTCTACGTTCACATACAACGGGTGTAAGCCATTCAGAATACTTGGGTTAAACTTGATGAGCCTAGCATGTACTGACATGGTCTTGGAATACTAGAGACCGAAAGGTCGAACGTGAGTCATATAATAGATATGATCAACATAGGGATGTTTGCCATGGAAGACTACCCTATCTCACGTGATGATCGGACATGGGTTAGTTGATTTGGATCATGTATCACCTAGACAACTTGAGAGATGTTGATTTAAGTGGGAGTTCATCAGTAATTTGATTAATTGAACTTAAATTATCATGAACTTAGTCTTAATAGTTTTTTGCATATCCATGTTATAGATCAATGGCTCGTGCCACCGTTCCCTTGAATTTTAATGCGTTCCTAGAGAAAGCTAAGTTGAAAGATTATGGTAGCAACTACATGAACTGGGTCTGTAACTTGAGGATTATCCTCATTGTTGCACAGAAGAATTATGTCCTTGATGCACCGCTAGGTGACAGGCCTGCTGTAGGAGCTAATGTAGACATTATGAATGTCTGGCCAGATCGATCTAATGACTACTCGATAGTCCCGTGAAGAAGCCTAAAGCTGGACCCAAACCTGAAACTGAGTGCTTCTACTACAAAGGAAATGGTCACTGGAAGCAGAACCACCCCAAGTATTTGGTGGATAAGAAGGATGGCAAAGTGAACAAAGGTATATTTGACATACATGTTATTGATGTGTTCCTTAATAATGCTCATAGTAGCGCCTGGGTATTTGATACTGGTTCGGTCGCTCATATTTGTAACTCGAAACAGGAGATGCGGAATAAACGAAGATTGGGTAATGACGAGGTGACGATGCGTGTTAGAAATGGTTCCAAGGTTGATGTGATTTCCGTCAGCATGCTACCTCTACATCTACCTTCACGATTAGTTTTAGACCTGAATAATTGTTATTTGGTACCAGCGTTGAGCATGCACATTATATCTCGATCTTGTTTATTGCCAGATGGTTATTCATTTAAGTCAGAGAATAATTGTTGTTCTATTTATATGAGTAATATCTTTTATGGTCATGCACCTTTAATGAATGGTCTATTCTTGTTGATCTTGACCGCAGTGATACACATATTCACAATATTGATGCCAAAAGATGCAAAGTTGATAATGATAGTGCAACATACTTGTGGCACTGCCATTTAGGTCATATTTGTGTAAAGCACATGAAGAAACTCCATGCGGATGGACTTTTGGAATCAATTGATTATGAATCATTTGATACTTGAGAACCATGCCTCATGGGTAAGATGGCTAAAACTCCTTTCTCCAGAATAATGGAGCGAGCTAATGACTTATTCGAAATAATACATACTGATGTATGTGGTCCGATGAGTGTTGAGGCACGCGAGGGGTATCGTTATTTTCTGACCTTCACAGATGATTGGAGTAGGTATGGGTATATCTACTTGATGAAACACAAGTCTGAAACATTTGAAAAGTTAAAATAATTTTAGAGTGAAGTGGAGAATCATTGTAACCAAAAAATAAAATTTCTATGATACGATCGCGGAGGTGAATATTTGAGTTACGAGTTTGGCCTTCATTTACAACAATGTGGAATTGTTTCACAACCCACGCCATGATACGTCTCCAAGTATCTACAATTTATGAAGTATTCATGCCATGTTTACAAATTTTTTATATGGTTTTGGTGTGATTAGGATGGAACTAACCTAGACTAACATTGTTTTCAGTACAACTAATGTGGTGTTGCTTTTTGTGCAGAAATAAAAGTTCTCCAAATGCAACAAAGTTTTTTTATGATTTTTTTGGAACAAAAGGGGCATTAGAAGCTTCGTGGGAGGTCCAGAAGAGCCACGAGGTGGGCACAACCCACTAGGGCGTGCCAAAGGGGCCTGGCGCGCCCAGATGGGTTGTACTCATCTCGAGGCCCATCTTAGCGTGAGACCTACGCCAAAAATTCCTATAAATACAGAAACCCCCAAAAATAAGCCTAGATCAGAAGTTCTGCCACCGCAAGCCTTTGTAGCCACGAAAAACCCATTAGGAGCCCGTTCCAGCATCGTGCCGGAGGGGGAAACCTTCACCGGAGGCCATCTTCATCATCCCTATGGCCTCCATGATGAGGAAGGAGTAGTCCACCCTTGGGGCAAAGGGTTTGTACCAGTAGCTATATGTTTAATCTCTCTCTCTCTCATGTTCTTGAGATGGCACGATCTTGATGTATCGCGGGCTTTGTTAATATAGTTGGATCATATGGTGTTTTCCCCTCTCTATCTTGTTGTGATGAATTGAGTTTTCCTTTTGAGATTTCGTTTTATCGTATTGATACTTTTACAGATTTGAGAGAACTTGATATATGTCTTACATATGAATACCCTGGTGACAATGGGGTATTTGCTACCTCTTGAGCACTGCGTTGGATTTCCCCGAAGAGGAGAGGATGATGCAGTAAAGTAGCGTAAGTATTTCCCTCAATTTTGAGAACCAAGGTATCAATCCAGTAGGAGTCCACGCACAAGTCCCTCGTACCTACACAAAACGATAGCAACCCGCAACCAATGCTTAGGGGTTGTCAATCCCTTCACGGTCACTTACGAGAGTGAGATCTGATAGAGATAATATTTTTGGAGTTTTTGATAGATAGATGCAAAGTAAAAAGTAAAGGCAAAGTAAAAACAAAACAAGTAAATAAAGTGATATAGATTGATATGATGAGAATAGACACGGGGGCCATAGGATTCACTAGTGTCTTCTCTCAAGAGCATAAGTATTCTACGGTGGGTGAACAAATTACTGTTGAGGAATTGATAGAATTGAGCATAGTTATGAGTATATCTAGGCAATGATCATGTATATAGGCATCACGTCCAAAACAAGTAGATCGAAACAATTCGCATCTACTACTATTACTCCACTCATCGACCGCTATCCAAAGATGCATCTAGAGTATTAAGTAAAAATAGAGTAACGCCGTAAGCAAGATGACATGATGTAGAGGGATAAATTCATTCAATATGATAAAAACCCCATCTTGTTATCCTTGATGGCAACAATACAATACGTGCCTTGCAACTCTTTCTGTCACTAAGTAAGGACACCGCAAGATTGAACCCAAAGCTAAGCACTTCTCCCATTGCAAGAACTACCAATCTAGTTTGCCAAACCAAAAAGATAATTCGAAGAGACTTGCAAAGATAACTCAATCATACATAAAAGAATTCAGAGAAGAATCAAATAATTTCCATAGATAATACTGGATCATAAACCCACAATTCATCGGTCTCAAGAAACACACCGCAAAAAGAAGATTACATCGAATAGATCTCCACGAGAGAGGGGGAGAACATTGTATTGAGATCCAAAAAGAGAGAATAAGCCATCTAGCTACTAGCTATGGACCCGAAGGTTTGAAGTAAACTACTCACACTTCATCGGAGGGGCTATGGTGATGATGTAGAAGCCCTCCGTGGTGGATGCCCCCTCTGGTGGAGCTCCGGAACAGGCCTCAAGATGGGATCTTGTGGATACATAAGGTTGCGGCGGTGGAATTAGGTTTTTGGCTCCTGTTCTAATCGTTCGGGGATACGTAGGTATATATAGGAGGAAGGAGTACGTCGGTGGAGCTCCGAGGGGCCCACTAGGTAGGGGGGCGCGCCCAGTGTCGTGGTTCTAAGTCTGACAGTAGAATGGGGGGTAGGTATGGAGAGGCAAGGTCCTAGCTATGGAGCAGTTGTAAGGACAAGGGATGTACGAGTTCAGGCCCTTCTCGGAGGAAGTAACAGCCCTACGTCTCGGAGCCCGGAGGCAGTCGACTGGGTTATGTGTGTATGGATTACAAGGGTGCGAACCCCTTACACTGAGGAGGGGGTGGCTTATATAGTGTTCGCCATACCCCTCCGGCCCTCAGTTATGCAGGGTTTAAAGTACATTAAGGCTAGGCGTTACTGGTAACACCTTACATAAAGTGTCCTAAATGCCATAAAGACTACTTAATTACAGACCGTTTGGATGCAGAGTGGCTCTTGATCTCCTGGTGGTCGAGTGAGTCTTTATGGTCAAGTCCTTCGAGTCCGTCGAGTGAAGTCTCTCTTGGTCGACTGGAAGGCAGCTTCTTCTGAGGATGTCCTTGGGAAGGGTACTTAGGACAGGCCTGTGACCCTACCCTAGGTACATGAATTCAGCATTAGCCCCCGAATGGATTGAGGTTTGAGTGAGGAAGGAGTTGATAATATTTCCGACCTGCTTTTGTGTTCTTAACATGTATCATCTTGGACCAATAATCTTTTTGTTGATAACAGCAACTTTTCTTTCAGTCGCCTTGATCCATTCTTTTCTCCTGTCGAGTGAACTTTTGAACTTAGTAAACTTCTGAGCGACGGATCGCAGGAAATCTTCTGTCTGACAGATTGATATGCTGTTAGAGGATTTTGTGGGATCCGAATTTTGGGAAGCGTGCAAAGCGCGGTGGACCGCGACGCTCGGATGGGATAGGGCATAGACGCCTCGATTTTCTGCGCCACCTTCTTCGCCACGTATCGCGTACGCGCGAATGTTTCGGGATGTGATAGGATCGCCCGGGCCCACTTGTCATCCACTCGGAAGCGTCCTTATAAAATGCGCCGGGTGAGGGTTTTTGAACAGTGCCTCCCCTTTTCTCCTTCTGCCCCTCCATCTCCGCCCATCGTGCCTGCTCTCGCCTCCGCTCATCCACTCCTCGTGCGCTTCGTCGGCGACAATGGTGAAGGAGAAGACAGCGACTTTGGAGCGCGCGAAGAAGGCGACGGCGACGGGGAAGGCGAAAGGAAGAGCGCCCAGTCGGGGCGGATCTTCGTCAAGGTCCCGCCTGCCGCAAGGTTGGGTCCAAGGGGATTGGATCCGCTCGACCATCACCGAGACGGATCTCAATGAGATGGCCAACGAGGGCTTGATCCCTCACGGGGCATCGAGGCTCCCGGGGAACGAATGGCAACCGCAGCCACAGGAGGGTGAGTGCGTTCTTCTGGCTACTCACATAGACAGTGGGTTCTCCCTGCCTCCGAGTGTTTTCTTCCGTGGGTTCTTGAATTTCTTTGGGGCACAACTCCACCATTTCAATCCAAATTCCATTGCCTACCTTGCTGCCTTCGTGTCCATGTGCGAGAACTTCCTGGGTTGTCGACCACACTGGGGTCTCTTTAAGCACATATTCACTTGTCGCTCACAGACAGTGAAAAGGGCGAGTCCGGATGATGATAGGACTAATGTTATTCAGATGTGCGGGGGTCTTGGGATTCAGATGAGGAACAAGAGTACTTTTCCAGCCATGACCCTTCCTAAGTCGGTTAGAGGATGGCAGTCGACTTGGTTCTACTGCCAAGACGAGTCGACGCCGGGGCAGTCGAATGGTCTCCCTCCGTTTTCTATGGACCGAGTGAACAAGCCCTCTTCTCTGAAGCTGCTCCCTGAGGAGAAAGCCCAAGTAAAAATGTTGATGGAGCGCGTAGTCCAGCTATTTCGGGAAGGAGTGACGTGTATGGACCTTCTGGAGGTCTACCTTAGGCGGCGCATCCAACCACTTCAGTACCAAGGCCACACGATGTGGCTGTACTGTGGAACCGAGGACGAAACTCGAGTCCACCCAAAAGCAGTCGATGACACCACACTGGAGAGTTGGATGGCCGCGATCACAGGAAATAAGGACAACCCTCGAGGGGCCAGGAGGATTCCGCCACTCGACCATTCCTACACTCCAGACACGGTATGCCCACTTTATCCTTAATTGTAATCTTGCTTTATCCATTCTGCTTTGTTGCAAATTGGTCGATTGATCTTGGTTTTGATGTCTTGTCAGGCCACCACTGAACTATACTCGATGCCCAATGGAGCACAGACGCCGACTGAGGAGGAGGAAGGAAGTGGGGGTGAAATCCAGGAGGAGTGGGATTCGGATGCTGCTGCTGATGATGAAGGTGATGACTCTGGTGAGGAGGAAGAAGAGGAGGAGGAGGAGGAAGTTGCACCACTTCGTTCGGAAAGACGCTCGAAGCTCGCCCATGACCCTGCGACCGAGCATGGTAAGGGGGTCGCAACTGTCGCTCAGTCGACCAAGCGCCCTCGAACCACTTCTCCTGTACCGACTGAGAAAGCTCCGACGCAATCCAGGGTGGCGCCGTCGAAGCCGGCTAAGGTCTTGCCGAAGATGAAGATGGTGATCCCCACTATCTCAGGGTAATGATGCTACTTGAGTTTTTCTGTTCCCCATGCCCTTATTCTTGGCTGACTCATGAATCATCCGACTGACTTCTCGAACTGCAGCGCTGCTACTTCTGATACCTCGGCCAGGGCTGACGACCACGAGATGGAAGACGCCGCCACTTCAAAACCTGGTGTGACTTTCATAGTTCTGTTCTTCAGTCGATTGGCTCTTTGTCTCTAATTTTGATTCCTTTCTGTAGCTCCGTCTAATGTCGTTATTACCCTTCCTGACGACGATGACGAGGAACCACTGAAGCAAAGGAGGAGCAGGAAAGCGTCTGCTGGCAAGGCGACTCAGGACATGCCAGCGCCCGAGACACTGGTCGCGGAAGGAGAGAACATCACTCGGCCTACCGTATCTTTTGCGGTGCCGTTGACGAGTGCTCGCCCCACGTCGTCGAGTGCTGCACAACCTTCACTTTTCTCGACCCACTACGTCCCAAAGGACCAAGCCAGTGCTGCGAAGGAAGCGATACGCCAGGCGGGAGTCATGATGGAGCATGTGAAGGCCATTTGAGAAGCCAGCCAGGCAGCCTATGACGCCAGTTTGGCTCTTCAGAGTAACGTTCAGGTCAGTCGGTCACCGCCTGTTCTGTTAGGATATGATGTCTGAAGATTCTTCTTTCTGAAATTCCTAGTGATCGTCTTACACCCACTGGGTGTGTCGATTGAAATTCCGAGTTAGTGGGGGCACGCTGAGTGCACCCACTGGGTGTAGTCCCCAAGGCTATGGTAGGCTGGCGGCGATCGATCATAGTCTTTATATCTTAAGTTTTTCTTTCATTCGATTAGGTCGAATGGATTTACTGAACCGGTGGGGGCACGCTGAGTGCACCCACCGGTGTAGTCCCCGAGGCGTGGTCGATCGCGGCGATTGACTACGATCTGAAGAATATGTCCTGTTTTTTTTGTTGGTCGACTGGTCGACTCTAACTTGATAGAACTAGTGGGGGCACGCTGAGTGCAGCCACTGGGTGTAGTCCCCGAGACTATGGTCGAATGTTTGTATTCGGCTGTAGTCTTAGAAACGTATGATTTTTCCTTAGTCACTCGGAAGTGAATTGTCTTTGACACTTTGTCGATTGGTTCTTCGTAGAAATCCTGCGACCTTGCAGCCCGTTACACTGAGTTGGAGAACAAACACAACCAGCTCGAGCTTGATCTGAAGCTGGCCCAGGAGAATTTAACGAAGGCGAAGGAGGAAGCTAAAGGTATGCTTGGTGAGGCTTTCGACGACTGCTTTTGCCCCTCATTTGTTTCAAATTCTGACCTTGCTATAACTTTGCAGGCAAAGTGAAGGATGCCCAGAAGAAGAAAGACCTTGAGTTGGCTGAAATGCAGAAAACAACATTAGAGAAGACCAAGCTCGCAGACGATAAGTTGGCTTCGGTCACCAAGCTTGAAGAAGAAAACACCAATCTGAAAGCTACTCTTGATGCTGCCAACAAAGAGGTCAGTCGACTAAAAGGTGATAAGATTGCCCTGAGTGACAAGGCCAGTGAGTTGGTGGGGAAGAAGAACGATCTGGAGGCTTATCTAGGTGGACTCGCCAAGAAGCTATTCCTCATGCTCGAAGGTAATCTTTTGCACCAAACAAGTATTCTAACCGTGATTTTTCCATTCGACTGTTGTCTTGACTCGGTGGTTGTGCTTGCAGAATTTTGCCAGAACTTTGAAGAGGAGACTGGTCGACTGGAGCCAAACCTAGACCCCATCAACTCTCCTGTGACGGATGAAGTCGCCATGAACGTGTTTCGGCTCGAATCTCGTGTCGCTGCCGTCGTTGATTATCTCACAAGGCTGAAGGTCGCCACTTCCCGCATCGACACCATGCTCTGGACTAGAGCGACGCTCCAGAATGACCTCGAGTCTCTGATGACTCGACTGAACACAGTCCCAAGTCGAGTGCAGGAGTGGAAGAAGTCTTCTGCCAGGTGCGGTGCTGCCGTTGCTCTATCCCTGGCCCGAGTCCACTGCAAGGAAGCACGAGAGGACAAGCTGGCGTCCCTGAGGGTGGCTAACACCAAGAAGCACGATTTCCGGTCTTTCATGGAGACCTTCATCGCCGCTGCCACTCGGATTGCCGATGGAATCGACCTGGACGAGTTTATTGCACCTTCCAGCCCTCCATAGGAGGGGTAAAAAACTTCTGAGCTTGATTCTTTTAATTTGCCTCGGTATGCCGAGTGATTTTTGTAACCGACAAACCTTAACAGGCTTAGCGCCTGAGCACTTTTGGTTCCGTTAGGTATTTATCCGAACTTGGATTCGACGTTTGAATATGCTTGCATTTGGTTTGAGATGTCTTTTGCAGGTTAAAGCTAGGTGCTTATTGCAATCGACTTGTTCCCCAATAAACTTAGGCGAGCGCTGGGCTATAGCTAAGCCCCCGAGTGGGAGGTCTGCTCTCCACTCGGTAAGATTTTCAAAACTTAGGCGAGCACTGGGCTGCTGCTAAGCCCCCGAGTGGGAGGTCTGCTCTCCACTCGGTAGGATTTTCAAAACTTAGGCGAGCACTGGGCTGCAGCTAAGCCCCCGAGTGGGAGGTCTGCTCTCCGCTCAGTAGGATTTTCAAAACTTAGGCGAGCACTGGGCTGCAGCTAAGCCCCCGAGTGGGAGGTGTGCTCTCCACTTGGTAGGATTTTCAAAACTTAGGCGAGCACTGGGCTGCCGCTAAGCCCCCGAGTGGGAGGTCTGCTCTCCACTCGGTAGGATTTTTAAGGTGTCTTTCTTATGGAAAACACATTGTACTTGTGGCGTAGCTCGGAGGAGAGGGTACCGGTCGACCTGCACCTCATCTTCCCTGCAGAGCGCACGTTGTACCTATGGCGTAGCTCGGAGGAGAGAGTAGCAGTCGACCTGCGCCTCGTCCTCCTTGCAGAGCGCACGTTGTGTTTGTGGCGTAGCTCGGAGGAAAGGGTTGCAGTCGACCTGCACCTCGTCCTCCTTGCAGAGCACACGTTTGAATTTGAACTTAGGCGAGTACTTAGACTGTAGCTAAGCCTCCGAGTGGGAGGCTGGCTCGCCACTCAATAGGATTTTATTGGAACTTAGGTGAGTACTTGGACTGCAGCTAAGCCCCCGAGTGGGAGGCTGGCTCACCACTCGGTAGGATTTTATTAGAACTTAGGTGAGTACTTGGACTGCAGCTAAGCCCCCGAGTGGGAGACTGGCTCACCACTCGGTAGGATTTTATTGGAACTTAGGCGAGTACTTGGACTGCAGCTAAGCCCCCGAGTGGGAGGCTGGCTCACCACTCGGTAGGATTTTATTAGAACTTAGGCGAGTACTTGGACTGCAGCTAAGCCCCCGAGTGGGAGACTGGCTCACCACTCGGTAGGATTTTATTAGAACTTAGGCAAGTACTTGGACTGCAGCTAAGCCCCCGAGTGGGAGACGGGCTCACCACTTGGTAGGATTTTATTGAAACTTAGGCGAAACGGATTCGCGGCTAAGCCCCCGAGTGGGAGGCCGGCTCGCCACTCGGTAAGGATATTTTTTTAAAAAACTTAGGCAAAACGGATTCGCAGCTAAGCCACCCACTAAGGGGGAATTTTACTGAACAAATAAAAGTGACAAAAATCATTGGGGAAACTATGACACTATTATCTTGCAAAATATGAACTACAGAAGTACTTTTATTACAACTCGTCCGAGTGAATACTTAAGTATAAAAGGGGCGGAGCAAATCCGCATTCCAAGCTCGGGGCTCGTCGATGTTGTGCTCGACGTTGTAGAGGCGGTACGCTCTGTTGTGGAGAACCTTGGTGATGGTGAAGGGTCCTTCCCAAGAAGGAGCAAGCTTGTGTGGTTTCTGCTGATCCACTCGGAGAACCAAATCTTCTTCCTGGAAGGCTCGAGTCTTCACGTTTTTGGCATGGAAGCGACGCAAGTCCTGTTGGTAGATGGTCGATCGGATCAGAGCCATCTCCCATTCTTCCTCTAGAAGGTCGACTGCATCCTGCCGCGCTTGTTCTTCTTAAGCTTCGGTGTAGAGCTCGACTCGAGGAGCACTGTGGAGCAGATCACTCGGCAAGACCGCTTCAGCTCTATAGACCAAGAAGAATGGAGTTCTTCCAGTCGACCGGTTAGGCGTGGTCCTTAGACCCCATAGTACCGAGGGAAGTTCATCGACCCATGCTCCAGCCGCATGCTTGAGGTCACGCATCAGTCGGGGTTTCAACCCTTTGAGGATCAAGCCATTGGCCCGCTCCGCTTGTCCATTCGACTGGGGATGGGCGACTGAAGCATAGTCGACTCGAGTGCCCTGAGATGTGTAGAACGCCCTGAATTCTTCCGAATCGAAGTTTGATCCATTGTCAGTGATGATGCTGTGTGGGACTCCATATCTGAATATCATTTCTCGATGAAGTCGACAGCGATCGCGTCGAGGTTCTTGATGGGTTTAGCCTCAATCCACTTGGTGAACTTGTCGACTACTACCAGTACATGTGTGAAACCGCTTCATCCTGTTCTCAAGGGACCAACCATATCCAGACCCCATACTGCGAAGGGCCAGACGAGTGGAATGGTCTTCAGAGCTGATGCAGGCTTGTGTGACATGTTGGAGTAAAATTGGCATCCTTCGCACTTGTCGACTATTTCCTTTGCCATTTCATTCGCCCTCGGCCAATAAAATCCGGCTCGGTATGCTTTGGCAACGATGGTTCGAGAGGACGCATGATGGCCACAGGTCCCCGAGTGGATGTCATCAAGGATTATTCGACCTTCTTCTAGCATTATGCACTTCTGACCAACTCCAGTCGTGCTCTCTCTGTATAGATGTCCTTTGATCACAGTAAAGGCCTTGGATCGACGGACGATCTATCGAGCCTCTTCCTCATCCTCCGGGAGCTCTTTTCTCAAGATATACGCGATGTATGGAACTGTCCAGTCGGGAGTGATCACTAAAGCCTCCATGACCAAGTCCACCACTGCTGGAACTTCAACCTCAGTCGGATCTGTGGCACTCTTGGGCTGCGGAGCTTCTTCGGTAAAAGGATCCTCTTTGACTGATGGTGTATGGATATGCTCCAAGAACACATCGCTGGGAATGGCTTCTCTCTTGGAACCTATCTTTGCCAAATCATCAGCCGCTTGAACTTTTAGTCGGGGTATATGATGGAGTTCTAACCCCTCAAACTTCTTTTCAAGCTTCCTCACTGCGTTCCAGTACCCAGTCATGGTTGGGCTTCTAACGTCCCACTCCTTCATCACTTGGTTGACCACTAAATCCGAGTCGCCATAAACCATAAGGCGACGGACGCCGAGTGAAATGGCCATGCGCAATCCATACAAAAGGGCCTCGTATTCTGCCTCATTGTTGGAGGAATCAAAGTGAATCTGGAGCACATATCTGAGCTTATCTCCTCTGGGGGAAACAAAGACTACCCCAGCACCGGAACCATTTAACATCTTAGAGCCATCAAAGAACATGGTCCAATGCTCCGAGTGAACTTGAGTCGGCTGCTGCTGTTCAATCCACTCGGCAAGGAAATCTGCTATTGCTTGGGACTTAATGGCTTTCTTTGCCTCAAACTTGATATCAAGGGGAAGGAGTTCAATCGCCCATTTAGCCACTCGACCAGTTGCATCTCTATTGTGCAGAATCTCTGAAAGTGGAGCGTTGCTGATTACTATAATGGAATGATCAGAAAAATAATGAGCAACCTTCTTCGTGGTCATGTAGATCCCATACACAAGCTTCTGATAATGAGGATATCTTTGCTTTGATGGAGTCAAAACTTCAGACAGATAGTACACTGGGCGCTGAACTTTGAAGGCTTTCCCTTCTTCTTCCCGCCGACCGTAAATCTCTGTCTTGACGACTTGTCCTATGGCTGCAATATAAAGCAACAGAGGCTCTTTGCTGATTGGAGCAGCAAGCACCGGCTGGGTGGAGAGCAGAGCTTTTAGCTCGGCAAACGCTGCATCAGCTTCTGGAGTCCACTCGAACTTGTCTGTCTTCTTCATCAGTCGGTAAAGAGGTAATGGCTTTTCACCGAGTCGTGAGATGAATCGACTTAATGCGGCCAAGCATCCAGTAAGCTTCTGGACATCGTGCACCCGCACGGGGCGTTTCATTCGGAGTATAGTGCCTATTTTTTCTGGGTTAGCGTCGATTCCTCATTCGGAAACGAGAAAACCGAGTAACTTGCCACCAGGAACTCCGAAGGTGCACTTTGATGGATTGAGCTTGATATCATACCTCCTGAGGTTGGCAAATGTTTCAGCGAGGTCAGTCAACAGGTCAGAACCCTTTCGCGCCTTGACCACGGTATCATCCATGTACGCTTTCACATTCCGACTGATTTGAGTGAGTAAACACTTCTGAATCATTCGCATGAACGTGGCTCTGGCATTCTTGAGGCCGAATGGCATGGTGACATAGCAGAAGCACCCGAATGGAGTGATGAAAGCTGTTTTGATCTCATCGGGTCTGTACAGACTGATCTGATGGTACCCGAAATAGGCGTCTAGAAAAGACAATCTTTCACATCCCGCGGTCGAGTCGACAATTTGATCGATGCGAGGAAGAGGAAAATGTTCTTTCGGGCAGGCCCGATTGATGTGTTTGAAATCAATGCACATGCGGAGTGACTTATCCTTCTTGGTAACCATGATGACATTGGCGAGCCACTCGGAGTGGTATATCTCTCGGATAAACTCTGCCGCCAACAGTCGAGCCACCTCCTCGCCAATGGCCTTTCTCTTCTGGACGGCGGACCGTCGAAGATGTTCTTTGACCGGTTTTGCTGTTGAATCGACTCTAAGGCGATGCTCAGCTAGCCCCCTGGGAACACCCGGCATGTCAGTAGGCTTCCATGCAAAGATGTCCCAGTTGTCACGGAGGAACTGGATGAGCGCTTCTTCCTATTTAGGGTCGAGTGTCGTAGAAATATGGGTCGGAGCTGCATTGGGGTCAGTCGGGTGAATGTGAACAGGCTTTGTCTCACCGGGCGACTGAAAAGCTTATTCTGTGGCAGGCTTCTTAGCCCGCAATAAATCACTCGGATCTGCATTTTTCTTGTACCCCTCCAGCTCGACCATTGTTATCTGGGAATCGACAATTCTCGAGCCTTTCTGGAAACACTCTTCTGCCTTCTTCCGATTACCAGCGATAGTGATCACGCCTTTGGGGCCAGGCATCTTCAGTTTGAGGTACACGTAATATGGTCGGGCCATGAATCGTGCGTAAGCTGGTCTCCCCAAAATAGCGTGGTAAGGGCTCTGAAAACCCACGACTTCAAATGTCAGCTTCTCCTTGCGAAAATGCTTCGAGTCACCGAACACCACGTCCAGAGCAATTTGGCCGAGTGATTCAGCCTTCTTTCCTGGTATGACTCCATGGAAACTCATGTTGCTGGTGCTCAGTCGGGACATCGGAATGCCCATCCCTTTCAGCGTCTCCGCATATAATATGTTCAGTCCACTACCACCATCCATTAGCACCTTTGTCAGTCGAGTGCCTTCGACGACCGGATCGACCACCAAAGCTTGCCTCCCAGGGGTGGCTATATGAGTCGGGTGATCAGACTGGTCGAATGTAATGGGAGTTTGGGACCACCTCAGATAACTGGGTGTCGCCGGGGCGACCATATTCACCTCACGGTTGATAACCTTCAGTCGGCTTTTGCTTTCTACATCAGCAAAAATCATCAGAGTGGAGTTAACATGAGGATATCCTCCATCACTGTCCTCCTTGTCTTCGGCTTTGTCCGACTCCTTTTCCTTGTCCTTGGGCTGTTTACCTTGGAACAGCTGAATCAGGAGCCGGCACTGGCGAGTGGTATGCTTCGGGTAGATGAAATTACCCTCTTCGTCTTTCTTCGTGTGGATGTGACACGGCAGATCCATCACTTCATTTCCTTCTTTATCCTTCACCTTCTTGGGGTTCCAGGATCCTTTGGGTTTTCCTTTGAACTTGCCCTGAGTCACGGCTAGAGCCTGTCCAGGAGCCGCTGGCTCGGCCTTCTGCTTCTGCTTCCGACAGGAGTTTCCTTTCTCCGACTGGCTAGGCTTGTACTTGCCGCTCCGGAGTCGGTCCTGCTCTTCGCCGTTGGCGTACTTGGTAGCAATTTCCATCATTCGACTCAGGGTCATATCTCCGGTCCAACCAAACTTTAAACTCAATTCTCTGTTCTTAACACCATCCTTGAAGGCGCAGACTGCCTGATGATCAGACACGTTCTCCACGATATGATGCAAAGTGATCCATCTCTGAATATAATCTCTTAAGGTCTCATTCGAGTTCTGCACACAAACTTGCAGCTCTGTCAATCCAGCTGGTCGCTTGCAAGTTCCCTCGAATGTTCTGACGAACACTCGGGAAAGAACTTCCCAAGTGTAAATGCTGCTAGGAGCTAACTGATTCAACCACGCCCGGGCCGAACCTTCCAGCATGAGCGGCAAATGCTTCATAGCCACCTCGTCATTCCGGCCACCAATCTGCACCGCCACTCGGTAGTCTTCAAGCCAAGTTTCAGGCTTAGACTCACCAGTGAACTTGCTAACTCCAGTCGCCAGCCTAAAGTTGGGGGGAATCACCGCGGCTCTGATAGCCCTGCTGAAACATTCCGGACCTGAAACATGCACTCGGCTACTAGTGGGCGCATCTGTGTCGTGGCCACCTCGATGAGCCCTGTTCCGATCGACGAAGCCTTGCACGATGATGGATCGCGCGTCAAAGCCTGGTACCCTGGGGTCGACCGGAGCTCTTCGCCCCACACTAAGCTAGCGCCTGTCATCTTGCGGCCGATGAGCATAGGACCCACCTCTTGGGGGAGGAGTGGGCACTCGATGCCTATCATCACGATCGTATCGGTCACCATATTGGTCCCGTCGATTCTCGCGTCCTTCACGCCGCGGAGGCGATCTAGGGCTGTGAGCCGACTGAACCGTATTCGCAGCGACGGATTGACTGTGAATCCTGTTGCGTGACTGTGACACGGCTGAATTCTAATCTCCTGCTGCCCGGAGCAAATCCCTAATCTGCATCAAGCCTCTGCCAGCCTCCGACTGAGAGGGCTGAATCGACTCTGCTATACGGGCTGCAGCTGCGAAATTCTGAATCGGGGTTCGATATACCTGAGTCGGCTGCGGGAAGAGTTGATGTTGACTGGAGTCGGGTACTCGTTGCCGCGCGCGCTCGTCGAGTGCTCGCTGGAGGTTCTCCAGACGAGCGCGTTCAGCCAAGTTGGCCAAACGTGCCTCCTCCAAGGCAGGAGCCTCGGGGGTTTCTCCTGCGATGGGAGTATGCAGGGCATCCATGTTCCTGTGGTGAAGTTCTTCCCTTTGTAGGGAATTAAGTGGCTTGGGTTGATATTCCTCATGGACTTGAGCGGGGTCGCCTCCACCGTCCACTCGGTCGTCGCAGGGGAAGCCGGGAGGGCTACGAGGCCCGTTGACCATCAAGACCTCCGCCGCCGGATCGCTCTTTGTCGCTTTTCGGATCACGGTCTCTCTGAGCCACCGACAGATCGAACATGCCATAGAGAGATTCGTCGGGCTCGATTGCCGCGACTTGGGTGGTGGCCGACTGGCGGGCTACCGCGTGCCTCACCCACCGCTGGAGCCTCGACCGACCAGAGCGCTTGCGCTGGCGGGAGACTGGGAGGGAGGACGATAGGGGAGTCGACCGATAAGGAGTCGACGGCTGCCGCAGCTGAACACCGCGGACACATGCCCGAAATCGTCGCCCAGCACGGACGGGAGCTGTCGATGTCGAGTGGAGCCTCCTGGAGCCAAGCGGAGTCGTCAGCGATGAAGGTGAGCGCGCCGAGACGGATCTCGCGGCCCTCGACCAAAACTCCACCAGAAAGCATGATGAAGGCAATCGGAACAATTGCAACTTCTCCAAAAATCGCTAAGACACCTGCCCCACGGTGGGCGCCAACTGTCGTGGCTCTAAGTCTGACAGTAGAATGGGGGGTAGGTATGGGGAGGCAAGGTCCTAGCTATGGAGCAGTTGTAAGGACAAGGGGTGTACGAGTTCAGGCCCTTCTCGAAGGAAGTAACAGCCCTACGTCTCGGAGCCCGGAGGCGGTCGACTGGGTTATGTGTGTATGGATTACAAGGGAGCGAACCCCTTACACTAAGGAGGGGGGGTGGCTTATATAGTGTCCGCCAGACCCCTCCGGCCCTCAGTTATGCAGGGTTTAAAGTACATTAAGGCTAGGCGTTACTGGTAACGCCTTACATAAAGTGTCCTAAATGCCATAAAGACTACTTAATTACCGACCGTTTGGATGCAGAGTGGCTCTTGATCTCCTGGTGGTCGAGTGAGTCTTTATGGTCGAGTCCTTCGAGTCCGTCGAGTGAATTCTCTCTTGGTCGACTAGAAGGCAGCTTCTTCTGAGGATGTCCTTGGGAAGGGTACTTAGGACAGGCCCGTGACCCTACCCTAGGTACATGACTTCATCACCCAGGGGGGCGCCCTCCACCCTCGTGACCTCCTCGGGCACTGCTTGGAGTAGGGTCCAAGTCTCCTAGGTCACGTTCGGTTGGAAAATCACGATCCCGAAGGTTTCATTCCGTTTGGACTCCGTTTGATATTCCGTTTCTTCAAAATACTGAAAAAGGCAAAAAACAGCAATTCTGGGCTGGGCCTCCGGTTAATTGGTTAGTCCCAAAAGTAATATAAAAGTGGAAAATAAAGCCCAATATAGTCCAAAACAGTAGATAAAGTAGCATGGAGCAATAAAAATTATAGATACGTTGGAGACGTATCGGCATCTAAGCTTAATTCCTGCTCGTCCTCGAGTAGGTAAATGAGAAAAAGAATTTTTGATGCGGAGTGATACTTTGGCATAATTTCAATGTAAATCTTCTTAATTGTGATATGAATATTCAGATCCGAAAGATTCAAGACAAAAGTTCATATTGACACAAAAATAATAATACTTCAAGCATACTAATCAAAGCAATCATGTCTTCTCAAAATAACATGGCAAAAGAGAGTTCATCCCTACAAAATCATATAGTTAGGCTATGCTTCATTTTCGTCACACAAAGATGTTCCCAACTTCTATACCCCCGATGACAAGCCAAGCAATTGTTTCATACTTAAATAATCTCAAACTTTTTCAACCTTCACGCAATACATGAGCGTGAGCCATGGATATAGCACTATGGGTTGAATAGAATATTATGATGGGGATTGTGTGGAGAAGACAAAAAGGAGAAAGTCTCACATTGACGAGGCTAATCAATGGACTATGGAGATGCCCATCAATTGATGTCAACATGAGGAGTAGGGATTGCCATGCAACAGATGTACTAGAGCTATGAATGCTCAACAAAAGAAAACTAGTGGGTGTGCATCCTGTCGTGGTTCTAAGTCTGACAGTAGAGTGGGGGGTAGGTATGGAGAGGCAAGGTCCTAGCTATGGAGAGGTTGTAAACACAAGCGATGTACGAGTTCAGGCCCTTCTCGGAGGAAGTAAAAGCCCTACGTCTCGGAGCCCTGAGGCGGTCGAGTGGATTATGTGTATATGAGTTACAGGGGTGCGAACCCTTCTGCCTGTGGAGGGGGGTGGCTTATATAGAGTGCGCCAGGACCCCTGCCAGCCCACGTAATGAAGGGTTTAAGGTACATTAAGTCCGGGGCGTTACTGGTAACGCCCCACATAAAATGTCTTAACTATCATAAAGTCTACTTAATTACAGACCGTTGCAGTACAGAGTGCCTCTTGGCCTTCTGGTGGTCGAGTGAGTCTTCATGGTCGAGTCCTTCAAGTCAGTCGAATGGGTTCCTCGTAGGTCAACTGGAAGGTGATCTCTTCTAAGGGTGTCCTTGGGTAGGGTACTTAGATCAGGTTTATGACCCTACCCTAGGTACATGAATCCATCATTAGCCCCAGAATGGATTGAGGCTTGAGTGAGGAAGGAGTTGATGCAGTTTCCGATTGACTTTCACATACTGGTCATGCGTTGTTTTGGACTAAGAATCTCTTTGTTGATAACGAGCAACTTTTCTTCGGTCGACTCAATCCATTCTTCTCTTTCGTCGAGTGATCTTTTGGACTTTGACGATTTCCGAGCGACGGATCGCAGGAAATCCCGCGTCTGACAGACTGATCTGCTATTTCGCGGATTCCGCGGGATATGAAATTTGGGGAAGTCTTGTGGCGGGCGGACCTTGGCCTTCGGATGGGATAGGGCATAGACGCCTCGATCCCGTGCGCTTTTTTCGCCCGTATCGCGTCCGCAAGAATCGTTTGATATATGATTAGATCGACCGGGCCCACCTGTCATCCACTCGGAAGGGATCCTATAAATGCGCCCGGCGAGGGTTTTTTGAACAGTGCCTCAACATTCTCTCTCTGCTCTCCTCGTCTCCGCCCAACTCTCCTCCGCACAACTTCTCCTCGCGCATCTCGCCGTCAACCATGGTCAAGGAGACGACGGCGGCGCTGGAACGCGCGAAGAAGGCGTCGGCGACGGAGAAGGCGAAGGGGAGATCCGCCAGTCGCAGCGGGTCTTTGTCTAGATCTCGCCTGCCGAAAGGCTGGGTCCAGGGAGATTGGATCCGGTCGACCATCACGGAGACGGATCTCCTCGACATGGCCAACGACGGGCTGATCCCCCACGGCGCCGCAAGGCTTCCGGGGAAAGAGTGGCAGCCCCAGCCGGAAGAGGGTGAGTGCGTGCTTCTGGCCACCCATGTCGACCGCGGATTTTCTTTGCCATCGAGTGTTTTCTTCCGTGGTTTTTTGAACTTCTTTGGAGCCCAACTCCACCACTTCACCCCGAACTCTATCGCATATCTTGCTGCGTTTGTATCCATGTGTGAGAATTTTCTGGGCTGTCGACCGCACTGGGCCTTGTTCAAGCACATATTCACGTGTCGCTCTCAGACCGTGAAGAAGGCGAGCCCAGGCGATGAAAGAACCCAAGTTGTCCAAATGTGTGGAGGCCTGGGGATCCAGGTGAGGAACAAGAGCACCTTCCCAGCCATGACGTTTCCCGAGTCGGTCGAGGTCGGCGATCGACCTGGTTCTATCGCTGAACGAGCCGACGCCGGGCGTCAGTGGACTCCCTCAATTCACCATGGACCGAGTGAACAAGCCCTCCTCTCTGAAGGTGATTCCGGAGGAGAGAGCCGACGTGAAGATGCTGATGGATCGCGTGGTGCAGTTGGTCCGAGGCGGATGGCGGCATGGACCTTTTGGAGGTTTTTCTTAGGCGGCGATCCAGCCTCTTGATTCGGAGCCATTGCATGTGGTTGTATTGCGGGCGAAGACGAGACTCAGATCCACCCGGAAGTAGTCGACGATGCCACGGTGGAAAGGTGGATGGCCGCAGTCACTGGGAACAAGGATAATCCCCGTGGATCCAGAAGGATTCCTCCACTCGACCATCACAGCGTTCCAGACAAGGTATGTTTGCTCTACCTTCCATTGTACTCTTGCCATATTTATTTCTGTTTGCTCCGCAAATCGGTCGATTGATCTTTGTCTTGATGTCTATCAGGCCTTCATCGAGCTGTACTCGATGCCCAATGGAGCACAGGCTCCGACTGAAGAGGGAGAAGCGAGCGGGGGCGAGAGCCAGGAGGAGTGGGACTCGGATGCCGCTGAGGATGATGATGATGATGATGATGACGATGAGGAGGATGAAGAAGAAGAGGAGGAGGAGGTCGCACCACCGCGCTCGGAAAGGCGGTCGGCTTGTCCATGATCCCGCCGAGCGTGGCAAGGGGTTCGCGGCTATTCTTGCTATCGACCAAGCGCCTCGGACCACTTCTCCGGCGCCGATCGAAAAGGCGTCGAAGCAGCCAGTATGCCCGTCAAAGCCGACCAAGCTCCTGCCGAAGATGAAGGTGTCCATCCCCACCATATCAGGGTAATCATGTTGTTTAAGTCTTCTTGTTTTGTGCAAACTTTATCTCTGGTTGACATTTGAGTTAGTCGACTGATTCTTTGGAACTGCAGTGCTGCTACTTCTGAGACCTCAGGCAAGGCTGACGACCATGAAATGGAGGACGCAGCAACCTCAAACCCTGGTACTATACTCTTAATTCCGTTTTTAGTCGACTGATTCATGATCTCTGATTCTGATTCTTTTCTGTAGCTCCATCCAATGTCGTTATCACTCTTCCTGATGATGATGAAGATGAGGAACCACTGAAGCACAGGAGGAGCAGGAAAGAGTCTGCCGGCAGGGTGGCCCAGGATGTGACGGCGCCCGAGACTCTGGTCGCGGGGGAGGAGAACACCACTCGACACACCGTGTCCTTCGCGGTGCCGTTGACGAGTGCTCATCCTACTTCGTCGAGTGCCGCACAACCTTCTCTCTTCACGATGCACCACGTCCCAGAGGACCAAGCCAGTGCTGCTAAGGAAGCAATACGCCAAGTGGGGATCATGATGGAGCAGGTGAAGACCATCCGGGATGCGAGCCAGGCAGCTTATGACGCCAGCTCCGCCCTTCAAAGCAATGTTCAGGTCAGTCAACCATCGCTTGTTCTGTTAAGATATGCTATCAAAACTTTTCTTTCCGGAATCCATAGCAATCACCCACTGGGTGTGTCGATTAAAAACTCCGTGTTAGCGGGGGCACGCTGAGTGCACCCGCTGGGTGTAGTCCCCAAGGCTAAGTTCGACTGCTGGCAGTTGGCCTTAGGCTTTATAAGTAAAGTCTTTCCCAAACCGGTGGGGGCACGCTGAGTGCACCCACTGGGTGTAGTCCCCGAGACTGTGGTCGACTGCTTGCAGTTGATTACAGTCTGAAGAATACGTCTGGAGCATTTTTTGGGGGGTCGACTGGTCGACTCTGTCTTTAATAGAACTAGTGGGGCCACGCTGAGTGCACCTACTGGGTGTAGTCCCCGAGACTACGGTCGAATGTTTGTATTCGGCTGTAGTCTTAGAAACGCATGATTTTCTCTTATCCACTCGGAAGTGAATTACTTTTGATATTTTGTCGATTGGTTCTTCGAAGAAATCTTGTGATCTTGCGGCTCGTTACACCAAGCTGGAGCATAAGCACATTCAGCGCGAATTGGATCTGAAGCTGGTTCAGGAGAATCTGACGAAGGCGAAGGAGGAGACCAAAGGTATGTTCGGTGAGACCTCGACGACTCCTTTTTCCCTTCATTTGTTTCAAAATCTTACCTTGCTGTAACTTGCAGGCAAGGTGAAGGAGGCCCAGAAGAAAAAAGACCTTGAGCTAGCTGAGAAGACCAAGCTTGCTGAGAAGAAGTTAGCTTCAGTCACCAAGCTTGAAGAAGAAAATACCAATCTGAAAGCTGCTCTTGGGATTGCCAACAAGGAAGTCAGTCGACTGAAAACTGACAAAGCTGCCTTGACCGACAAAGTCAGCCAGTTGACTGGGAAGAAAAATGACCTCGAGGCCTTCCTGGGTGGTCTTGCCAAGAAGTTGTTTCTTATGCTTGAAGGTAACCCTTCACACTCGACAATCATTTTCAGCTATGATCTTTCCATTCGACCATTGCCTTGACTCGGTGATTGTCCTTGTAGAATTTTGTCAAAACTTTGAAGAAGAGACTAGCCGGCTAGAACCAAACCTTGACCCCGTCAATTCTCCGGTGAACGATGAAGTTGCCATGAATGTTTTCCGACTGGAGTCCCGTGTTGCAGCTGTCGTGGACTATCTTGCAAGGCTGAAGGTCGCCACATCTCGCATCGACTCAACGCTCTGGCCCAGGGAGACACTCCAGAATGACCTCGAGTCGCTGATGGCTCGCCTGAACACGGTCCCTGGTCAAGTGCAGGAGTGGAAAAAGTCCTCGGCTTGGTGCGGCGCAGATGTTGCTCTGTGTCTGGCCCGAGTCCACTTCAAAGATGCGCGAGAAGACAAGCTGGCGGCTCTCCGGGTGGCCAACACCAAGAAACACGACTTCAGGTCCTTCATGGAAACCTTCATTGCTGCTGCCACTCGGATCGCAGATAGAATTGATCTTGATGAGTTCGTTGCACCTTCCAGCCCTCCACAGGAGGGGTAAAAAACTTCTTTTAAGCCCGACACTTTAAATTTGCCTCGGTATGCCGAGTGGAGTTGTAACCGATAAACCTTAACAGGCTTAGCGCCTGAGCACTTTCGGTTTCTTTAGGTATCGATCCGAACTTGGATTTGATGTTTGAATATGATTGCTTTTGGCTCGAAATGTCTTCTGCAGGTTCAAAGCAAGACGCTCACTGCAGTCGACTTATTCCTTAATCCACTTAGGCAAGCGCTGGGCTGCAGCTAAGCCCCCGAGTGAGAGGTTTGCTCTTCACTCGGTAGGATTTTTATATCTTAGGCGAGCGCTGGGCTGCAACTAAGCCCCCGAGTGAGAGGTTTGCTCTTAACTCGGTAGGATTTTTATATCTTAGGCGAGCACTGGGCTACAGCTAAGCCTCCGAGTGAGAGGTTTGCTCTTCACTCGGTAGGATTTTTATATCTTAGGCGAGCACTGGGCTGCAGCTAAGCCTCCAGTGAGAGGTTTGCTCTTCACTCGGTGGGATTTTTATATCTTAGGCGAGCAGCACTGGCTGCAGCTAAGCCCCGAGTGAGAGGTTTGCTCTTCACTCGGTAGGATTTTTATATCTTAGGCGAGCACTGGGCTGCAGCTAAGCCCCAGTGAGAGGTTTGCCCTTCACTCGGTAGGATTTTTATATCTTAGGCGAGCACTGGCTGCAGCTAAGCCCCGAGTGAGAGGTTTGCTCTTCACTCGGTAGGATTTTTATATCTTAGGCGAGCACTGGCTGCAGCTAAGCCCCGAGTGAGAGGTTTGCTCTTCACTCGGTAGGATTTTCACGTTGTACTTGTGGCGGCTCGAGAGAGGGTCGCAATCGACCTGCACCTCGTCCTCCTTCTGGCGACATTGTACTTATGGCGTGCTCGAGAGAGAGGGTCGCAGTCGACCTGCACCTCGTCCTCCTTGCGAGCGCACATTGTACTTATGGCGTAACTCAGAGGAGAGGGTCGCAGTCGACCTGTACCTCGTCCTCCTTGCGAGCATACGTTGTATTTGTGGCGAAGCTCAGAGGAGAGGGTTGCAGTCGACCTGCACCTCGTCCTCCTTGCGAGCGCACATTGTACTTATGGCGTAGCTCAGAGGAGAGGGTTGCAGTCGACCTGCACCTCGTCCTCCTTGCGAGCGTATGTTGTGCTTAGGCGAGTGTCTAAACTGCAGCTAAGCCTCCCGAGTGAGAGTCTGGCTCGCCACTCGGTAGGATTTTTATAACTTAGGCGAGCGCTGGGCTGCAGCTAAGCCCCCGAGTGGAAGTCTGGCTTACCACTTGGTAGGATTTTTATATCTTAGGCGAGCACTGGGCTACAGCTAAGCCCCCGAGTGGAAGTCTGGCTTACCACTCGGTAGGATTTTTATATCTTAGGCGAGCACTGGGCTGTAGCTAAGCCCCCGAGTGAGAGGTTTGCTCTTCACTCGGTAGGATTTTCAAACTTAGGCGAAACGGATTCGCGGCTAAGCCTCCGAGTGGGAATCTGGCTCACCACTCGGTAAGGATTTTTACAAACTTAGGCGAAACGGATTCGCGGCTAAGTCACCCACTGAGGGGAAAATTTTATTGGACAAATAAAAAGTGACAAAAATTATGGAGGAATTATGACACTATTATTTTGAAATCCATGAACTACAGAAGTACTTTATTACAACTCATCCGAGTCATAAACTTAAGTGTAAAATGGGCGGAGTAGTTCCGCGTTCCAAGCTCGGGGCTCGTCGATATTATGTTCGACGTTGTAAAGACGGTACGCCCCGTTGTGGAGAACTTTGGTGACGATGAAGGGTCCTTCCCAAGAAGGAGCAAGCTTGTGTTGTTTCTTGATCCACTCGGAGAACTAAATCCCCTTCTTGGAAGGCTCGACCCTCACATTTACGGCGTGGAAGCAGCGCAAGTCTTGGTTGTAGATGGTCGATCGGATCGAGCCATCTCCCTTTCTTCCTCTAAAAGGTCATTGCGTCTGCGCGCTTGTTCAGCTTCACGCTTTGTAGAGTTCAACTCGAGGAGCATTGTGGAGAAGATCACTCGGCAAGACTGCTTCAGCTCCGTAGACCAAGAAGAATGGAGTTCTTCCGGTCGACCGATTAGGTGTGGTCCGCAGTCCCCAAAGCACCGAGGGAAGTTCGTCGACCCATGCTCCAGCCGCATGCTTGAGATCACGCATTAGTCGGGGTTTCAATCCTTTGAGGATCAGGCCATTGGCTCGCTCTGCTTGTCCATTCGACTGCGGATGGGCGACTGAAGCGTAGTCGACTCGTGTGCCTTGAGAGTTGCAGAAATCCCTGAATTCTTCTGAGTCAAAGTTCGACCCATTATCCGTAATGATGCTGTGCGGGACTCCATATCTGAATATCAGTTCCCTGATGAAGCTATCAACAGTACCGGCATCAAGGTTCTTGATTGGCTTGGCCTCAATCCACTTGGTGAACTTGTCGACTGCCACCAGTATGTGCGTGAAGCCACTTCGACCTGTTCTCAAGGGACCGACCATGTCCAACCCCCATACTGCGAAAGGCCAGATGAGTGGAATGGTCTTCAGGGCTGACGCAGGTTTGTGTGACATACTTGAGTAGAATTGACATCCTTCGCACTTGTCTACTATTTCCTTTGCCATCTCATTCGCCTTTGGCCAGTAAAATCCGGCTCGGTATGCTTTGGCCACGATGGTCCGAGAGGACGCATGATGACCACAGGTCCCCGAGTGGATATCGTTGAGAATGATTAGACCTTCCTCCGGCGTTATGCATTTTTGACCAACTCCAGTCGCGCTCTCTCTATACAACTGTCCTTTGATGACGGTAAAGGCCTTGGATCGACGGACGATCTGTCGAGCCTCTTCCTCATCCTCTGGGAGCTCTTTTCTCAGGTTATACGCGATATATGGAATTGTCCAGTCGGGTGTGACTACCAAGATCTCCATGACCAAGTCGACCACTGCTGGGACTTCAACCTCAGTCGGATCTGTGGCACTCTTGGGCTGTGGAGCTTCTTCGGTGAAAGGATCTTCTTTGACTGACGGAGTGTGTATATGCTCCAAGAACACACCACTCGGAATGGCTTCTCTCTTGGAACCTATCTTTGCCAGATCATCTGCTGCCTGATTTTTCAGTCGGGGTATGTGATGGAGCTCTAACCCCTCAAACTTCTTTTCTAGCTTCCTCACTGCGTTGCAGTATCCAGTCATGGCTGGGCTTCTCATGTCCCACTCCATCACTTGGTTGACCACTAAATCTGAATCACCACAGACCATCAAGCGACGGACGCCGAGTGAGATGGCCATGCACAATCCGTATAAGAGGGCCTCATACTCTGCCTCATTGTTGGAAGAATCAAAGTGAATCTGGAGCACATATCTGAGCTTATCTCCTCTGGGGGAAACCAGAACAACCCCAGCGTCGGAACCATTCAACATCTTAGAGCCATCAAAGAACATGGTCCAATGCTCCGAGTGAACTTCAGTCGGCTGCTGCTGTTCAATCCACTCGGCGAGGAAATCTGCTATTGCCTGGGACTTAATGGCTTTCTTTTCCTCAAACTTGATATCAAGGGGAAGAAGTTCAATCTCCCATTTCGCCACTCGACCAGTTGCATCTCTATTGTGCAAAATCTCTGATAGTGGAGCGTCGCTGACGAGTGTGATGGAATGATCAGAGAAATAATGAGCAACCTTCTTCGTGGTCATGTATATTCCATACACAAGCTTCTGATAATGAGGATATCTCTGCTTGGATGGAGTCAAGACTTCAGACAAATAATACATTTGGCGCTGAACTTTGAAGGCTTTTCCTTCTTCTTCCCGCCGACCGTAAGCCTTCAGATCGACGACTTGTCCTGTGGATGCGATATAAAGCAACAGAGGCTCTTAGCTGATTGGAACAGCAAGCACCGGCTGGGTGGAGAGCAGAGCTTTTAGCTCGGCAAGCGTTGCATCGACTTCGAGTCCACTCGAACTTGTTCGCCTTCTTCATCGATCGGTAAAGAGGCAATGCCTTTTCACCGAGTCGTGAGATGAATCGACTTAATGCGGCCAAGCATCCAGTAAGCTTCTAGACATCGTGCACTCGCATAGGGCGTTTCATTCGGAGAATAGTGCCGATCTTGTCTGGATTAGCATTGATCCCTCGCTCGGAAACGAGAAAACCGAGTAACTTCCCACTAGGAACTCCGAATGTGCACTTTGATGGATTGAGCTTGATATCATACCTTCTGAGGTTGGCAATGTTCCGGCGAGGTCAGCGAGCAGGTCGGAACCTTTTCGTGACTTGACGACGATATCATCCATATACGCTTCCACATTCCGACTGATTTGAGTGAGCAAACACTTCTGAATCATTCGCATAAATGTGGCTCCGGCATTCTTGAGGCCGAATGGCATGGTGATATAGCAGAAGCACCCGAATGGAGTGATGAAAGCTATTTTTATCTCGTCGGGTCCATACAGACGGAACTGATGATAACCGGAATAGGCGTCTAGAAAAGACAATCTCTCGCATCCCGCGGTCGAGTCAACAATTTGATCTATGCGAGGGAGAGGAAAATGATCTTTCGGGCAGGCCCGATTGATGTGCTTGAAATCGATGCACATTCGGAGCGATTTGTCCTTCTTAGGAACCATGACGACATTAGCGAGCCACTCGGAGTGGTATATCTCTCGGATAGATCCTGCCGCCAACAGTCGAGCCACTTCCTCACCAATAGCCTTTCTCTTCTGGACGGCGGACCGTCGAAGATGCTCTTTAACTGGCTTTGCTGATGAGTCAACTCTAAGACGATACTCAGCCATCCCTGAACACACGGCATGTCACCGGCTTCCATGCAAAATGTCCCAGATTCTCACGGAGGAACTGGATGGCGCTTCTTCCTATTTCGGGTCGAGTGTTGTGGAGATGTGGGTCGGGGCTGCATTGGGGTCGGTCGGGTGAATGTGGATAGGCTTCGTCTCACCGGACGACTGAAATGCAGATTCTGTGGCGGGTTTCTTGGAATGTAGCAAATCACTCGGATCTGCGCTTTGCTTATACTCTTCAAACTCGACCGTTGTCACCTGGGAATGGGCAATCTTCGAGCCCTTCTGAAAGCACTCTTCTGCCTTTTTCCGATCACCGGTGACAGTGATCACTCCTTTGGGGCCGGGCACCTTCATTTTGAGGTACACGTTACATGGTCGAGCCATGAACCGTGCATAAGCTGGTCTCCCCAAAATGGCGTGGTACGCACTCTGAAAATCCACGACCTCAAACGTCAACTTTTCCTTGCGAAAATGTTTTGAATCACCAAACACCACGTCCAGAGCTATTTGGCCGAGTGACTCGGCTTTCTTTCTGGGTATAACTCCATGAAAGCTCATGTTACTGGTGCTCAGTCGGGACATCGGAATGACCATTCCTTTCAGTGTGTCTGCATACAACAAGTTCAGCCCACTACCACCGTCCATCAGCACCTTTGTCAGTCGAGTGCCTTCGACAACTGGATCGACCACCAAAGCTTGGTCGAATGTGATGGGTGTTTGGGACCATCTCAGATAACTTGGTTTTGCTGGGGCAACCATGTTCACCTCACGATTAATGACCTTCAGTCGGCTCTTGCTTTCCACATCTGCGAAGATCATCAGAGTGGAGTTGACATGCGGATATCCTTCCTCACTGTCCTCCTTGTCTTCGGCCTTGTCCGACTCCTTTTCCTTGTCTTTAGACTGTTTTCCTTGAAACTGCTGGATCAGGAGTCGACATTGGCGAGTGGTATGCTTCGGGTAAATGATATTGCCCTCTTCATCTTTCTTCATGTGGATGTGACACGGCATATCCATCACGTCGTTCCCTTCTTTATCCTTCACCTTCTTAGGGTTCCAGGATCCTTTTGGTTTCCCTTTGAACTTTCCCTGAGTCACGGCCAGAGCCTCTCCAGGAGCTGCTGGTTCAGCCTTCCGCTTCTGTTTCCGACTGGTGTTTCCCTTCTCCGACTGACTCGGCTTGTACTTGCCGCTTCGGAGTCGGTCTTCTTCTTCACCGTTGGCGTACTTGGTAGCAATCTCCATCATTCGACTCAGGGTCATATCTCCGGTTCGACCAAATTTCAAACTCAATTCTCTGTTCTTGACGCCATCCTTGAAGGCGCAGACTGCCTGATGATCAGACACATTCTCTACAGTATGGTGCAAAGTGATCCATCTCTGAATATATTCTCTGAGAGTCTCATTGGTCTTCTGCACACAGACTTGCAGCTCCGTCAATCTAGCCGGTCGCTTTCAAGTTCCTTCAAACGTTCTGACGAACACTCGGGACAGATCTTCCCAAGTGTAAATGCTGCTAGGAGGTAACTGATTCAACCACGCTCTGGCAGAACCTTCCAACATGAGGGGCAAATGCTTCATGGCCACCTCGTCATTTCCACCACCAATCTGAACCGCCACTCGGTAATCTTCAAACCATGTTTCAGGCTTAGACTCACCGGTGAATTTGCTGACTCCTGTTGCCAACCTAAAATTGGGGGATCACTGCGGCTCTGATAGCCCTGCTGAAACATTCTGGACCAGAAACATGCACTCGACTGCTTGTGGGCGCATCTCTGTTGGGCCCACCCCGATGGGCTCTGTTCCGGTCGACCAAGCCTAGCACGATAATGGATCGCACGTCGAAGCCTGGTTCCCTGGGGTCGACTGGAGCTCTTCGCCCCACACTGAGCTGACGCCTGTCATCTTGCTGCTGAGGAGCGTAAGACCCACCCCTCGGAGGGGAAGTGGGCACTCGACGCCTATCATCTCGGTCGTGTCGGTCTCCATACTGGTCTCGCCTATTCTCGCGCCCTTCACACCACGGAGGCGATCTGGGACTGTGAGCCGACTGAACCGTATTCGCAGCGACGGATCGACTGTGAATTCTGTTGCGTGACTGCGACACGGCTGAATTCTAGTCCCCTGCTGCCCGGAGCAAATCCCTGATCTGCATCAAGCCTCTGCCAGCTTCCGACTGAGAGGGCTGGATGGACTCTGCTATACGGGTCGCAGCTGCTAAATTCTGGATTGGGGTTCGATATACCTGAGTCGGCGGGAAGAGTTGACGTCGATTGGCGTCGGGAACTCGTTGCCGCGCGCGCTCGTCGAGTGCTCGCTGAAGATTCTCCAAACGAGCGCGTTCGGCCAAATTGGCCAAACGTGCCTCCTCCAAGGCGCGAGCCTCGGGGGTTTCTCCTGCGATGGGAGTATGCAGGGCATCCATGTTCCCGCGGCGAAGTTCCTCTCTTTGCAGATAGTCGAGTGGCTCGGGTTGGTACTCCTCGTGGTCGCGTGCGGGGTCGTCTCCGCCACCTGCCCCGCCCTCATGGGCGAAGCCAGGGGGACTGCGAGGTCCGTTGACCATCAGGATTTCCGCCGCCGGATCACTGCTATCGCATTCGGATGCAGTCTCTACGGAGCCAGTCGATAGATCGAACAGGCCGTAGAGAGATTCGTCGGGCTCGATTGCCGCAACTTGGGTGGTGGCCGTCTGGCGAGCCACCGCGTGCCTCACCCACCGCTGAAGCCTCGACCGACCAGAGCGCTTGCGCTGGCGGGTGACCGAGAGGGTGGTCGATAGGGGAGTCGACCGATACGGGGTCGACAGTTGTCGCAGCAGAACGCCGCGGACGCATGCGCAAAAATGCGTCGCACCGCGGACGGGGAGCGCATCAACGTCGAGTGGAGCCTCCTGGAGCCAGGCGGAGTCGTCGGCGACGAAGGTGAGAGCGCCGAGACGGATCTCGCGACCCTCGACCAAAACTCCAGCAGTCATCATGATGAATATACTCGGAAGAATCGCAACTTCTCCAAAAAATCGCTAAAACACCGGCCCCAAGGTGGGCGCCAACTGTCGTGGTTCTAAGTCTGACAGTAGAGTGGGGGGTAGGTATGGAGAGGCAAGGTCCTAGCTATGGAGAGGTTGTAAACACAAGCGATGTACGAGTTCAGCCCTTCTCGAGAGGAAGTAAAGCCCTCGTCTCGGAGCCCGGAGGCGGTCGAGTGGATTATGTGTATATGAGTTACAGGGGTGCGAACCCTTCTGCCTGTGGAGGGGGGTGGCTTATATAGAGTGCGCCAGGACCCCTGCCAGCCCACGTAATGAAGGGTTTAAGGTACATTAAGTCCGGGGCATTACTGGTAACGCCCCACATAAAGTGTCTTAACTATCATAAAGTCTACTTAATTACAGACCATTGCAGTACAGAGTGCCTCTTGGCCTTCTGGTGGTCGGGTGAGTCTTCATGGTCGAGTCCTTCAAGTCAGTCGAATGGGTTCGTCGTAGGTCGACTGGAAGGTGATCTCTTCTAAGGGTGTCCTTGGGTAGGGTACTTAGATCAGGTTTATGACCCTACCCTAGGTACATGAATCCATCACATCCAACTTGCTTGCTCACGGAGACCTAGGGCATTTGAGGAAGCCCATCGTAGGAATATACAAGCCAAGTTCTATAATGAAAAATTCCCACTAGTATAAAAAGGACAACTTATGAGACTCACTACATGAGGAACAAGGTGCTACTTTGAAGCACAATATATGAGACTCACTACATGAAGAACAAGGTGCTACTTTCAAGCACAAGTGTGGAAAAAGAGATAGTAGCGTTGCCCTTTTTATTTTCTTTTTCTTTTTTTGGGCCTTTATTTTTTTCTTTTTGGCCTTTCTCTTTTTTTTTATTTGGGCAATGCTCTAATAATGATGATCATCACACTTCTATTGATTACAACACAAGGATTACAACTCGAAACTTAGAACAAGATATGACTCTATATGAATGCCTCCGGCGGTGTACCGGGATGGTGCGATGAATCAAGAGTGACATGTATGGAAAATAATGCATGGTGGCTTTGCCACAAATACGATGTCAACTACAATATCATGAAATGGCAATATGACAAAAGTAATGTATGTCATGATGATGATGGTGGAAGTTGCATGGCAATATATCTCGGAATGGCTATGGAAATGCCATGATAGGTAGGTATGGTGGCTGTTTTGAGGAAGATATAAGGAGGTTTATGTGTGATAGAGCGTATCGTATGACGGGGTTTGGATGCACCGACGAAGTTTGCGCCAACTCTCAAGATGAGAAAGGGCAATGCACAGTACTGAAGAGGCTAGCAAAGGTGGAAAAGGTGAGAGTGCGTATAATCCATGGACTCAACATTAGTCAAAAGAACTCATATACTTATTGCAAAAATTTAGAAGTCATCAAAAATTCAAATACAACGCGCATGCTCCTAGGGGGATAGATTGGTAGGAAAAGACCATCGCTCGTCCCCGACCGCCACTCATAAGGATGCACAAGCCAGGTACACTTCATGTTTCAAATTGGTTACACAACTTTAACCATACGTGCATGCTACGGGACTTGCAAACTTCAACACAAGTATTTCTCAAATTCATAATCACCCAACTAGCATGACTTTGATATTATCACCTCCATATCTCAAAATAATTACCAAGCATCAAACTTATCTTTGTATTCAATTCACTCAAAAGAAAGTTTCACATATCTTGAACACCAAGTATATAACATTAAGCAAATTACCATGTTATTAGAGACTCTCAAAATAATCTAATTGAAGCATGAGAGATCAAATAGTTTCTTTAAAACAAACCCACCACCGTGCTCTAAAAGATCTAAGTGAAGTACTAGAGCAAAAATTATCACGCTCAAAAGATATAAGTGAAGCACTATGAGCAAAACTACCAAGCTCAAAAGATATAAGTGAAGCACATTGAGTATTCTAACAAATTCCAGTTCATGTATGGCTCTCTCAAAAGGTGCTTACAGCAAGGATGATTGTGGTAGACTAACAAGCAAAGACACAAATAATACGAGACGCTCCAAGCAAAACACATATCATGTTGGTGAATAAAAATATAGCTCCAAGTAAATTACCGATGGAAGTGGATTTAAAGAGGGATGCCTTCCGGGGCATCCCCAAGCTTTGACTTTTTGGTGTCCTTGGATTATCTTGGGGGTGCCATGGGCATCCCCAAGCTTAGGTTCTTGCCACTCCTTGTTCCATAATCCATCAAAAGAATTCACCCAAAACTTGAAAACTTCACAACACAAAACTCAACAGAAATCTCGTGAGCTCCGTTAGAGAAAGAAAACAAAAGACTACTTCAAGGTACTGTAATGAACTCATTCTTTATTTATATTGGTGTTAAACCTACTGTATTCCAACTTCTCTATGGTTTATAAACTAATTTTCTTGTCATAGATTCATCAAAATAAGCAAACAACACACGAAAAACAGAATCTGTCAAAAACAGAACAGTTTGTAGCAATCTGTAACTAACGCAAACTTCTGGAACTATAAAATTATACCAAAATAGGAAGTCTTGGACAATTTGTTTATTGATCGGCATAAAAAAGAATCAACGCAAAAGCACGTTCCTGTGATTTATCATAACTAAATTCGTGCGCGCAAAGTTTCTGTTTTTCAGCAGAATCAAATCAACTATCATCGTAGGTTATCCTATAGGTCCTACTTGGCACAAACACTAATTAAAACATAAAAACACATCAAAACAGAAGGTAGATGGATTATTTATTCCTAAACAAAAGAAAATACAAAAAACACATAATAAAATTGGGTTGCCTCCCAACAAGCGCTATCGTTTAACGCCCTAGCTAGACATAAAAGCAAGGATAGATCTAGGTATTGCCATCTTTGGTAGGCAATCCATAAGTGCCTCTCATGATAGATTCATATGGTAATTTTATTTTCTTTCTAGGGAAGTTTTCCATACCCTTCTTTAAGGGAAATTGGAATCTAATATTCCCTTCCTTCATATCGATAATTGCACCAATCGTTCTAAGGAAAGGTCTACCAAGAATAATAGGACATGAAGGATTGCAATCTATATCAAGAACGATAAAATCTACGGGCACATAATTCCTATTTGCAACAATAAGAACATCATTAGTTCTTCCCATAGGCTTTTTAATAGTGGAATCCGCAAGATGCAAGTTTAGATTGCAATCATCAAAATCATGGAAATCTAGCAAATCACATGAAGTTTTGGGGATAGTAGAGACACTAGCACCCAAATCACACAAAGCATGAAACTCAAAATCTTTAATTATAATTTTAATAGTAGGTTCCCACTCATCATAGAGTTTTCTAGGGATAGAAACTTTCAACTCAAGTTTTTCTTCATAAGATTGCATCAAGGCATCAACAATGTGTTCGGTAAAGGCCTTATTTTGACTATAAGCATGAGGAGATTCTAGCACAGATTGCAACAAGGAAATACAACCAAAACTATTTATTTTCATAATTAAATTCCTTGAGATCCAAAATAGTGGGTTTAGCAACATCACGGTTTTTATTTATTTCAAACCCACTTTCATCAATTTCATCATCAAGATATAGAAACTCCGAATTCTTAGAACACCTTCTAGGTAAAGGAAGATAATCTTCAGATTCATCAAGATTCATATTACAAAACAAAGATTTAATGGGGGACACATCAATAACTTTTAGATCTTCATCTTGATTTTCATAGGGATTGGAAGAACACGCTTTAATAAAGGCATCTTTGGAAGCACGCATCCTAGCGGTTCTTTCCTTGCACTCATCAATGGAAATTCTCATGGCTTTGAGAGACTCATTGATATCATGCTTAGGAGGAATAGATCTAAGCTTTAAAGAATTAATTTCAAGAGAAATTCTATCAACGTTCCTAGCCAAATCATCAACTTTAAGCAATTTCTCTTCAAGCAAAGCATTAAAATTCTCTTGTGAATTCATAAACTCTTTAACACTACTCACAAATTCAGAGGGCATCTTATTAAAATTTCCATAAGAGTTATTGTAGGAATTTCCATAATTATTAGAAGGATTAACAGGATAAGGCCTAGGATTAAAATTCCCTCTAGAAGCGTTGTTTCCAAAACTATTCCTACCAACAAAATTCACATCCATAGATTCATTATTATTCTCAAGCAAAGTAGATAAAGGCATATCATTGGGATCAAGAGGAGTATTTTTAGGAGCAAAGATCTTCATAAGTTCATCCATCTTTTCACTCAAAACATTGATTTCTTCTATAGCATGCACTTTTTTACTAGAAGATCTTTCGGTGTGCCATTGAGAATAATTAGCCATAATATTATCAAGCAATTTGGTAGCATCCCCTAACGTAATTTCCATAAACGTGCCTCCCGCAGCCGAATCTAAAAGATTTCTAGAAGCAAAATTCAATCCGGCATAAAAATTTTGTATGATCATCCATAAATTCAAACCATGAGTAGGGCAATTGCGAAGCATTAATTTCATTCTTTCCCAAGATTGGGCAACATGCTCATGATCAAGTTGTTTAAAATTCATGATATCGTTCCTAAGAGTGATAATCTTAGCGGGAGGAAAATACTTAGAGATAAAAGCATCTTTGCACTTGTTCCAAGAATCAATACTATTTTTAGGCAAAGATGAAAACCAAACTTTAGCACGATCTCTAAGTGAAAACGGAAATAACTTTAATTTGACAATATTGTTATCCGTATCTTTCTTCTTTTGCATATCACATAAATCAACAAAATTGTTTAGATGAGTAGCGGCATCTTCACTAGGAAGGCCGGCGAATTGATCTTTCATGACAAGATTCAACAAAGCGGTATTGATTTCTCAAGACTCATCATTATTAAGAGGAGCAATCGGAGTACTAAGGAAATCATTATTATTGGTATTTGAGAAATCAAACAATTTGGTATTATCTTGTGCCATGGCAACAAGTAATCCAACACACAAGCAAATAGAAAGGCGACGGGAAAAAGGCAAACGGGAAAGAGAGGAGGAGATTGGGAAAGAGAGGGCAAATAAAACGGCAAGGGTGAAGTGGGGGAGAGGAAAACAAGAGGCAAATGGCAAATAATGTAATGCGAGAGATAGGGATTGCGATGGGTACTTGGTATGGTTGAATTGCTTGCGTGAGCCTCCCCGGCAATGGTGCCAGAAATTCTTCTTGCTACCTCTTGAGCACTGCGTTGGATTTCCCCAAAGAGGAGAGGATGATGCAATAAAGTAGCGTAAGTATTTCCCTCAGTTTTTTAGAACCAAGGTATCAATCCAGTTGGAGACCACGCACAAGTCCCTCGTACCTACACAAAACGATAGCAACTCGCAACCAACGCTTAGGGGTTGCCAATCCCTTCACGGTCACTTACGAGAGTGAGATCGGATAGAGATAATATTTTTGGTATTTTTGATAGATAGATGCAAAGTAAAAAGTAAAGGCAAATTAAAAAACAAAGCAAGTAAATAAAGTGATATGATGAGAATAGACCCGGGGGCCATAGGTTTCACTAGTGGCTTCTCTCAAGAGCTTAAGTATTCTACGGTGGGTGAACAAATTACTGTTGAGCAATTGACAGAATTGAGCATAGTTATGAGTATATCTAGGCAATGATCATGTATATAGGCATCACGTCCAAAACAAGTAGATCGAAACGATTCTGCATTTACTACTATTACTCCACTCATCGACCGCTATCCAGCATGCATCTAGAGTATTAAGTAAAAACAAAGTAACGCCGTAAGCAAGATGACATGATGTAGAGGGATAAATTCATGCAATATGATAAAAACCCCATCTTGTTATCCTCGATGGCAACAATACAATACGTGCCTTGCAACTCTTTCTGTCACTGAATAAGGACACCGCAAGATTGAACCCAAAGCTAAGCACTTCTCCCATTGCAAGAACTACCAATCTAGTTGGCCAAACCAAAAAGATAATTCAAAGAGACTTTCAAAGATAACTCAATCATACATAAAAGAATTCATAGAAGAATCAAATATTTTCCATAGATAATACTGGATCATAAACCCACAATTCATCGGCCTCAACAAACACACCGCAAAGAGAAGATTACATCGAATAGATCTCCATGAGAGAGGGGGAGAACATTGTATTGAGATCCAGAAAGAGAGAAGAAGCCATCTAGCTACTAGCTATGGACCCGAAGGTCTGAAGTAAACTACTCACACTTCATCGGAGGGGCTATGGTGATGATGTAGAATCCCTCCATGGTGGATGCCCCCTCCAGCGGAGCTCCGGAATAGGCCCCAAGATGGGATCTCGTGGATACAAAATGTTGCGGCGGTGGAATTAGGTTTTTGGCTCCTGCTCTGATCGTTCGGGGATACGTAGGTATATATAGGAGGAAGGAGTACATCGGTGGAGCTCCGAGGGGCCCACGAGGTAGGGGGGCGTGCCCAGCGGGGCGCCTCCACCCTCGTGACCTCCTCGGGCACTGCTTGGAGTAGGGTCCAAGTCTCCTGGGTCATGTTCGGTTGGAAAATCACGATCCCAAAGGTTTCATTCCGTTTGGACTCCATTTAATATTCTGTTTCTTCGAAATACTGAAAAGGCAAAAAACAGCAATTCTGGGCTGGGCCTCCGGTTAATAGGTTAGTCCCAAAAGTAATATAAAAGTGGAAAATAGAGCCCAATAGAGTCCAAAACAGTAGATAAAGTAGCATGGAGCAATCAAAAATTATAGATACGTTGGAGACGTATCAGTATTATATTGGTTCACTTGGGATATGTTTTGGCACTCAACTCGCGGATTCCCGAGGTGACATTGGGGTAATCTATGCATAAGGGTTGATGCACGTTATCGTCTTTTGTTTCTCTGTTAGAAATCTTGGGGCACTCTTTGAGGTTCTTTGTGTTGGATTGAGTATTATGAATCTGAATTTGCGTTGGTTTTATTTTACTATGAACTCTTGATAGATCGATCGAAAAGAATAACTTAGTGTTATTTTAGTATGAACTCTTGATAGATCAGTCAGAAAGAATAACTTGACGATAGATCGATTGAAAAGAATAGCTACAAACAATTTCTTATGTTCTCTGCTAGATAAGAAATTTGGTGTGATTCTTCATCGCACTTTGAGGGATGGTTATATGATCCAATTAGATTAGCATCGTTGAGAGATTGCACTAGCGAAAGTACGGACCCTAGGCCTCATTTTCAAGCACTACAGTACCTTTTGTGCTCCATTTTATCAACTGCTACCTTGCTGTTTTTAATTGTTCCTATTACAAAAATCAATATCCACTATCCATATTACACTTGTATGACCATCTCTTCACCGAACTAGTGCACCTATATATTTACCATTGTATTTGGTGTGTTGGAGATACAAGAGACTTTTTATTATTTGGTTGCAGGGTTGTTTGAGAGAGACCATCTTCATCCTACACCTCCCACGGATTGATAAATCTTAGGTCATCCACTTGAAGGAAATGTTCTACTATCCTACAAAACTCTGCGTTTGGAAGCCCAATATGAGTCTACTAGAATAAGTTGCATAGTAGACATCAAGATCTTTCCTGGCGCCATTGCTGGGGAGGTAAGTGCTTGAAAGTATATCTTTAGATCTTGCAATAAAATATTTTAGTTTCTTGTTTTATCACTAGTTTGGTTTATAAAAGAAAAATGAAAAAAAGGAACTGAGGTGGTCTCATATTGTTCATCCTTATAATATCTTTTGTGAAAATGATGGAGCGGAATTTTTTTCTCAATTGATAAAAGAAGAATTAAATAAAATGTTTGGCATAAAATATTTTAATGGTGTGCATGATTGCAATGTTGTTAGTATGCTTGCTATAAATATCCAGGATGCTAATGATATGCAAACCATAAGCTTGGGGCTGCTAAGTTCGATGAAGATGATATTTTTAGTCCCCCAAGTTTTGATGAGAAAATTTATTATGATGAAAGCATGCCTCCTATTTATGATGATTATATCGATGAAAGTGGGTTTGGAAGAGTTTCAACTTAATGTATGTCGTGGGAAACCACGACCACCTATGGGGCCATGAGCCCCTTTTGGTTTGGCGAGGGGATGGGCACGTTGCACAAAGAGCGGAGAAGCGTAACACAACGCGGAAAAGATTACACGGGCAGTTTTACCCAGGTTTGGGCCGCCGTGAGGCGTAAAACCATACTCTTGCTTTGGTGAATTGATGGTGGATAATGGTGGCGAACGCAGCACATTTGCCCGTCAGGGTTGCCTCGGGGCGAGAGTGGATTATGCTTTAGTAATAATATTAGTGTTAAGGTTTGTGATTCCCTATGCAAGCACAAAAGTCAATAGTTATGCAATGAAATTACATCCTACTTGTGGTGCATTATTTGGTGTTAGTTATGCTTAATGCTCGCTTATGAGATTTTTCGTTTCTTGGTTGTATGCTTCTCGATCTTTTTGCTAGCCTTCATTTGCACTAAGTATGATCACTAGTTGTGCATCCAAAACCCTTTAAACCAGTTTTGCCATATGAGTCCACTATACCTACCTATATGCGGTATTTCCGTTCCGTTCTAAGAAAATTTGTATGTGCCATCTCTAATTTTCAAAATAAAATTCTTTTTTGTCTGCTCGTACGGCTCGCGAGGCGGTGAGGGGTGTCGATATTTTCCATGCTAGATGTGTTATTCTCACGATGGGTGTTTATTCACTTGTCATTGCATGAGAGTACGGCAAAGGTATTAGGGATGCCCATTCCCGAAATGAAAAATGAATTTACTTTATGTTGTCAATTAATAAATTCCTTGGAAAGTGTTGGTATGGAGGGCACCCGTGGATACGGTTAGCCATGGAAAGTGAAAGTATGGTGGAAAAAGGAATAAACTTTATTTTCTATTTGGGAACCGCCTATGATATATCTAGCATGGAAAGTGTTGGGAACTCTAAGTCGTTTTCGTTGGTGGGAAAAGTATGCCTCCCAAAATGTTTTTATCTCTCAATTTTTGCTTTGAGCTCTGGCACCTCTACAAATCCCTACTTCCCTCTGCGAAGGGTCTTTCTGTTACTTTATGCAATTTTTATTTTTTACTTGAGTCTCCACCTTCTCTTATAAAGCACCAACTAAGGGGCGCTATGATTGTACTTGAGCATTGGGTATAACTAGTATTTGAGTGAGTTTCATCAATGGATCAATGATTGAGCATAATGGGCTAGGGATAACTTGCTTTAGCATATATATTTTGAAAGACATGGTTGCTTGTTGTTATGCTTGAGTATTCAAGTCTTCATGTCAAAACTAGACTATTGCTTTGAACCATATAAAAGTCCAAATGTCCATGCTACAAAGAAAAAAATATGTGATGAACATGATAGGTAGCATTCCACATCAAATATTCTATTTTTATTATTTACCTACTCGAGGAAGAGCATGAATTAAGCTCGGGGATGTTGATACGTCTGCAACGTATTTATAATTTTTGATTGTGCCATGATATTATTATTCTTGGATGTTTTACACTAATTTTATAGCAACTTTATATCATTTTTTGGGACTAACCTATTGACATAGTGCCCAGTGCCAGTTGCTGTTTTTTGCTTGTTTTTACATCGCAAAAATAAATATCAAACGGAGTCCAAATGCAGCAAAACTTTTTGGAGATTTTTTGGACCAGAAGACATCCGGTGGGCCAGAGAAGTACCTGGGGGTGCCCCGAGGGGGCACAACGCACTAGGGCGTGTCTGGGGGCCCAGACGCGCCCAGGTGGGTTGTGCCCACCTCGGTTGCCTCCTACACCACCTCTTCGCTCTATAAATTCCCAAATATTCCAAAAACCCTAGATGAGAAGTTCTGGCGCCGCAAGCATCTGTAGCAATGAAAAACAAATCTATACCCCATTCCGGCACCCTGCCGGAGGGGGAATAATCACCGGTGGGCATCTTCATCATCCTGACGGCCACCATGATGAGGAGGGAGTAGTCCACCCTCGGGGATGAAGGTTTGTACCAGTAGCTATGTGTATAATCTCTCTCTCTCTCTCTCTCTCTCTCTCTCTCTCGTGTTCTTGAGATGTCATGATCTTGATGTATCGCGGGCTTTGTTAAGATAGTTGGATCATATGGTGTTTTCCCCTCTCTATCCTGTTGTGATGAATTGAGTTTTCCATTTGAGATTTTGTTTTATCGGATTGAATACTCCTATGGATTTGAGGACACTTGATATATGTCTTGCATATGAATACTGTCGGCGTTCTGGGAATGGGGGTACCCAGACTTGCCTGCCTGCGGCCTGTGGCGTGGCTCAGGGAGTGGCCCAGCACGACCCATCTTCAGCAATGCGTACTCAAGACCCTTGTGAGGGGCCAAGCCTTGCGGGGCGGACGACAGGAGGCTTCCTCGGGCACGGCCTCGTCAGGCTGGCTCACGAGGAGGCAGAGAGATCAAGGTGGGATACCTCACAAGGTGCCCGTGACGCAAGCCATGGCGACCAAGGCCAGGCGGGCTCCAGGCGGGCGCCGGCCTGTGCAGAGTCCTTATTTCCTCTTTGGTGCAAAGGGGGCAAGCACAGGCAAGAGTATCAAGCAAAGGCAACCATTTCGGTGCAACAAGACCAAGACCAGCAGGACGGCAGGATGGAGGTCATCGTGGAGCCTAAGCTGGCGTCATCGTCAGGGTCTTTGGCAGGCGAGGACCAACTTTAGTCAGGATAAGTGTACTAGATGTTCCCCTTCAAAATGGCCAATTGTTGGCGCCCTTCCCGCTCAATATTTGGGGGGAGGCCCAGGGCCTCCGCCTATAAATAGGACTAGCCACCCACAGGGTAGAGGCATCTGGATCTCGAGAGAGAGAGAGAGGCGACTGAACTCCCCCTAGCAGTTCATCGCACTAGCCAAGAACAGACCCTCGCAAGGCTGTTCTTCCTTGTACTGTTCATCATCAGCTCCTGAGGTAGTCCACACACCACAAACTGGAGTAGGGTATTACACCAAAATGGTGGCCTGAACCAGTATAAATCTCATGTCCCTTGTGTTGTTCTTTGTGTAGTTTTAGATCCTTGCGAGGCGACGAGACATGGGTAGGCAAGAGGTGTGATCTCCGCGCACACCCCAGAGTTCGAACCTTGAGGGTCTGCTGGAACCCGAAATCCGACATTTGGCGCGCCAGGTAGGGGTGCGCCGGAATCCGCCTTTGGTCGCCTCGTGTTTGACTACCCGTCGCATCCATGTCAGACGCTCGTCGAGCCCGCGCCGAGCACCGGCCGCTCTCGCCACTCGCGTCGCCCACACGGCCCCCGTCGGCGGGCGCCCCCGCCGTTCCCCGTCGCCTGCCGTTAACGCCGCCACTGGCCCGGCGGGGAATGAGCAGCAGGTGTCGTCCCTGCATCCTTCGGTGCGGCGAGAAGGCCGCACTGCCACCCTGTCGCTGACTCCAGCCGGTTCCTCGTCCCATGCCCGTTGCGCTCATGCGGACGCGCGTGCCGCGCTGCTCCTAGCGCGGGAGCTCCTCCACTACCGTCCCATCGACGACCTCTACGACGAGTGGCTCGCCCGCATCACCGAGCTCGTCAGCACCGCTTGGGGCTCCCCTGCGCCATCCCTCTCGCTGCACCATGCCCCGCCCTGCGCGGGCGACGAAGCTCTGGGGGCGCCTCAGCAGCCTTCCCCTCAAGAAGGCGCCTTGGCCCCATGGTGCGTGGCCCTGGGCGGAACCCACTCCGTCCGGCGCCAGCAAAGCAAGAGAAGAGCTGCCAAGAGATCCCTCGCCCCCAAGAAGCTGCCCGTGTGCTCCCCACACCGGCCCGGCACGAACGTGCTCCTGCTCCAGTGCGTCAAGACCCCGCACTGCACCTGGCGGCAGCGCACAGAGACTTCCAAGATCATGCTCTCCGTCACCCAAGGCCTCCCGCGGCCACTGCAGGCTGCCGTGCCTTCACCGCCGAGCTGTGCAGCGTGGCCTAGCCGGGCAAGTTCAAGCCAGATCTGCCCCCGCCCTACGATGACACGGCTGACCCTGCGGAGTTCCTCCAGCTCTATGAGCTGGGCATCGAAGCCGCGAACGGAGACAAGAAAGTCATGGCAAACTGGTTCCCCATGGCGCTCAAGGACGGCGCCCTGCTGCTCTGAACTCGCTCTCGCACGATATCCTCCTGGGACGAGATGCGCACCTGATTCATCGCCAACTTCCAAGGCACCCGCGACTGGCCCCCGGCCATGAGCGACTTGCGCCGCATCAAGCAGCAGCCGGGAGAGACCCTGCAGAAGGTCATCCAGCGTTTCAACAACGCTCGCCTTAAAATCCCCAAGGTGTCTGAGGAGGCCATCATCTCAGCCTTCTCCGACGGCGTACGTGACGTCAAGATGAAGGAGGAGCTTGCAATTCATGAGGACCTGTGCACCTCCCTGGAGCTGTTCAATTTGGCGACCAAGTGCGCTATGGCTGAGGAAGGGCGCCTTTCCCTCCTTGAGCTGCCAGCTGCTGACCCAGAAGAGAAGAAGCCCAAGGTCAAGGACGTGAAGCGCAAAGGGGCTGCTGTGCTTGCAGCAGAACCGGACACCAACCGAGGCAGGGATCAGCCTGAGTCATCCAAGGGCAGCCGGTACTGCGTGTACCACGACCTCCACACCCACAACACCAACGAATGCCAAGAGCTCAGGGCCGTGCGGGATGTGCGTGCCGGCCGACGCCCCGAGCGTAGCGACCGGGGCTATGGCCGAGGAGGAGGAAGAGGTGGAGGACGATGGGAAGACCGTGTCCCTTGCCAAGGGTGGCGCGACCGACCTCGCGAGGACCACTGGCAGGACCAGCATCATGAGGGTGGAGGGACCCAACTCGCGAGGGGGGTTGGAGGGATCAGCCTCGCGAGGATCGCCCACAAGGCAACGCGTGCCTCCCTTCTCTGCCACCACAGCCGAGGAGGAATGAAGACCATCATCAGGACGAGGGGGCTGGAGGCTTCCAGGAGCCGCGCACAATCGCTTGCATCTTGGGCGGCACTCAAGCCCCGGCCTCTCAGCACATCTTCAAGCAGTTTGCTCGCAAAGTGGATGCAGTCCTCCCCAAGCTTGAGGCCACATGCCCTCTCAGGTGGTCAGCGTGCGCTATCACGTTCAGCTCAGCGGATCAGCTCAAGTGCGCGGCCACAGCCGCAGTCCTCCCGATGCTTTGTTCCCCAATCATCAGCAATGTGCAAGTCACCAGGACCCTCATCGATGGCGGAGCAGGGCTCAATATCCTATCCATCGAGACATTCAACAATCTCCAAGTACCCTACAATCAGCTGCAGCCAACCAAGCCTTTCTCAAGAGTCACTGATGGTTCCACGATTCTGATAGGGCAGGTTCGCCTTCCTGTTACCTTCGGGAAGCACGACAACTACCGCATCGAGCTCATTGACTTCAACGTCGCTCACATCCGCCTGCCGTACAATGCCATCCTCGGGTACCCAGACCTAGCCAAGTTCATGGCCGTGACTCATCACGGTTACAATGTCCTCAAGATGCTAGGAAGCGGTGGAGTCATCATGATGCCTTGTGAAGAGAGAGACGCTGTATGTTCGCTGGAGCGTGCTTTCCAAGCCGCATCAATTGAAGACCCATATCATAGGAGCGGGAGGCTTCTCGAGGCTGCCCCTAAGAATAAGAAGACATCGCCTGGCCCGACCCCTCGGGAGGCAGGCCCCTCAGGGTCCGCGCATGTTCAGGGGGCGCCTCCTTCTATCGCATAGGAAGGCGCGCCCGACGCCCTCCTCGAGCAAGGCTCGGGGGCTCTCTCCTGGAGGGCCATTGACTTTGCTAGGATCACGAGGGAGGCGCTCGGGCACCACTTGGAGGCGTGCTTCAACGCACGTTTCCCTCAGGAAGGAGCAAGGCAAGGAGGGCCAAACCCTCGGGAGTTTGTCATCGGGATCATTCAGGAGCTGCAGGAGTCAAGAGTCATGAGTGGCAGCCGCCGCTTACCCACCGTAGCTCCCCATCCAGGCGAGGATGGTGGGCTGCGCGTCTGCATCGACGTACCAGGACTCAACCGAGCCGCCTCTCAGGAGCGCCTCTGGCCCTCATGCATGGGACGCTGCGAAGGTCCACCCCACAGCTATGTTCGCATGCCTTATGGCCTGTCGAACGCGGCTGATGTGCATCAGCGCCTCATGAGGAGCATCCTGGAGGCTCAAGCGGTCAGGCATTCCATAGTCCTGGCGGAGATGGAGATGGTCCGCGAGGAGCCGCCAGCGCCTCCGGAGCCTCCCGAGGCTACTGGGCCTGGGGGCTCATGAAGATCGGCTTCCACAGCGCACGCCGTCCCCTACTTCAGCATCCCTTCATCTTCAGCATCATCAGGTGACATCCTTCGAGTTTCATTTTCAGCTGGGAGCGCCCCCAGGGCTGCATCATTCCCAGGCCGCATGGGTCCGTCCCTGCGGCATGTATCCCTTTGATTCATGTTTTTAGCTTACTTTATTGGGGGCACCCCTCGGGCTGCATCATCCCCAAAGTCACTCGGGCCCGACCCTACGGTGTTCGCCTTTTTCTGCGCCTATCTAAATGGATTTGCTCCTTCATGATTAACGTGCTTGACTTAATCGCCCGCTCGATTGACACCAACTGATGGATCTGCTCCTTCACGGCACGATGCTTACACACGGGTCCGTCCCTGCAACGCCGACAAACAAGAATGACTGAGCTCTCATCGCGGCAACCCCGCAGGGCGCCACCTCACGAAGCCTTCAGTGCCTCGTCACCCTCCCAGAGCAACCAGCAGCTGGCCGGCAATTGTAACGGCAAACCCTCACTTTTCTCATGATGAACTTGCAGGACCGCCTTAAGGAGCAGCGTCGGGCGAGGCCTCCGTAGCGTCTCCTTTGCTCTCGTCCGCGCGAACCGCTTGCACGTTAAAGGGTGGGGGTACCTGAGCATCACCACTCATGGACTCTTACTAGCTCTCCAGCCCTCACCTCCTGGCCTTGTCCATGGCATCACGACCTGGCGTACAAGCGACGGATGAGCTCGCTCGAGGGCCGGGACCTGAGGACGTAGAGCACGAGGGGGAGCAAAGGCGAGAGGGAAGAGGCACATGGGGACCTCGCCAGGAAACTCCTCAGCTGCCAATGCACGGGCCCGGCGCCGCGCCAGGAAGTGGCTTCTGACCCCCGAGATAAGTCATCCTACGGAAAAACTAGCTATCGTAACACCGACCTTGCACCTAATGCAATCCCGTTTTGGCAACGTCGCGCTCCTTTCTCACTGAACGATGACTGCTTGAGCGCTAAAGGGGACCTCCTGAGCATCACGACTCAGGGGATCTTACTGGACCCCGGGCCGCTCACCTCCTGGCCTTGACCACGGCATCGCGACCTGGCATACCAACGACGGCTGAAGCCTGCCTTGGGACCGGGACCTGTCGGCGCAGAGCGTCGAGTCCTCGCGAGGTTCGAAAGAAGGAACTAAGCTAAGATGGGACGAGCATCTCACACCGCTTCACGACAAGGATCATATTAACAAATGGAACTGCAAGCACCTTACAAACCCCCACGGGGTGTGTTCTTCCATTCCTCGCAGGGAACAAAAGGAGCAAATCCTAAAGAGCTCTAACTACACACGCCTCCGCAAGAGACGCCATCATCAACAGTGGGTCGTCAGGCACCGGCGCCAACCCCATACAGATCAGTGGTGACGGCGTCCTGACGAGCCCGCCCTGCTCCGAGAGCGACGCAAGCTCGGGGGCGCGTAGCTGTCGTCGCTCGTCTCTGGAGTCGCGAAGAGCTCGGCGGAGTCGCTGGATCCTCCGACACCTCCGCTGCCTGAGGAGCTGCTGGGGAAGCGATTCGCGAGCCTAGTCCTCACCACGGCAGGGCCCCGGTCGCCTTTCTCAGGGCAACACTCCAGCCGACGTCCCTTTGCGTCGAAGACCTTGAAGAACATCAGGGAGGCGCCATCGTACTAGAGGTGGATTACGAGGGCGCCACCCGTCCTGCCGACCCAGGCGATCTCGCCCCAGCCACGGGTCATGTAGACCCTGCCCGGAGCGATGACCTCGACCTCCGCTTCAGTCGCAGGGGTACTGTAGTCAGCATGCTGCAGCCAAAGCTCGATAGGCCCCCTCGGTTGGATCTCGAAGGCGAAGGAAGGAGGGAGGCGAATCCAAGACCGAGGAGGCATGGCGGCGTGAAGCACGAGATCGCGAGAGAAGCCCTCAGCGTGAACTCCAGGAGGAACGATGCGCACCGCCGTGATCTGCCGGTGGCGACGGCGCCTCTGGCGATGCCGCTCGGCGCCAGCGCCTTCAGGACCCTCGATCCAGGCGTACAAGGGCAATGGGAATCCAGGCGGTGGCCGCTCTAACCACGGCCTCGACACCTCCTGCCGAGCACCCCCTTCTACACGGCAAGAGGCGGGCCGTTTCTTCGGAGGAAGCGGGACAGGACCTTCTCGGGGGGCCTTCCCCTTCTCTTCAGCAGAAAACCGACGGATCGGTGCCATTGGCGTAGGGAGGAGAGAGAACAAATAAGAAGACAGAAAGTAGCAGGAAGGGGTGAACTGGAAGGGCTCGCGCCATTCCGTACATATAGCCGAGGGAGGCCAACCGCCGGCCACCACGATCACATGTAATCATGACCCGTTTTTCATGCAAGGACTTGTCAATTCGTGCAGTTGCCGAGGCATCGTGGGGGAGCCAGGACGCCCACGTCCAATCAACCACCACCCGGCGCCCAAGGCTGCATGCTATTGGGTCCCGCGGCGCTTCGCACTTGCCCCTTCGCTTCTCTGCTAAGCCAAGTCCGGGCGCGCCTTGGGCCCGGGGGCTACTGTCGGCGTTCTGGGAACGGGGGTACCAAGACTTGCCTGCCTGCAGCCTGCGGCATGGCTCAGGGAGTGGCCCAGCACGACCCATCTTCATCAACGCGTACTCAAGACCCTCGCGAGGGGCCAAGCCTCGCTGGGCGGATGATAGGAGGCTTCCTCGGGCACGGCCTCGTCAGGATGGCTCGCGAGGAGGCGGAGAGATCAAGGCGGGGTACCTCACGAGGTGCCCATGACGCAAGCCATGACGACTGAGGCCAAGCGGGCGCAGGCCTGTGCAGAGTCCTTGTTTCCTCTTTGGTGCAAAGGGGGCAAGCGCAAGCAAGAGTATCAAGCAAAGGCAACCATTTCGGTGCAACAAGATCAAGACCAGCAGGACGGCAGGATGGAGGTCATCGTGGAGCCCAAGCCGGCGTCATCGTAAGGGTCTTTGGCAGGCGAGGACCAACTTTAGTTAGGATAAGTGTACTAGATGTTCCCCTTCAAAATGGCCAATTGTTGGCGCCCTTCCCGCTCAATATTTGGGGAGAGGCCTAGGGCCTCCACCTATAAATAGGACTAGCCACTTACAGGGTAGAGGCATCTGGATATATATATATATATATATATATATATATATATATATATATATATATATAGAGAGAGAGAGAGAGAGAGAGAGAGAGAGAGAGGCGACTGAAGTCCCCCTAGCAGTTCATCGCACTAGCCATGAACAGACCCTCGCGAGGCTGTTCTTCCTTGTGTTGTTCATCATCAGCCCCTGAGGCAATCCACACAACACAAACTGGAGTAGGGTATTACACCACAATGGTGGCCTGAACCAGTATAAATCTCGTGTCCCTTGTGTTGTTCTTCGTGTAGTTTTAGATCCTTGCGAGGCGATGAGACATGGGTAGGCAGGAGGTGTGATCTCCGCGTGCACCCTAGAGTTCGAACCTTGAGGGTCTGGCGGAACCCGAAATCTGACAAATACCCGTGGTGATAATGGGGTATTATTTTGATTCACTTGATATATGTTTTGGCACTCAACTCGCGGATTCCCGAGGTGACATTGGGGTAATCTACACACAGGGGTTGATGCACGTTCTTGTCTTTGTTTCTCTGATAGAAATCTTGGGGCACTCTTTGAGGTTCTTTGTGTTGGATTGAGTATTATGAATCTGAAATTATTTGGTGTTATTTTAGTACGAACTCTTGGATAGATCGATTGGAAAGAATAGCTTCGAGGTGGTTTCGTACCCTACAAATGATTGCTTCTTATGTTCTCCGCTAGATAGGAACTTTGGAGTGATTTTTCATCGCACGTTGAGGGATGGTTATGTGATCCAATTATATTAGCACTTTTGAGAGATTGCACTAGCGAAAGTACGGACCCTAGTCCTTGTTTTCAAGCATTGCAATACCGTTTGTGCTCCGTTTTATCAATTGCTACCTTGCTGTTTTTATTTATTAAGATTATAAAAATATATTTCTACCATCCATTTTACACTTTTTTTTACTATATCTTCGCCGAACTAGTGCGTCTATACAATTTTCCATTGTATTGGGTGTGTTGGGGCCACACGAGACTCTTTGTTATTTGGTTGCAGGGTTTTTGAGAGAGACCATCTTCATCCTACACCTCCCACGGATTGATAAACCTTAGGTCATCTACTTGAGGGAAAGTTGCTACTATCCTACAAAACTCTGCGCTTGGAGGCCCAGCACGAGTCTACAAGAATAAAGTTGCATAGTAGACATGAGCGCCGTGGCGCAACAAGGCCATCACAACACCCAGTCCCTGATCCAGATGCAGACAACCCAGACAACCGCTCACCAAGCACTACATCAGCAAGAAGCAAGAACGAACAGCAGCAGGGGATCCAAGAGCAAAAGGAAAGGGAAGGGGAAAAGGCAGGGGACGCTCGAGGATAAGGGCGAAGGAGAGCACCGTCCACCCCCTCAGCTGGCACCCGCGAGCAAACCACAGGCGGATGGCTCACCCTGCGGGTCACCTATTGTACCCGACGACGAATGGCACACCGACACACACACATGGCGGCCATGTAGTTCGAGCCTCTCCCTGACGGACAAACCATGCCGACCAAACGCTTGGACATAGAGAGGAGGAGCACCCGCCACGCCAGACCCAGGCCCACGGGTAAACGAGGATGAACAACAGCGAGATGAGGAGGAGATCTAGAGAGAAGGGGGTGAGTTGGAGCACGAGGAGGCAAGCAAGCCATCCTCCCGCACCTCATAGAACCATGGCCAACCAGCAGCCACCACACAATGACCTAAAAGGTGAAAACACAAAAATGCCCTCGGCGGCGCACCGAAACCACATGCGGGGGCACGAGACCTTCTACAGCTCGTGGGCACCGACGGGCCGCACAAGGCACCCTCCCGGCCACGACAACCATCACGCGCGACCCACCAGGGATGAACCCCACACATCAGCGAGGTAAGAACAAAATCCTAGAGTACGAAAAAAATCACAAAAACGAGAACTGTTCACTATAGTAGTAACCAAATAAGATCCGATGGCCGAGGTCATCCGGGAGCGAGATCCGACGGCCTGAAATGCATCAAGCAAACCAATCCAATATCCAGGAACGCCTAATCGCTGAGAGAGCTGGAGCCCTCCCTCTATTCTTGTTTTTCGATATGGCTATCTAGTTGATCACCTAAATTCAACCTGCCTGTGGCACCCCGGCTCAGAGAGACCAGAACGCCCCGTATTCCAGCCCAGAGATCGAGGTGAAGTCTTCTGGAATACGACACTGCTTGGCATAGAACAAATAAGCTTTTATTACAAAGGATAATAATACAAGGGTCTGATGTTGCAAAGGTTCACATCAGCACGGCGACACTATGCCTGCGATACCACGCTTGCTCTATGCTAGCAGCAGAACAAGTCGTAGCAGCGGAAAGCTTCTAGCAGCGGAAAAACGACGAAGGTGGTGAACTCCACTCCAAAGGGACCCTGGTTGGGACACGATCTAGCTCGCACGGGCGGACTCCTAGACAAGCAAAGCAATCACAGCATCACCTGCAATCTGGCATGACACGCCAGGTCAGTACATTGAATGTACTTGCAAGCTCACAACAACCAAAAGCATCAAGGCAAGACAATACATAGCATTAGCAGGTTAATTAATCAACAACTACAATGAAGTGGAAACAATAACTAAGCATGATATGAACTAATAGAATTACTGCTGGACCACCATCTTACATCTCAAGAACCATCTCACTCTTGGCTATCCCGCTAAGCAATATATCACCTCGATCACCTCGTGATCAATACCTCCACGTGATCACCACATGATCACACCATGACCGAATGATCATCCTCGAGATCATCCCAACATCATCATCAACATCCTGCGAACTGTTACTACTCATAATATCAACATATAAATCATCTAATAAGTCATTCTGTCATGTCACTACTGCAGGATGCTGCTAACGTGACACTACGATCAGAGACCCTTCAAGAAACTATGTGCGATGCAATAATCGCAAATGGTGGTGTAAGAGAACCATCAAAAATGTGCAAAACGTTTGCGATGACAGATGCATCAAACATGGTTCAGATTTTAGTTGCATGTGTGATGCACAACATACGGTTCAGTTCAATGAACTGTTTGCGATGAGGAGGAACGAAATAAATGGGCACACAGAGGAAGGCGTGTGCGATACACAGCATATGGTTCACTTGGATTAACTGTTTGTGATGAGGCAGAACAACAGAAATGGACAACTAGATAAAGGTGTGTGCAATTGAGGGCATACACTTTAGAAGGATTAACTATTTGTGATTAGGCAACAGAACAGAAATGGTCAGCCAGATCAAAGGTGTGTGCGATTGATGGCATACACTTCCCACAGATGAACTGTTTGCAATTAGCCACAACAAACAGAAACAGTTAGATAGATCACTGTGAGTGTGCTAGACGAGCACACATTCTAATTAAAAGAAGCGTGCACGATGGTAAAAACGAGCGCGCATGGTTCTTGGAACAAGACGTGTGCTGACATTGCCTATTGCGGTGCACCAAACGCCACGTACGCGGCCGAGAAAGCGTGTCCACGTTACGCCATCCGGGAATAGTGCCGCACTTAGAAATTATAGAATCGTCAATAAATTTAGAGTCTGCGTCCCGTCACCTTCCAAATTGCAAACCTATTCACATACATAAAAACCTAAACGGTTTCCCCCTTAGGAGCGTATTAGTACTCAATTATAAATATTGTACTATGCTAAGATGACTACCTATTCCTTCCTCAACTCCTCATCCACAAAGCAAACAAGTCATTCAGCATCATTCTCTTACATCTGCCATGGCCAAATTGAGTTCTCGGTCGAGAGATTACCACCACGGAGAGGCGAGCATGGAAGCGGAAGCATGAGAGATGTCCCGCTTAGCCGCGAAAGTAGCCGACATGTCCCGCTGTGCCGCCGAAGCAGCACAGAGGTCTCGCCACACTACCGAAGCAGCACGGAGGTCCTGTCGTGCCGTCGATGCAGCAGACTGGTCCGGTCGCGCGGCGGAAGCAGCAGAGATGTCCTGCCGCACCGCGAATGCAGCAAGATGCCCACCCGCGCCACGGCGGCCTGGGAAAATTTCTCGCAGGCAGACGAGGACTCTTACAGGCGCATGCATGCGATCATCCATAGTCAGATGGATCAGATCTCCGGCTGGATGAAGCTGCATGACAAGTTGAATGCCTTGTTTGAACAACTCTGGGCCGACCGCGACCTGCTGAGGTCGAAGATCGCCAGAAGGGCGGAGGAGACCGCTGCCTTGTTGAAGAGGACGAACGCCATGGTCAAGAAAATTATGGATGAGAATGCCATGCTCCGCATCGAGCGCGAAAGGCTCGTGGAGGAATCTGCGGTTGCTTCCGAGCAGCGTATTAAGGACATGAAATTGATGAAAGAGATCATCGCTGCTCACCGCGAGAACTAGTCACCGCGACCTGCAGCGCATCAAGAAAGTAGAGATCAGCGAGCCAGATCGTTGTATGCGTCTTCCTTCTTATTTTGCCCCTGTGTATTTTGGGCGTAGCCGCATGTGGCTGTTTAGTTATCTTCCTAGATATGTAAGACAATTATTATCCACTGTCATCGTCCTTATATTCATCATGCTTTCTATAAGTAGCAGTCGATGCTATATAGGTTCGTCAGATCTTACATCAAGATCCGTGCAAAACTTTCTTTTCAGATTTTCACTTTTCTCTCTTAAATCTCAGTCCAGTGAGACATAGCCACGTTGTGAAACAGGGGCTCGGGCGCCATTAATGGAGACGTTGGGAGGGAGGTGCGCGACGGATAGAGGTCAAAGGGATCTCCTCCCGATGAGCACGCACAGCGGTCTGGTCACATGCCTCCCGTACTCAAAGAGCTACCCCGCACGACACCTACTAGCCAATAAAAAAAGGGACGCGTGGCGGCACGTAATTGGTAAGTAGAACACCCACGGTTTCAATAATAGTTGTGTTTCAGGTTTGTAACATGACAACACTTGTTCCAACATGACTTTGTTGATTTTTAATGTGTGCGCCTTCGCAAATCGGACAGAAAAATTACCACAGCATGTTGGTGCCATGTCATGACACCATGCCAAATTTGATGATTTTCAGCCGTGTTTTGGATTTACATGAATTAAAAAACAAAGTTTCTCAATCTTTTCGACCGAGCCACGACACCCAGATGTTTGAATTTCATTCTCATTTCTTGCATGGGTCCTAGAAATTCACCCAAGGACACACATGTGATTTTTCAACCAACATTGGTGCACTGGAGCATGTGCTTGTAGTTCAAATTTGAATTATGCACATTAAATGCCCGGAAATTCAATTAATATATAAAAAAAGGCCAAATGAACCCGGAATAATTCCAAAATTTAGCACGATACTTCTATTTGGTCTAATCTCCTTCTGTAAACAAATTAAGGCGGGAGAAGGCAATGTACGTATGTCGTTTCGCACACAGAGGTGACACGTTCCCTGTCGGAACCACAAGCCCTCTTGAGAGAAGCTCCGGTTTGCAAGAAGCTTATACCAAAGCTTGTCCCAATTCGGCCAAAAGATTTACCGCAACATGTTGATGCCATGTCATGACACCATGCCAAGTTGCATGATTTTCAGGCGTGTTTTGGATTTACATGAATTAAAAAACCAAGTTTCTCAATCTTTTCGGCTGAGCCACGACGCCCAGATGTTTGAATTTCATTCTCATTTCTTGCATGGGACCTAGAAATTCACCCAAGGACACACATGTGATTTTTCAACCCACTTTGGTGCACTGGAGCACGTGCTTGTAGTTCAAATTTGAATTTTGCACATTAAATGCCCAGGAATTCAATTAATGTATAAAAAAGGCCAAACGAAACTGGAATTAATGTATACAAAAATGAAATACATGCTTGGAAAACATGACGCTTCGCGTGGTGCCATAGTATAGCGTCACCGTGCCTTGGTAAAATTTGAGAATGTTTTCCTTATGTCGTCATGCACGCCTTTCATAAATCGAACCATCGCCGAGGAAGTTCCATGGTTTCGAGGGGAAAATCACCATGATTGAAGGGGGATCCAAATTTCCTTTGTCCTTTGTCCATGAGTTTTTTCTACGATGAACATACACCCTGCAAATCACCATGTTCAAATATGACACTTTTCCGTGTTCATTTACCATATTTAGGTGATTATTTGCATTCTCTAGGCATTAATGCACATAATTCAAATTTGAACAATCTGTGCATGAAAAGGTGCACAAGAACGGTCTAGAAAACCATCCTCGTGCCATTTAGTAAATTCTCATGCCTTTTACAAGGAATGGACAGATATTTTGAGGAAATGTGTGGCAATAGTCAACCATAAATGCGTCGTTTACTGTGTAACAACTATACAAAAAATGAAATAAATGCTTGAAAAACATGACGCCTGGCGTGGTGCCATGGTATGGTCTCACCATGCCCTGGTAAAATTTTGAGAATGTTATCCTTATGTCGTCATACACGCCTTTCATAAATCGAACCATCACCGAGGAAGTTTCATGGTTTCGAGAGGGAAATCACATAGATTGAAGGGGGATCGAAATTTCCTTTGTCCTTTGTCCATGAGTTTTTTCTAAGATGAACATACACCCCGCAAATCACCACGTTCAAATTTGACACTTTTCCGGGTTCATTTACCATATTTAGGGGATTATGTGCATTTTCTAGGCATTAATGCACATAATTCAAGTTCGAACAATCGATGCATGAAAGGGTGCACAAGAACGGTATGGAAAACGATGCTCGTGCCATTTAGTCAATTCTCATGCCTTTTACAAGGAATGAACAGATATTTCAATGAAATGTGTGGCAATAGTCAACCACAAACGTTTGTTTATTGGCTTTTCAACTATAGAAAAAGTGAAATAAATGATTGAAAAACATGGCGCCTAGCATGGTGCGACGGTATGACCTCACCATGCCCTGGTGAGAATTTGAGAAGGTTTGGCTTATGTCATCATGCACGCCCTTCATAAATCGGACCATCACCGAGGAAGTTCCATGCTTTCGAGAGGGAAATCACCAAAATTGAAGGGGAATCCAAATTTTCTTTGTTCTTTGCACTGGAGTTTTTTCTATGAAGAAGATACACCCTGCAAATCACCGTGTTCAAATTTGGTATTTTTCCGGGCTCATTTACTATATTTAAGGGATCATGTGCATTTTCTAGGCATTTGGCGCATATAAATCCAATCCAGCTACGGCTGCACGGATGTGATGTGAGGGACGTGGATTGCCGTTCGATCACGGTGCATCCTACGGTGCACACGCGCGATCCGCGTGGCTGGGGTTCCGGCCAATCATAACGCAACACACAATAGCCTCAGCGACACTGTTTCCGGAAGCGACCGAGATGAACCGTGTGCGATAATGAACGACCAAGATTGCAAGGGAAGCCAAATTTCCTTTGTTGTTTGTCATTCAGCTCTTAAAAACCACCACACTATACGGCTGCCCGACCCCTCCGTCCCAGAGTTCTCTCCAAGCGTCGTTCATGTTACCGCAGTGCATAGTAACTGGTAAGGAAGCGATGGCATCCCGCGGCGCCGCGTTCCTCGCTGCCCGCGACCGCACACATGGTAAGGAAGCGATGGCATCTTGCCGCGCCGAGTTCATCGACGCCGGTGGCCACACAGTTATGTGGGCGGACTTTGAGGCTGCCATGGCCGAATGGGCGGTGGATCTAGAGGCGGCCAAAGCCGCACAGGAGGATCGGAAAAGGCAGAAAGCAGTCAAGAAAAGAGAGTCCCACCACCGTAAGAAAGAAGAGGTCCCACACCATGATGATGAGAGCTTGGTGGAGATCAAAGCACGGTTGGCTGCCGCCTACAAGACCAGGAAGGAGAACGCCGGCGTTTGGCCAGCATGCCCCGATGGCAGCATGTGAGAAGTAGTTTAAGTTTGTAGTATTAGAGCAAATTACCAGTAGTACTTCAAGTTTGTAGTATTAACGTACAATGTCGGTAAGAGCATCCTTTGAGGGCTTTGAGCATTGACTAGCATGTGTGACCGTGTGCACTTTTTTGCATTAATCATTATAAGATCACAAAACACACGGTTTCTATGTCGTACCCGTGTGCGTTTTTTGCGTTAATGATTCATAAGTTTGTTACCTGTGCGATGGTTCCTAATAAACCAGGCGTACCATTGACCGAAAAAATCGACTACACGTGTACATTTTTTTGGAGACAGGAACTGCCAATTTTCTGTTTTCTCGCACACGAGTATTTTACGCGCTTCATCTCCGTTGTGTGTTTCCCCCACCCAAGTTTCAAGTTTCACAACAAAATTTTCATTAGGCGCATCTTTTTGGAGACGGGAACTACCAATTTTCTGTTTTCTCGCACACGAGTATTTTATGTGCTTCGTCTCCGTTGTGTGTTTCCCCACCCAAGTTTCAAGTTTCACAGCGAAATCTTCATTAGTCACACAATTTCAGAATTTATTCCTCCAACCACATCCCCACCCATCAAATTTCCTCAGTATCTCCCCCACCCCCACTTCCTCCCTCCCCCCGTGCCCCCCTACCGGCAGCTCAAATCGCCGCTGCCTCAACCACAGCTTCAACCACATCTACGTTCTGCTCGGATCCAGTCAGGTAACCCAACGATCTCTATCATGGCCCCGGCATGATTGCTTAAATGGCGCCTGCGAAACATCCTCATGCCTCCAAATCCCCATCGTCCCAACCTCCAGAGCATCGCTGCTACAGACCAACCACATATCACGTGGACGTCGAGGAGCTGATGGCGGTCCATGGCGCGATGGCCGATGTGCGTGTTGACCCGGAGGAACACCTTGCCTCCGCCGTCGTTAACATGGTGTAGGCTCTAGCCTAGAAGAAGTGCCTCGGTGACTACCCCCCAGGACTTAACAGGTACGATCTGACCAGCTAAATCTTACCAATACCACTTGCAATGGCTATGTTTTGTTAGGTTGATGTATTAAGCATGTTCGTGCCTTGTTTATTTCAGTACTGCACACTGTGTGATGCTCAAGCATTACTGTTCAGTTCAATTTCACCAACACCGGCAACAAACTTTGCTACCATGCTACTCTCCACAATGAAGATATACTAGAGATGCTGCCCATTTGCTATTTTTGGTGGATGCTAGCCCTGTTGTACTTAACATGCCTATCCATGTACTTACGTAGGGCCATAACGGGCGATGCTGTTGTTTGCCGTCAAGGTTAGCTACATCCCATGTCTTACAGTATTTTACATCATTTGTGCAATTGCAGTTTGGCTTCTAACATTTACTTGCTTCTTGTAGGTACACATGTCGGGAGCACTGATCCACGCTTCAACTCGGAGGAAGAGCTCGACTCCCGCCGCTGGCTTTGGGCGGGCTCTGGCTAAGATGAAGTGCCCCAGCAACTACCTCTCAGGACTTACCAAGTATGAACTCACCAGTTCAATCTTACCAATACCAGTTGCAATTAATGGCTATGTTTTGTACTGTCGATGCCTTAAGCATCTTATAGTAAACATGCCTAACACATTTTAGCTATTTCCCTACCTTTTTATAGACAATTGTGCCATCATTTGCTCTGGTAGCACCTGCCTTGTGATGTTTAACTCTGCCAATTGCATTTTTATCGGTACCGGTTTCAGTGGCCATTAAGCCTATTGCAATTAATAGTTGTATCCATTTTTAAACAGTTGTACTTCAATGGCTACAAACTTATAAAACATGAATTAGGATGATGTTAAGCCTGTTGCAATTAACAGTTGTATTAATTTTTTAATCCGTCCCTTTGCTACCGTGCTACTCTTTCACAATGAAGATATCACTACAGATGCTGCCGTTTTATTACCATTTGCTATTTTTGATGGATGTTAACCCTGTTGTAGTTAACATTAGCTTCCATGTACTTACACGAGGCTACAATGGGGGATGCTTTTGTTTGTCGTCGAGGTTAGCTGCATCCCATGTCTTATACACCATCTATTCCTAAATTTAAGTATTTTTAGAGATTCCAATATAGACTACATAAGGAGCAAAATGAGTGAATATAGATTCTAATGTAAACAATATCTATAATTCTATATACATCCGTGTGTAGTTCATATTGAAATTTCTAAAAATACTTATACTTACAAATGTAGATAGTTGTATTTTACATCATTTGTCTAATCTCATTTAGCTTCTAACATTTACTGGTTGCTTGTAGGTGCGTATATGAACGGTACTGATCCACGCTTCAATCCCTTTTGCGTATGGGGCAATGAGATATTCATGAAAAAGCGTCAAGTGAGGAAACTAAGAAAGATTGTTAGGCAAAAGAAACGGGTGATGGGAATTAAGCTCTTTATTTACACTTTGTCCAAGACATCAGTGAACTTAGGATGGTAAGTAATCTGTTGCCTTCCCCTGCCCACAACAAGTTACTCTATTAGACCTCATGATCTGATATTTTTCTCTTTTCAGTGGTTTCCAAAGCTATTTACTGATGATTACCTTGCAAACTATATGACCGGAGTGGAGGCAAGTAAGGTTAAAGTATATAATTCATGCTACCATGATAATACTCTAGAAGTCTTCCTGAAGGCGGTGAAGGATGAATGGGCGGTTTTCACAAGGGGTTGGTCAAAAGTTGTTCGTGCCTATGGCATGCAGGAAGGCACATTATGGGCATTCCGCTTCTTCAACAACATCGGCAGCCAAAATGATTTACACTTGTCTCTTAACCTTTACCACCTGTAAATATTGTGGTTCATCATAGTTAATTGATGTCTAATCCTGTAATTACTGAACATATTGTACTGACAATTTTATTTATGGATTCGTTGTTGAACCATTATGCTAAGAATTTGAATTGCATGTTTCATATTTCAAAATTTCCAATTCAAATAATAAATTATAGCAAAAAAATTGTACATGAGCGAATAAAATAATATGCACATGGTTAGAAATAAAACAGCGTGTGTGATGAAAAAAGAAAACAAATGGTTCTTTGATGTGAAACGTATGCGATGCCCTTCGGACGCAGACACGGTTTTGTCTCATATGCGTGTGCAATTCATGGTAATACGACAAACGTTTCAAACCAGTGTACATGTGTGATAGGAATACCAATCGTACACAGTTATGAAAATGTACACGTTGGCGTTAGTAGAGGCACCGCACATATTTTACATTTTGAACCGTGTGTGATAATGTACCTATCACAAACATATCAGCAGATTAAATGTTGACGTCCACCTTTTTCATATGACTATAGCGGCCTAATCGTTTGTGATGTACATACGAACGGAAACGTTTTCCCTAGATTGACTGTGTGGGATGTACATACGAACGGAAACGTTTTCCCTGGATTGACTGTGTGGGAAGTACATAGGAACGGAAACATTTTCCCTGGATTGACTGTGTGGGAAGCACTTAGGAATGGAAACATTTTCCCTGGATTCACAGTGTGGGATGTACATAAGACCGGAAACATACTCCTTGGATTGACTGTGTGTGATATACATACGAACGGAAATGTTTTTCTGGGATTCACCGTGTGGGATGTACATACGAATGGAAACAATTGGGTTTTGAGGCCTCGCCCGATCGCACACGAGCTAGCTTGCGTGCCAGGAGGGCCTATCCCTGACGGTTTCTGGTCGTGCGGAAGGACCCCCTATCGCCCATACTCACTTGGCAACGGTTCCAAAAGCCGTCACAGAAAGGGGTTAAAAACCGTTTGTATAGCACCGACGCGTACCAGTGTGCGAGTGTTGATCGAACGGTGTAACCTAGTACAAACTTGTGCCCATGACTGAGGACGCAGCTATCGGTAGTTTAAACACACACTCTACAGAGGTTAGTACACTATACCCACATCACATAACCCATGGCCTCCGCTCCCATTCGGGTGGACCAACGACGTTCCGAGAAAACCAATCTACTGCCATGACACTCTCCTAGCCACTCCGACTAACACCCCCTTTAGGTTCAGTCTTGGGTGGCCCCGATGTCAACTCGTGACATCCAACGTCCACCGTCGTGCCAAATATAAATGGTCTCAAACGGGGAGAAAAAGGGCCCTATCCAACTACGGGCGCACAAGGTTATGTCTGCTTACCGGGCCAGGGTATCGCATGCCCATAACCTTCCCTCATTGGAGGCACCAGCGAGAGACATGACAATAGACCGCATTAGGGCCTTCCCATAAAGGCAAATGTGATTGGAGCCCGGTTCGGTGGCACTTGACCAACTTAATGACGAAATTTATGCCCAAGGTTGATCTGATACTCCGATGTCATCTATCAACCTGTGATCCTAGTCATAGCAATATCCACAAAATAATCCAAAGCATAACCTAGCCATAACATAACACTCCGAGGATAGCGTAAAAACTAAGAGCATGATGAATCCAAGAACGATAATACTACTAATCCAATAGCAATATCATGATATGCAACTAAGAACATCATGCAACCATCATCTCCAAAATAATACTCCAAGCAACAGAATATCAACTACCATCATGAAAATAATCATACTAGCCACTAATAATCTAATGAAATCATGTCTTCCTCATCATCTCCAAAATATTAGTCCTAGGAATCCAAAAAACATCATGGCAGTAGCAAGATCAAAAACAACTCCGAGAACTGCCATGAACAAATCATACGTAGCTAATGGAATATATTAAGAAAGTTGAAATGAGTAAACCATGTCACTGCATTGCAATCATGCAAATGGAGGGTGTGGCTTGCCTGGGAGGGATGGATTCACCGGGAGGAAGTGCGAGGAACTCACGGAAAGAATCGCCAGAAAACATTCTCTCTTGGAGGGGGCTGAATAAGGGCAAGGAATAAATGGTCATTTTTAGAATCTTATGGCATGGTAAAAATGATTCCATCTAAACGGGCTTGACGAAACAAATAAGTGGGCTTTTGAATCACCTCATTTGGGATTGTGAGTGAAGAGATATGAGTGTTTGACTGCCAGGGACCTATTTGTAACTAAAATCTTCACAAACTGGCCCTTGTCACAAAAACAGAAAGCTCCTTTCAGGGAATATGCATTCCCTTCAAGAGAACGTATTTATAGCTGAAATGGAGAGAGAATACGCTTTCATTAAAAGAAAGCGCACAGAGAAGAATACGTCTCCACTTGACACGTCAGCGGGACCGGGGTCAACTCCCCGTTAGACTAACCTGTGAGACCGAGGGGTGGTGGGGCCCGTCGAGTTGGCTGCTTCTTCAACCTCCATCAATCCCGCACAGGACAGAGGCAGGGCCAGTGCCAGCGTCCGTTTCGGTAGCTCCGGCCATCATCGGCGACGCCCGACCCACCAGCGAGGTCAGGGGAGCGAGACAGACCCGCCAATGGGTGGCGCGGTCGCCGGGGAGCTCAGAGGAGAGCGGAGCTTCACCCGCGGCAGACGACGGTGTCGGTGGTCAGAGGTCTTGGCGCTCTGGTCCACCATAGGAGAAGGCAAAGATGAGGAGAGCCTCCGCATGATCTACTGGGTCTGCTGGTGGTGGAAAGGGAAGGGGAGGAGCTGGGCATTGCCCCAATTTGAGAGGACCAAGCCAGCGTCCATTGCGGCGATGGTGGTCGAGGAGGACTCCAGGAGCTTGGGGAAGTGGCTATATAGGACTAGAGGAGGGAGATGAGGACGATGGGAAGCTAGGGAGGCCGCGGGGAGGGCTTAAATAGGCGGGGCGAGGGAGGCCGTGGCCGAGTGCCGTCGCTCGGGCTCTGCCAAAGCTCTGGCAAGGCTCAGTGATCACGAGAGGGCACGGGATCACGACGAGGCAGTGCTCTGGAGGGTCACGGAGTAGAGGTGTCACACCCAATATGCGACCCTATCCTAAAGAAACTCGAAGGTCCTACCAAGGATAGAAGCGCATATTGGAGACGCTTTTGCAAGGTGGATATCATTACATCATACCATTACATAATAGTTGGGGATACATACAAAAGGCATACGATGCCACATGAATACAACAACCTCATACAAGAGCAACATCCGACTACGGATGAAACACAAACAGAAACTCAAACGACATCCACCCTGCTAGCTCAGGCTGCCGACCAGGAACCTGTCCCCTGAACGACAAAGCAGAAGAAGAACTCAAAACAGGCAAGCATCGCTCTCACGTCAGATCATTGCATTACCTGTACCTGCAACTATTGTTGTAGTAATCTGTGAGCCAGGAGGACTCAGCGATCCCATCACCATGGGTATCAAGACTAGCAAAGCTTAATGGGTAAGGAATGGATAAGTGGTGAGGTTGCAGCAGCGGCTAAGCAATGTATGGTGGCTAACTTATGAGTACAATAATAAGATGAGCAGCTACGCAAGCGGTCACAAACTAGTAATGATCGATAAGTGATCCTGAACTACTTACGTTCAGACATAACCCCACCGTGTTCTCTTCTCGACCGACTTGAAAAGAGACCATCACGGTTACACACGTGGTTGGGTATTTTAATCCGAATCTGGTTTCAAGTTTTCTACAACCGGATATCAACAAATTCCCATCTGCCACATAACCGTGGGCATGGCTTTCGAAATTTTAAACCCTACAGGGGTGTCCCAACTTAGCCCATTATAAGCTCACGATTCGCGGAGACAATCCTCCATCGCGGGACATCCGATCAGACTCGGGGTCCCGGTGCACAAGACATTTCGACAATGGTAAAACTAATCCAGCAAAGCCTCCCGGCGAATCTCATGTCAGGCCACGTTTGGATAGCTCAGCCTACGGGTAAAACAAGATCCTCGGGTTGCCCCATGGTGGCCCCGCAGTCTGCCCGTTGGGGACCAACACCATCAGCGCCGGCCCCTCCCTGCTATGTAGAAAATCCTCGGGTTCATGACGCCCTATGCCAATTAATTATTTAGTTTAAGTATTATTATGGCAAATGTTAAAACCAATGTTGGGCCTTGCTGGAAGAGTTTTATTCAAAGCGGATTGTCAAGAGGTGCCCATAAACCCACACCATGTGAGGGACGCAAAATCAAGGAACATAACACCGGTATGATGGAAACTAGGGCGGCAAGAGTGGAACAAAACATGAGACATAAGCCCGAGCCTTCCACCCTTTACCAAGTATATAGATGCATTAATTAAATATAAGAGATATTGTGATATCCCAAAATAATCCTGTTCCAACATGAAGTAATCTTCAACTTCACCTGCAACTAACAACGCTATAATAGGGGCTGAGCAAAAGCGGTAACATAGCCAAACAACGGTTTGCTAGGAAGGGTGAAAAGGTTAGAGCTGACATGGCAATTTGGGAGGCTTGATAAGCAAGTGATAGGTAGCGCAGCATAGCGATAGAAAGAAGCAACTAGCATAGCAATGATAGTAGTGAGATCCAGGGTAACAGTCATCTTGCCTGAAATCCCGCTAGGAAGAAGAACGAGTCCATGAAGAAGACGAACGGGCGAAGACGAACCAAGCGTAGTCGAACGAATCCTCATGATCGCAACGAAACATGAACTAATGAGAAGAAGCACAACCGGAAATAAGCAAACACTACTAGGAAAAGGGCTATAGATGAGATGGACACTAATGGCGCACCTGTCATGTGGTGCGCCACTACTATATAGCAGTGGCGCACGATGTGCAGGTGCGCCATTAGTGTGGAGGACACTAATGGCGCACCAGGCACATGGTGCGCCACTAGTAACATTTTTTTTCCAAACATACTAATGGCGCATCATGGCACGGTGCGCCATTACTAGTACTCACTAGTAATGGCGCACCGGCCACACAGTGTGCCACTACTGTTTTTTCTATTCTTTTTTTTGCAAAACTACTAATGGCGCACCGTAGCATAGTGCGCCATTACTAATTTAAGCTAGTAATGGCGCACTGTGCCACGGTGCGCCATTAGAATATATACTTTTTTTATTTTTTTGCAAAACTTCTAATGGCGCACCAGGAGCAGGTGCGCCATTAGTAACCAGGGTTACTAATGTCGCATTTGCATATGGTGCGCCATTAGTAACCTGGGACCAACAAGATATTTTGGACAACCCACCTACCCACTCACTTTCCCCACTTCATTCTTTCCACCTCCTCCCGAAAGCTTGTCTCGGCTGCCTCCTCCTGCTCACCTCATTTGCACCATAGATTCATCCAAATTAAGTGGTTAAATTACCTTTTTTTGATAGGTAAGTAAGGGGGGAAGCTATCTTTATGTTGTTCTCCCTCTCCAACAACGTGCACATGCACTTTTTGTGGCCTAGCTAGATCTATGTATGTTCTTGGTGTTGCATATGTTTGTGGTGTTGCATATATGTTTGTGGTTGCAGGTACCGGTATTTGAAATGCGATAGTTGCCAATATTTTGCCGGAATGTTGATTCATTTCTGTTTCGGCGAGAATTTTGGCACTATGCATTCTTTTCGGTCCTATTTTGAGGGAAAGTCAAGCCAAATTTTTTCTTGGTTCTAAAATATTGTTTTGCTCTACCCCGCAGGCGACCATGGTCCGCACAATGACCGAAGGCATCGTGAATAGGTTTTTGAGCTCCGCGAAGGCCGAGATGCTTCAAAAGAACGAGACGGAGATAAGATGTCTGTGTCGAAGATGCAAGCTGAAGAGCCTTATTGTGGACCCGGATTCCGGGCAGGTGCGGGACCACCAGCTCTTGCGTGGTTTCATGGATGGCTATCGATGGCAAGGTGATGAAGATGTAAGTGCATCTAGTGCTCCTTAGTGATTTTGGTGTATTGAAGACTTATAGGTTAAGGGACTAATGTGTTTATGAGTGTACACAGGTCTATAAGTCTATGAGGATTTTGATATTTTCAGAGAAAGTCGACCCCTAAAAATGAATATCTTCGACTGAAGATTTTGGTATTCCTGAAGACTTTCATGAAGACTTTGAAAGTGAAGAAATTGGTGTGTCCGTGAAGACTTGATATTCATGCGAGGAATATGAAGCTTGAAGACTTCCGTTTTCATAGTTCTGTTTTTCTCTTGCTTGAGTCATAGGAAACACCGTACTGTTAAAGGGGGTCGATGAAATACTAAGGAAAATTTTCCATGTGATGCTCAACTCAAAATCCTACAACTACCAATCCCTTCGAGTGAAGCCATTGGAAATCTCATATAGTTCAGTCAATTTCTTCAGTGACAGAGACGAAGTTCTTCTGGTCGCTGAAGAATTTGTTCTGACTGAGGAGTTAGGAATTCGCCAGTGAGGATTGCCTACATAGTGAGGAACATGATAGCCCTGAGGAATTTGAGAGTCAAATTTCCGACCGTTGCTGTGCTTCGCGCCAGCTGTCCCAAAATATCTTATCCACATAACGGTCATATCATTGAAGGGCATTTATGTCCTATCATGTCGGGCTGTTCCCTAGGCTATAAATAGCCGCCCCCTACAACCACTAGCTGTTTGGCTGCTCTGAGAGAAACTGACACTTGTCATTTGAGAGCAACCCATCCTCCGAGGACTTTGAGTGAAAATCATCGAGTGAGGAAAATCCAAACCCAAACACCCACAAACCCAAAGTGATTGAGCATCACTGAAGAGATTGATCCTACATGGATCCGACGCTTGTTACCTTTGAAGATTGTGCTTCTTCCAGACGGTTAGGCATCATGGTCTAGAGCATCCAAGAGGAAATGTGGATCGCCGAGTGACCAAAGTCTGTGAAGGTTTGGGAGTCACCTGAAGACTTACCACGAGTAATTGGACGGGGTCTGTGTGACCTTAGTTCAAGGAGAATACGGTGAGGATTTGGTGTCCCGAGCTGCGTGCTCGATGATCGGGTGTCCGGACTGTGTCCTCGAGTTTAAATACTCAGCCGCTCCAACCAGACGTACAACTGAGACAACAGTTGGAACTGTTCTACCAAATCATTGTCTTCACCAACCTTACTGGTTCTATTTCCTCAACTCTTTCATTTCCCCTTACTGTGTTGAGTAGTTGTTCATATCTGTGTTTGAAGACTTTGACTGAAGACTTTCTCAATTTCCTCAGTTCAATTTCTTCAGTCTATTTGCTTCGTCTTGTGTTATCCTATGTTTACGCTTCCTGTACGCTATGATTGTCTTCATTTCATCATGATGACTGTGCATGTCTTCTGCTATGCTGACTTCTGAGTACTTATTCCGCTGCAAGTAGTTCTTCGCTAAGGAATTTCCTCACCATCAAATTCCTCACTGAAGAATTCATAAAAATTGCCTATTCACCCCCCTCTAGTCGATATAACGCACTTTCAATTGGTATCAGAGCAAGGTACTCCCTTGTTCTGTGTGATTTTGGTTTAACTGCCTGGAGTTTTAGTTATGTCGAGTGCAGGATCGAGGAACGTTTCCTGCCCCATCTTTGACGGTCATGAGTACCCTCAGTGGAAGGCCATGATGAAAAAGCGACTCATGGCTATGGACAGTGAACTGTGGACCGTCACCGAGATCGGTCTTACCGATCTATGCAAAATGGCTGAGGCTGATGACATTCGCAAGTATACACTGCTCAACCTCACATCGAAGGATGTCATCTGCTCTAGTCTGTCCCGAAATCAGTTCAGGAACATCATGCATCTCAATCACGCGAAGCTAATCTGGGACCGTCTCTCTGAGGTCTATGAAGGTCATCATACTCGTCATGATCCTTGGTTTGAGGATTACAAGGAATCTGTCAATGCGATGACATTCGAACCAGAATCATCATCGTCTACCCCCTGCCTTATGGCAAACGGTGCTGAGGTAACCAAATCCTACCTATCCAAATCTAGTGATGATGAATCTAGCGATGAATTTGGACCTAGCTATGTCAAACTTGCCTCCCTTGCCCATAAACAACAAAGAGCCTTGGAAAAAGTTCACTACATGCTAAACAAGAGCGATGATATATTGGGTGAAGAAATGGATCAGTCAAAAGCATTGGCTGAAAGTCTTCAGAGACTTCATTCCAAGTTTGACGCCTTTCAAGATCAACATAATACTCTCTTGTCTGATCACGAGAAGCTTTCTTCTGATCTCTTCAAAGAAAGCAAGATCTTGAGAAGCTAAGGTGAGTTATGAAGATCTTCAGAAGGAGCGCGATTCATTACTTGCTCAACAAATCAGCGCCACTCAGGAACAATTTGATCCTCCATGCTTAAAGTGCATTGAACGTGAATCTGCTAATTCTTCACCTGTATGTTCAAATGCTTCAAATGCTACAAATTCTTCATCTGCCTCTGCTATCACTAATTCCTCATCTGAGGACATTGATAGTATCACTAACAATGCAGGGTGAAGGAATTGTACATGACAGCATGTACAAAAGCCTCAAAGGGCATCGACTTTTGTGATGTGCTTAAAAGCAGATCCTCAACAGTAAACCCTAGGAAAGAGGGTATTGCCTTTGAGAGGAAACTCAATGCTGATGGAACATATTGAATCCCGAGCAGACCCCAAAACCTCATGGGTTGTCGCAAGGGACCTCTAGTTGATCCATCTAACTTATCGGGCTTTACATGTGAATCTCCTCATTCTTCCGATGAGTCATTTGACTCTAACTATAAACTGTTCAAAAATCGAATGGTGAAGTATTTGCTAGATATGTTGGCACTAATCGCAGAACGGTTCCCTATGAAGAAAATCTGGTTCCCAAAAGTTATGTTCAAAGTCTTCAGGTGAATGTCCTCTTGACACCACCAGTGAAGAACAGGAACCCCAGATCAAATTCTTCATATGGACCAAATTCTTCATATCGATCCAAGTCCTCATACGGACCAAATTCCTCACATGGATCAAATTCCGCAAAAGGATCAAAGTCCTCATATGAACATCATTGTGCTAACAACTCTATTTCGCAGGGTAGAGCTAAGGGCTATGAATATGTGCATTATTCTTCAAATCATTATGTTCATAAGTCCTCGAAGAATTTCTCTACTTATTCATATGCTTACCCTAACCCCTCTTATGTGAAACGAAATGGTTTGGCATCTTTGCCACCTTTCTCATATGGTGCTCGCAGAGTGATGAACTCTTTGCCACCCCTCCAGATGTGGGTGGTGAAGAAAAAGAACTAATATCTTATGCAGGGTCAGGTCTCCAGACGTGCTTTAACATCTGAAGAATTTGCTGGGGGCCTGACAAACTGCCTGAAACGACGCAGGCGAATCATGATGAAATGAACTATCATTTCACATGTCCTCAATACTGCTTATCTGTGCTATTGATTGATGAAATTGAACTGATGATACTGATGTCATATTCTTCACTGATGAAGTATATGAGTTTGTAAGCTGCACTAATTCATCTGCAGGATCATCAACCCAAAGCAAACGGGTGGGTCCTCGATAGTGGTTGTACAAATCACATGACTGGTGACAAGAATCTATTGATGGATGCTCCATTAACACCGTCACATCTGAAGCATATCATCTTCGCTGACAAAGGCAAAAGTCAGGTATTGGGTCTAGGTAAGGTTGCGATCTCTAAGGATCGACACATGGACAAAGTTATGCTTGTTGACTCCTTAGGATACAACCTCATGTCTGTCTCAATGCTTTGTGATCTTGATGTGGTTGTTGTCTTTGGCAAGTATCGTTGTGTTGTGATCATGGAAGCTGACAATTCCAAAGTCTTCGAAGGCTTTAGGAGAGGAGACTTGTACATTGTTGATTTCTCTACAGCACCACAACCTGCGGTGTGCTTACTTGCAAAAGCTTCAGAAGGCTGGCCATGGCATCGACGACTTGGTCATGCTGGCATGAGCAATCTGCACACGCTTGTGAAGAAGAAGCATATCATTGGCATTGAGAACGTCAAATTCCTCAAGGATCACCTGTGTGGTGCCTGTGAAGCTGGAAAAATGACCAAGGCCAAGCATCCAACAAAGACTATCATGACTACCACTCGACCATTTGAATTGCTTCACATGGATCTCTTCGGTCCTAATCATTATTCTGCTGTGACTAATGATGCATCTCTATATGGCTTTGTTATTGTTGATGATTACTCTCGTAATACATGGGTACACATTGTTACTTACAAACATGAAGTGCAGGAAGTCTTCGAACGATTTTCCTCGAGGGCTTCAACCAACTTTGGTGTGAAGATCAAGCGCATCAGGAGTGACAATGGAACTGAGTTCAAGAATTCCGGTCTTGATGGCTATCTTGATGAACTTGGTATTACGCATGAATTATCTGCTCCTTATACTCCTCAGCAAAATGGCGTCGTGGAGCGCAAGAACAGAACTCTTGTTGAGATGGCTCGCACTATGCTTGATGAATACAAAACCCCTCATCAATTTTGGATTGATGCAATTGATACCGCATGCCACATCATCAACAGAGTATATCTTCACAAATTCTTCAAGAAGACTGCCTACGAACTCCTCACTGACAAGAAACCCAATGTGAGTTATTTGAAAGTCTTCGGTGCTAAATGTTGGATTAGAGATCCTCATCACAATGCTAAATTTGCACCGAAAGCACATGAAGGTTTTATGCTTGGTTACGGAAAGGACTCGCACACCTACAGAGTCTTCAACATCGCTCTTCACAAGATTGTTGAAACTGTAGATGTGCGGTTTGATGAAATTAATTGGTCGCAAAGAGAGCAACTACCTTCTGTGATAGGTGAACTAGCACCTGAAGATTCTATCAAGCTTAAGGCTACTGAGGATGTTATTCCTACTGAAGAATCTACTGAAGAATTCATTCCCGAACGCGAAGACCGTCCAACTGATGTACCTGAGGAAAATGCTAAAGAAAATAGTGCTGAAGAAAATGCTGATCAAATTCCTCGACGACAACCAGCTCATCCTCGCGTTGCAAAAGAAGTGCAAGTTGAAAAGATCATCGATGACATTGAAGCACCAGGTCCTCTCACACGCTCAAAAGCTTCACATTTATCTAACTTTTGTGGGCACTATGCTTTTGTCTCTATCACAGAGCCCACTAAGGTAGATGAAGCATTTCTGGAGCCTGAGTGGATTCAGGCTATGCAAGAAGAATTACATCAGTTCGAGCTCAGTAATGTCTGGGAACTGGTCAAACGTCTAGATCCTTGCAAGCATAATATCATCGGCACAAAGTGGATCTACCGCAACAAGCAAGATGAAAATGGCCTTGTGGTGAGGAATAAGGCACGACATGTAGCTCAAGGCTACACACAGGTTGAAGGAATTGATTTCGATGAAACCTTTGCACCTGTTGCTAGACTTGAGGCTATTTGCATATTCCTTGCTTATGCTAACCATCATAATATCACTTTATATCAAATGGATGTGAAAAGTGCATTCCTCAATGGTAAGCTTGAGGAAGAAGTATATGTTGCTCAACCCCAGGTTTTGAAGATCCAAAGAATCCTGACAAAGTCTTCAGACTCAACAAGGCCCTCTATGGCCTCAAGCAGGCCCCTCGGGCGTGGTATGATACTTTGAAGGAATTCTTCGTGAAGAATGGCTTCACACCCGGTTCACTCGACCCTACTCTCTTTACTAAATCTTATGATGGTGAACTCTTTGTGTGCCAAATATACGTTGATGATATTATCTTTGGCTGTACTGACCAACGTTATAGTGATGAATTTGCCTATATGATGACTGAAGAATATCAAATGTCTATGATGGGGGAGTTGAAATTCTTCTTAGGTCTTCAAATCCTTCAACAGCACAATGGCATATTCATATCTCAGGAGAAATACCTCAAGGATGTTCTGAGGAAATTCGGCATGCAAGATTGTAAAGGAGTCAAAATTCCTATGCCCACAAATGGCCATCTATGCACTGATGAAAATGGTATTGACTTCAATCACAAGGTATACCGCTCCATGATTGGTTCTTTATTGTACTTATGTGCATCTAGGCAAGATATAATGCTTAGTGCTTGCATGTGTGCCCGATTTCAAGCTACACCGAAGGAATCACACCATAAGGTTGTGAAGCATATTCTTCGATATCTAGCTCACACACCAACACTAGGACTATGGTACCCCAAGGGCTCAACCTTTGATCTCATTGGATATTCTGACACTAACTATGCTGGTGATCGTGTGGACCGCAAGTCAACATCTGGTACTTGTCATTTCCTCGGACGATCTCTGGTCTGTTGGTCCTCGAAGAAACAGAATCACAGATCACCGCTCATCACCAAGGTGAGTATATTGCTGCTGGTTCTTGCTGTGCTCAATTGCTGTGGATGAAGCAAACTCTCAAGGACTACGGCATCAACATGAAGAACGTGCCTCTCTATTGTGACAATGAGAGTGCCATCAAGATTGCTCATAACCCAGTTCAGCACTTGAAGACAAAGCACATTCAGATCCGTCATCATTTTCTTCGTGATCATGTGTTGAAGGGCGACATTGCTATTGAACATGTGAAGACTAAAGAACATCTAGCCGATATCTTCACAAAGCCCTTGGATGAGATGAAATTTAGCAAGTTGCAGTGTGAGCTAAATATCTTAGAATCTTCGAATGTTCTTTGAAAAGGACACACATCCTAACACTTATGCAAAATTGATGACTTAGATGTGCAACACATGAAGAAACGTTTTTCTTCAATCAATGAAGAATTACACTCTAAGTGTGAAGAAATTAATGAAGAATTTGATTCTCAGAACCCTACAACAATTGTACGCGGTGTCTGAAATCATCATTCTTATACGGTGGGTCACGCCACTACAAAAAGTTGAAAATCTTCAATTTGAGTTTTTCCTTAGTTTTGAAATTCCTCAGTTTTCAAATTCTTCAACTTTGCAAAATCTTCACTATTTCCGTCATCTTTCTTCATTGGCTATATATATATATATGGGTTTATGTCCTCTACAACATTCACTTATGGCTATTTCTTCAAGTTGCATTTTCTTCTAAGTGAATGTGATCGGACCCTTCCCCCTCTATGCTATACTCAACCCAATCTATTCACAAATTCTTCATGTGCGTTCTATTGGAAACTCGTTCAAAATCTTCACTGTGTCCTTGTCAGTTGAAGAAATTGCGAACGAAACTTCAAAACCTATCTTATCCAAAATTTTCGGTTTTGCCCCTCAAACTGTCCCGTTTCCCACGATAGAATTATCTATTCACCCACGATCTAACACGATCTCCACTATTCAGTACGTGGGTGACACATGTCAAGCGAATGAGAAGAGCCAGGGGCATGTTCGTCCTAAATCTTAGGGCGAACAGTTTTTCATTGCGACTATAAATACCCCCTCACCCTTCCTCACTTGTTTTACTCTGCTCAACCGCTCTCTCCCGCACTCGAGCTTCCCAAACCCTAGCACCGCCGCTACTCCATCGTGGCCGGTGAGGAAGAGCTTCACTTCCTCGACCTCGTCGCCGTCGTACTCCCGCCGGCCGTGGAAATCTTCACTCCGCCGCCGCCGTAGCTGTCTTCCTCCGCCAAGTTAGGGCGTGGAAGATCTAAACCGACGAGCTTCAAATCTACTCTTCTCAGTTTGTCATGTTCTTCATCAAGGGTAATTAAAAGTTACTTTTACTGCCCTCTTTGATTCATATTTTCACTACAAAATCTTCAAAGGTGTTTTATTCTACAAATCTTCACACACACAAAACACCTCACAAATTATCTATTCTTGATTTGTTTCCCGAAGCTTCATTTTCTTCAAGATTCCTCAATTGTGTGGATTGTAGATCTATACAACTCTGGAACCTATGACAAAGTATGCTTAGTGAAATTCTTCAAGACTCATCTGGTCAAATTCCTCAAACTTGTTCATTTTAAAAACCTTCTGAGAATGCATATGACCTCTTCAAATTCCTCGCAACTATACTCTGTTCACAGGTACTCATGTCCGCTGCTGAATAACTAGGTTCTCATCAACTTAACTCATTTGAAGCGTTCCTTGAAGAAAAACTACATACTTCTTCAGAGTGTTCAATTGTGCAAATTCCTCATCTGAAGAATATGGCTGAAGGTAAGAAACTACAGAAAGGAGGAAAGAAGTCTAAGGTCATGACTGCTTTTGAGATCCCTGATGACATTTATAAGGACTATTGCACACCTGATGAGGCCAAGTTCGGCAAATAAAACAAAAATCCGCGCAAGGTGCGCATACAGAGGATTGAAAGGAGATGGGCAAGAGAATGGAGGGAGTACAGATATGTAACTCCAAAGTATATGAAGAAATTTGCTCTAAATCCTCCATGCCCAAGAGCTCCATTGGCACCTGGCCAAAAGCTGATCCCACCAGCCTCAAGCGCGGTGAGGATTTTCCTGATGAATGGGCCAAGCGCCAAGCCAAGTTGGCTAGACAAGCCAAAGAAGCAGTGAGGAAATTTTATGAAGACTCTGCTGCTGCTGCTGCCACAAAGGCCTCTGACAAGCCTAGGAAATCAATGGCAAAGAAGCCCGCTCACAAGCCAAGTGCTTCCACAACTGTGCCCTCACGGCCAAGCTCCTCAGCAATGCCCTCACGGCCAGAATCTTCAAAGCCCTCACGGCCAATTCCTCAAGCTGCACCAGCTCCTCCAAAGTCCTCAGTTGCTTCGGCAAAGTCCTCAACACCGGTACATTTGGCCACATGCCAAAGGACTACAAGCATATCCATTGCCTCTGGTGTCTCAGCAAGTTCCTCAGCTGCACCAAACTCTTCACCAGGCCCCACTCTGCTGAAGACAAAGGCCACTGCTGGACGAGGTCCTCGGCCTAGTCCGAAGAAGAAACAAGTTGCCTTCCATGTGCCATCTGACGATGAAGCTGATAATGAAGAACTTGCAGATATCATCAGAGACAGGCAGGAAAGGGCCGCTAGAGCCAAAGGCACAAATGTGCCACTGCTTTTGAATCCTAAGGTGATCCTCGACTACATTGATCTGCCAAGGACCCAAACACTTCTATGCCTGATTTTCATCTGACACCTGGCCAAAGTCACGTGCTGACCCACTTCATCAATGAAGAAAAATGGAAATTTGAGAAGGCCAGGCAGATCAAGAAGGCTCAGTTCAGGAAAGAGAAGTTCCTGAAGAACAATGTCGTCAAAATGACACCTGATGAACTCCTCAAGATCCAGTCTGAGATCAAAACCCTCAGCGACAATTTCAATTCCTATTATGCTGATTGGCAAGGAGCCAAAGTCAAGTTTGTTAAACTGACTGAGAAGTTCACCAATGTTGCAGCCCCATCGCAACAAGAAATTCCTCAAGCTGAAGCCTCTGCTCAGCAAACTAAAGAACATGCTAGCACCGCTGATGATTTTCAGCCTTCTGAAGAAAATGCTAGTTCCAGAGCTGATGACTCCATTCCAGCTGCTGAAGAAACTGCCAGGGCATCCTCTAGTGGTGCGCCTGAAGAAAATGAAGAAGTCAGCTAATCGCATCGGGCCATACCGAGGAAATACCCACAGATTCCTCAGCTCCTCCTGCGCCTACACCAACTCCTACCCTTCCATCTGCATCAGATGTGAGGAAGACCAAGGCTGCAGAGAAAGCTGCAGTGAAGAAAAGGAAAGCATCTGATTCTTCAGCACCGAAGAAAATGAAGACTATGACCAGCTCTTATGAAAACCCTATTGATGATGTTCCGATTTCCACCATGTCATCAAAGGAGCTTGTTCCTTATGGTGAAGAATATGTGATCCCTAGCGGATCTGATTTAGAACATCATTCTGCTACTTCGTCAGAGCAGATTGATGAAGAAATTGAAGTGGATGCGATCCCTTCAACTCCTGCTGCTTCCTCGCCCATGCCTCAGCCTCACACCAAGAGGTCAAGCGTTGAAGAACTTGAAGATGAAGACATGGACATTGGATGCACCACGCCTATGATGACCGATGACTTTGGGAAAGTCAAGATCCCAATTCTCCACACTTCACTCCACTACAAAGAAATACCTCACCCCCGCACCAACTGCTCAAATGGGCTCAAGAAACTCATGCCACCTCATCTGTGCATGAAGAAATTCCAGCCACTAGTGCTGAAGAAACTGCTGTTGCTGATAACTTGAACATGCAGACTGCCACTAAAGAGGAACCAGAAATTCCTCAGCCTGAAGAACCTGAGATTGTGATTCCTAAGGTTGTGTTGCAAATCAGTGACACTCCTGTGCCCAAGCCAAAGGATCCTTTCTCCAAGAAGCAAAAGTTCAAGGCTACTGATTTCTTCAACGAGCATGTGTTCTTCACTGACTATAATCCATATGATTCTGCTTGCATAAGGAAGAGGCGTTTCTGGATTGCTAGTCAAGCAAATTTCTATTCCTCTGTGCTTTTTGACAAAGACAAAGTCTTCGAGCATGCACACATTCCTACGTGGACATGGAATCTCTGCCGTGCTTCGAGCCAGTCCTCAGTGTTCTTCACGATGCTGGATTACTGAATTTCAGCACTGACATATGTGATTGGAATGAAGAACTCATTCTTCAATTCTATGCGAAGCTGCACATCACAGGAAATTCTAAAGATGTGAACACTTGGGTGCTGGACTGGATGTCTGAAAATACTCACTACAAGGCACCAGCAACTGAACTGCTTCGTGTCCTTCCACTTAGTCCTCCCCTTGATGGTGCTCGTTGCATCTACAATGAACCTGAGCTTACAAACCATTACATGCAAGTGCTGATGAAGCCTTTGAAGCCAGGGCAGGCCCCACAGACCAAATTCCTCGTCAAGGAATTACTGTATGTGCCACGGATTGCCTATCGCATCCTGACGAAGACAATGACTCCTATCAAAGGCCATGACTCAAATGATGAAGAAGTCGTTGGCATCATGAAGAATATGCTTTTCAACATCATTCATGGCGTTACCATCAACTTCCATGATTTCTTCATGAGGACTCTGGCAAATATTGCTATGTCACCATTTGAGCTGAAGCCTTATGCACCATGGATTATGAAATTCATCAGGACAAGGTCTTCACTCAATTATAAGGCTGATACTCTGAACCATGGCAGCTTCTTGCCTCCAATTGAAGTCCTCAAAAGGACATATTCCTCAACTGATGACAAAGGCAAGGCAACTGCTGTGATATATGAAGGCATTCGTCCATTGGATGGTCAATTTCACAAAGCTGCATCTTACTCCAACAATGATGACTCTGCCACACATGATTCTGCCACCAACACCTCTGCCAAGCAAATTCCTCAAGCCACAGCTCCCAGGGTGATGACTGATCGTGAGTTACTCCTCAGTCTTCATCAGAAGGTTGATCGAATCATAAATGGGTCAAGCGCCAGTGTGGTTCAATTCTTCACAACATGACCTCAACCCACAATACAGTGAGGAAAAACCAATACTACCTCCATGAAACCTTCAACCTTACCTGGGTTGTTCTATCTCATATCTAAAGCGCTGATGATCTGAAGAGCATGGGTCTCAAGAAAGAATTTGACTGGTCTGCACCTCCACCGAAGAAATTCAAGAAGGTCAAGGTTCCTTCCTTGGAAGCCAGCTCCTATTTTCATCGCGCACCACTGATGAAAATGAAGACTTGACGACATCTGCGGCAGGCCCTACTTCGACAACCAACCCCGACAACGCTGGCGCTCCTCCATCAACCTGATAATCTTCAGGGGCGTAGTCCTCAGTTTCGATCCTTTTGGTCATTCGATGACAAAGGGGGAGAAATCTGAGTTAGTCTTCAAGCGGGTCTATTATATGGGCATTTTTTTGTTAAGTTACAACTCTCGCTTTTCTGAAACTTTTAATTGGATCGAGTTGTAATCTTAAACCCGATGGTGCTCTGATACTTTTTGATGCACTGTGCTCTTATTTTGCATGCTTATTCCTCGTTAATATTATTGCTTGCATGCTGAATCGCTTCAGGCACCATATTTCATCATGCATTTCAAATTCTTCATATTATATGACAAATGCATGTATGAACTACAAGATATAGGGGGAGATCTCCATGATTCAACTCTTTAAATGTGCATTGCTTCAAAAGCAAATTCCTCACTATGCACATCTTCAGGAGGAGTTCTTCTATATCTTGCAATCAAATTCCTCAATATCAGTACTTACACTTCATATGTTTATCCCCGTTGAAAACTTAACCTATATTGTCATCAATCACCAAAAAGGGGGAGATTGTAAGTGCATCTAGTGCCCCTTAGTGATTTTGGTGTATTGAAGACTTATAGGTGAAGGGACTAATGTGTTTATGAGTGTACACAGGTCTATAAGTCTATGAGGAGTTTGATATTTACAGAGAAAGTCGACCCCTAAAAATGAATATCTTCGACTGAAGATTTTAGTATTCCTAAAGACTTTCATGAAGACTTTGAAAGTGAAGAAATTGGTGTGTCCGTGAAGACTTGATATTCATGCGAGGAATATGAAGCTTGAAGACTTTCGTTTTCATAGTTTTGTTTTTCTCTTTCTTAAGTCATAGGAAACACCGTCATCGTTAAAGGGGTCGAGGAAATACTAAGGAAAAATTTCCATGTGATGCTCAACTCAAAATCCTACACCTACCAATCCCTTCGAGTGAAGCCATTGGAAATCTCATACAGTTCAATCAATTTCTTCAGTGACAGAGACAAAGTTCTTCTGGTCGCTGAAGAATTTGTTCTGACTGAGTAGTTAGGAATTCGAAAGTGCGGATTGCCTACACAGTGAGGAACATGAAAGCCCTGAGGAATTTGAGAGTCAAATTTCCAACCGTTGCTGTGCTTCGCGCCAGCTGTCTCAAAATATCTTATCGACATAACGGTCATATCATTGAAGGGCATTTATGTCTTATCATGTCGGGCTGCTCTCTAGGCTAGAAATAGCCGCCCCCTACAACCACTAGCTGGTTGGCTTCCCCAAGAGAAACTGACACTTGTCATTTGAGAGCAACCCATCCTCCAAGGACTTTGAGTGAAAATCATCGAGTAAGGAAAATCCAAACCGAAACACCCACAAACCCAAAGTGATTGAGCATCACTAAAGAGATTGATCTTGCGTGGATCCGACGCTTGTTACCTTTGAAGACTGTGCTTCTTCCAGACGGTTAGGCGTCATGGTCTAGAGCATCCAAGAGGAATTGTGGATCACCGAGTGACCAAAGTCTATGAAGGTTTGGAAGTCGCCTGAAGACTTACCACGAGTGATTGGACGGGGTTTGTGTGACCTTAGTTCAAGGAGAATACGGTGAGGACTTGGTTTCCTGAGCTGCGTGCTCAGTGACTGGGTGTCCGGGACTGTGTGTCCTCGAATTTAAATACTCAGCCGCTCCAACCAGACGTACAACTGAGACAGCAGTTGGAACTGGTCTACCAAATCATTGTCTTCACCAACCATACTGGTTCTATTTCCTCAACTCTTTCATTTCCATATTACTATGTTGAGTAGTTGTTCATATCTGTGTTTGAAGACTTTGACTGAAGACTTTCTCAATTTCCTCAGTTCAATTTCTTCAGTCTGTTTGTCTTCGTCTTGTGTTATCCTGTGTTTACGCTTCCTGTACTCTATGATTGTCTTCATTTCATCATGATGACTGTGCATGTCTTATGCTATGTTTACTTCTGAGTACTTATTCCATTGCAAGTAGTTCTTCGCTAAGGAATTTCCTCACCATCAAATTCCTTAGTGACGAATTCATAAAAATCGCCTATTCACCCCCCCTCTAGTCGATATAACGCACTTTCAGAAGATGACTATCAAGTCGTCCATGGGGGCCGGGCAAGAAATGAGGAAGGGCAGCAAGACAACCACCGCGGCTCGGGCGGGCGAGAAGACGAAGAATCTCCAGGACATGATCATGACGGTGATGCTGTACACAGTCATCATGTAGAAGATGCCGGACATGATGATGAGGAAGATGCCGGGGGAGACGAAGGGCATGATCATGAAGATGAAGATGCCGGCAGAGCAGACGGCGATGGACCATCGATCGGCTGGGTGCAGGACCCTCATATTCAAGAGTTGCTTCTCAAGCAGACGGATAACGCAAGAGCTGCTGCCCGAGAGAAAGCCAAGCTAGATCAACTGGAGATAGACGCGGTTACTCCATTGTATGAAGGATGCAGGCCCGAGGATACCCGCCTGAAAGTAATGCTCATGGCTCTGGAGATGAAGCTAAAACACAAAATGACCGACACATGCTTCGACGAGAACATGTCATTCTGGCACGAACGTCTTCCCAAGGAGAACAAGTGCCCGACCAATTTCGAGGAGGCGAAGAAAATCGTGTGTCCTCTGGATTTACCGCACGTGAAATACCATGTGTGCATGAACAATTGCATCATTTATCGGGATGAGCACGTGGAGTCTACCATATGTCTGGTGTGCGGCGTCACTCGATACAAGAAGAGGAAGAAAGCTCCTCGAAAAGTGGTGTGGTACTTTCTGATCACTCCTCGTCTACAACGGTAATTCGTGGACCCTAAGGTAGCAAAGCTCCTGCGTTGGCACGCGGATAGGGAGGAGAAGAAGCGAGAAGATGACGCAAATGATCCGGAGATAAATAAAAAAGACAAGATGTTGAGTCACCCAAAGGATGCGAGCCAGTGGCAAGCGTTGAACTTCGAACACCCAGAATTTGGAAAGGATCCAAGGAACATCATGCTGGGCGCGAGCACCGATGGATTCAATTCGTTTGGCAGCTAGAGAAGCACACATAGCACCTGGCCTGTGTTTGTGTGGATGTACAACCTTCCCCCTGGTTGTGCATGAAGAGGAAGTACATTCACATGAGTATGCTAATTGAAGGGCCGAAACAACCAGGGAACGACATCAATCTGTATCTGGGGATGCTGAAAGTGGAGCTAGACATGCTGTGGAAAACGTCAGCCAATACATGGGACGCTGCAGAGAAAGAATATTTCCCTATGAGAGTCGCACTGCTCACGACGGTGCACGACTATCTCGGTTACGGATATCTCGCGGTGCAGGTGGTCCATGGATTTTCTGGATGTGTCAGGTGCATGGATGACACAACGTATCGCCAGCTAGATAGAGATCCCCGGATCTTCGAAAACCATGTTCATGGGACATCGAAGGTGGCTTCACGACGATGACCCATGGAGGAAATGCAAGGATCTATTCGATGGTGAAACCGAACCCCGAAGACGCCCCCGTACGAGGAGTGGCGAGGAAATAAACCAGCTATTGAAAAATTGGAAAGATTGCCCACTGCCGGGAAAGAAGCAAAAGGCGCCAGAGCCGGGAAAGAAGCGAAAGGCACCAGAGCCGCTACTGAAGGAATGGAAAACGAGGTCTGTTTTCTGGGACTTGCCGTACTAGAAGGTCCACCGTGTGCCTCACAGCCTTGATGTCATGCATATCACGAAGAACGTGCACGAGAGTCTGCTTGGTACCCTGCTCAACATGCCAGAGAGGACCAAAGATGGGCCGAAAGCAAGGGCAGACTTGAAATCAATGGGCATCTGGGAGGAGCTTCACGCTAATGATGATGATGATGATGATGATGATGATGAGGCGAAGCAGGACACGGAAAGTCGTCGCAAAGGCAAAAAGGCCAAGAAGACCGGAAATGACTACCCTCCCACGTGCTTCACTCTAAGTCAGGAGGAGATCGAGCAGTTTTTCACCTGCCTCGTAGGAGTAAAACTTCCTTACGGTTACACAGAGAAGATAAGTAGATACCTAGACCCAGCGAAGCAGAAGTTCAGCGAGATGAAGTATCACGACTGTCACGTGCTGATGACGCAGATACTTCCAGTTGGAATCCGTGGGATCATGGATGCGCACGTCCGCGAAATGCTATTTGGCCTATGCAACTTTTTCGACGTCATCTCTCGAAACTTGGTTGGCGTGAGGCAACTCAGAAGGCTACAGGAAGAGATCGTGGTTGTCGGTGTCAAAACCGGCGGATCTCGGGTAGGGGGTCCCAAACTGTGTGTCTAGGCGGATGGTAACAGGAGACAAGGGACACGATGTTTTTAACCAGGTTCGTGCCCTCTCGATGGAGGTAAAACCCTACTCCTGCTTGATTGATATTGATGATATGGGTAGTACAAGAGTGGATCTACCACGAGATCAAGGAGGCTAAACCCTAGAAGCTAGCCTATGGTATGATTGTTGTTGTGTCCTATGTACTAAAACCCTCCGGTTTATATAGACACCGGTGAAAGTGCATTATATCGACTAGAGGGGGGGTGAATAGGCGATTTTTATGAATTCTTCACTGAGGAATTTGCCGGTGAGGAAATTCCTTAGCGAAGAACTACTAGCAGCGGAATAAGTACTAAGAAGTAAGCATAACAGAATACAAGCATGGTCATCAAGATGAAATGAAGACAAGCACTGAGTATAGAAAGCGTAATCACAGGATAACACAAGGTGAAGACAAACAGACTGAAGAAATTGATCTGAGGAAATTGAGAAAGTCTTCAGTCGAAGTCTTCAAACACAGATATGAACAAACACTCAACACAGTAATGAGGAAATGAATGGGTTGAGGAAATAGAACCAGTTAGGTTGGTGAAGACAATGATTTGTAGACCAGTTCCAATCGCTGTCTCGGCTTGTACGTCTGGTTGGAGCGGCTGAGTATTTAAACTCGAGGACACACAGTCCCGGACACCCGATCGCCGAGCACACAGCTCAGACACCCAGCCCTCACCAGATTCTCCTTGAACTAAGGTCACATGACCTTGTCCAATCACTGTGGTAAGTCTTCAGCGACTTCCAAACCTTCACAGACTTGGTCACTCAGCGATCCACAATTCCTCTTGGATGTTTCTAGACCATGACGCCTAACCGTCTGGAAGAAGCACAGCCTTCAAAGGTAATAAGCGCCGGATCCACGCAGATCAATTTCTTCAAGATGCTCAATCACTTTGGGTTTGTAGGGTTTGGTTTTGGATTTTCCTTACTCGATGATTTTCGCCAAAGTCCTCGGAGGATGGGTTGCTCCCAAATGACAAGTGTCAAGTTCTTCTCGAGCAGCCAACCAGCTAGTGGTTGTAGGGGCGGCTATTTATAGCCTAGGAGCAGCCCGACATGATAAGACATAAATGCCCTTCAATGATATGACCTTTAGGTAGATAAGATATTTTGGGACAGCCGCACGCAAAGACAAAGAACGGTCGGAAATTTGACTCTCAAATTCCTCGGGGCTATCATGTTCCTCATCGTGTAGGCAATTCAGACCGGCGAATTCCTAACTCCTCGCCGAATAAATTCATCAACACTGTAAGAACTTCGCTCTCGGTCATCAAGAAAGTGATCGAACTGTATGAGATTTCCAAAGGCTTCACTCAAGGGATTGGTAGGTGTAGGATTTTGAGTTGAGCATCACATGGAAATTTTTCCTTAGTATTTCCTCGACCCCCTTTAACAGTACGGTGTTTCCTATGACTCAAGAAAGAGAAAATGAAACTATGAAAACAAAAGTCTTCACACTTCATGTTCCTCAAATGAATACCAAGTCTTCAAGGTCACACCAATTTCTTCACTTTCAAAGTCTTCAGAAAGTCTTCAGAATATCAAAGTCTTCATCAAGAACTTCATTTTTAGGGTCGACTTTCTCTGAAATATCAAACTCCTCATAGACTTATAGACCTGTGTACACTCACAAACGATTAGTCTCTTAACCTATAAGTCTTCAATACACCAAAATCACTAAGGGCACTAGATGCACTTACAATCTCCCCTTTTGGTGATTGATGACAATATAGGTTAAGTTTTCAGCGGGGATAAATGTATGAAGTGTAGATACTGATATTGAGGAATTTGATAGCAAGATATAGAAGAACTCCCCAAGATGTGCATAGTGAGGAATTTGCGCTTGAGGCAATGCACATTTGAAGAGTTGAATCATGGAGATCTCCCTATATCTTGTAATTCATACACGATTTGATATATTATATGAAGAATTTGAAATGCATGATGAAATATGGTGCCGATGAGATTCAAAGATGCGTCCAATGTCATTAACGAGGAATAAGCATGCCGAAAGCATCAAAAGCATAATGCAACAAAAGTATCAGCGCACCATCGGGTTTAAGATTACAACTCGATCCAAATAAAAGTTTCAGAAGAACGAGAGTTGTAACTTAAAAAATGCCATTAATATAGACCCGCTTGAAGACTAACTCAGGTTTCTCCCCCTTTGTCATCAAATGACCAATAGAATTGAAACTGAGGACTAACGCCCCTGAAGAATTTCAAGTCGATGGAGGAGCGCCAGCGTTGTCGGGGTTGTTTGTTGTAGCAGGGCCTGCCGCAGTGTCGTCCAAATCTTCATACTCATCAGTGTCACGCGATGAAGAATAAGAGCTGGCCACCAGTGGAGGAACTTTGACCCTCTTGAGTTTCTTCGAGGAGGTGCGCACGACCAAATTCTTCCTTGAGTCCCATAGTCTTCAGCTTCTTCAAATACTATAGACATGAGTGAGGACAGCCCAGGTGCGGTTGAAGGTTTCATGAAGGTAGTATTGGTTCTTCTTCACTGCATTGTGTGTTGAGGTCATATTGTGAAGAAGTGCACCAAACTGACGCTTTACCCATTTGTGATTGCGATCAACCTTCTGATGAAGACTGAGGAGTAACTCACGGTCAGTCATCACCCTGGGTGTTGTGGCTTGAGGATTTTGCTTGGCTGAGGTATTTGCGGCAGAGTCATGTGTGGCAGAGTCGTCATTGGTAGAGTAAGATGCAGCCTTGCGAAATTGACCATCCAATGGACGAATGCCTTCATCGATCACAAGAAGCAGCCTTGCCTTTATCATCAGCTGATGAAACTGTCCGTTTGAGGACTTCAATGGGAGGCAAGTAGCTACCGTGGTTCAGAGCGTCAGCTTTGTAATTCAGTGAAGATCTTGCCCTGATGAATCTCATAATCCAAGGCGCATAGGGCTTCAGCTCGAATGGTGACATAGCCATATTTCCTAGAGTCCTCATGAAGAAATCATGGAAGTTGACGGGAAAGCCATGAATGATGTTGAAAAGCATATTCTTCATGATGCCAATGACTTCTTCATCATTTGAGTCGTGGCCTTTGATAGGACTCATAGTCTTTGTCAGAGTGCGATAGACAGTCCGAGGCACATAGAGTAATTCCTTGACGAGGAATTTGGTTCGTGGGGCCTGCCCAGGCTTCAAAGGCTTCATGAGCACTTGCATATAGTGATTTGTCAGTTCAGGGTCACTGTAGGTGCAACGTGCACTGTCATGGGGAGGATTGAGAGGAAGGACACGTAGCAATTCAATTGTCGGTGCCTTGTAGTGAGTGTTTTCAGTCATCCAATACAACACCCATGAGTTGACACCTTCAGCGTCTCCAGTGATATGCAGTGTCGCGTAGAACTGAAGAATGAGTTCTTCATTCCATTTGCAAATGTTCGTGCAGAAATTTAGTAATCCTGCATCGTGAAGAACACTGAGGACTGGCTCGAAGCATGGCAGGGATTCCATGTCCACGTGAGGAATATGTGCATGATCGAAGATTTTGTCTTTGTCAAACAGCACAGAGGAATAGAAGTTGGCTTGACTAGCAGTCCAAAAATGCCTCTTCCTTATGCGAGCAGAGTCATAGGGGTTATAGTCGGTGAAGAATACATGCTCGGCAAAGAAGTCTTCAGTCTTGAACTTTTGTTTGCTTGAGAACGGATTCTTTGGCTTTGGTAGAGGGGTGTCAGTGAGTTGCATCACCACCTCAGGAATCGCGAGCTCAGGTTCTTCAGGCTGAGGAATTTCGGGTTCCTCTTCGTGTGCAACCTGAGGATCAGCAGCAGCAGGTTCTTCAGCACTAGCGGCTGGAATGTCTTCATGCACAGAGGGAGTGGGTTGAGTTTCTTCAGAGCCCATTTGAACTGTTGTTGCAGGGGACTGAGGAATCTGTTGGATAGGTGTGAAGAGAGGAGTATTGGGATGCTGAGTTTCCCAAAAGTCATCATTCATCACAGGTGTGGTGCATCCTATATCCACATCTTCATCTTCACTTTCTCAACACCAGCCTCTTCACCGTGAACTGAGGCATAGGTGATGAGATGACAGGCGTTGAAGGGGTTTCATCCACTTTAATTTCTTCATCAATCTGCTCTGACGAAGCAGCAGAATGATTTTCTTCATCAGATCCGCTTGGGATCTCATAGTCTTCTCCAAAAGGAACAAGGTCCTTTGATGGTATGGAGGAAATTGGAACAGCATCAATAGGATTTTCAAATGAGCTGGTCATTGGCTTCATTTTCTTCGCAGCCGAAGAATTTGACGCAGCTGATGCCTTCCTTTTCTTCACTGCAGCTCACTCTGCAGCCTTGGTCTTCTTCAATCGGATCGATGCGATGGAAGAATTGGAGTTGGTGTAGGCGCGGGAGGAGCCGAGGAATCTGGTTCATTTTCTTCAAAGAATCGATGCAGCTTGCCCTGATCTCTTCGGGCTCTTCAGCGCACCACTAGTGGATGCCCTGGCAATTTCTTCAGCGGCTGGAATTTCTTCAACAACCCTGGAACTAGCATTTTCTTCAGCAGGCTGAAAGTCATCAGCGGTGCTGGCATGTTCTTCAGCAGGTTGAGCAGAGTCTGCAGCCTGAGGATTTTCTTGTTGCGATGGGGCTACAACATTTGTGAATTTCTTCGTCAGATTGATGAATCTCACTTTAGCTCCTTGCCAATCAGCATAGTAGGCATCAAAGTCTTTGCTGAGGGCTTGAATTTCAGACTGAGCCTAGAGAAGTTCCTTAGGTGTCATTCTGACAACATTTTTCTTCAGGAGCTTCTCCTTTCTGTATTGCGCTTTCTTGATCTCTCTTGCCTTTTCAAATTTCCATTTCTCTTCCGTGATGAAATGGGTCAGCATGTGACTTTGACCTGTAGTCAGATGAAAATCAGGCATTGGGGTGTTTGGATCCTTGTGCCAGAGATCAATGTAATAGAGGATTTTCCTTGGATCCAAAAGCAATGGCACAGATGTGCCTTTGGCTCTGGCGGCCTTCACCTGTCTGTCTCCGATGATTTCTGCAAGTTCATCATCAGAAGCTTCATCATCAGAAGGCACATGGAATGCGACCTGTTTCTTCTTTGGACTTGGCCGAGGAACGCGTCCAGCTGTTGCTTTAGTCTTCAACAGTGTGGGGCCTGACGAGGAAATTGGTGCAGCTGAGGAACTTGCTGAAACACCACAGGCAATCGAGAAACTAGCAGTCCTTTGACATGTAGCCAGATGCACAGGAGCTGAGGACTTTGAAGGAGCTGCTAAGGACTTTGGTGGAGTAGTAGCACTGTGAGGAATTTGCCGTGAGGGCATTGCTAAGGAACTTGGCCATGAGGGCGCTGTTGGTGAAGCACTTGGCTTACGAGCAGGCTTCTTTGGCATGGATTTCCTCGCTTTGACCGAGGCCTCAGTAGTAGTAGCAGTGGCATAATCCTCATTGAATTTCTTCACTGCCTCCTTGGCTTGTCTTGCCAATTTAGCTTGGCGCTTAGCCCATTCTTCAGGAAAGTCCTCACCACGCTTGATGCTTGTGGGGTCAGCTACTTGGCCAGGTGACAATGGAGCTCTTGGGCATGGAGGGTTGAGGGCGAATTTCCTCATGTACTTTGGAGTCACATATCTGTATTCCCTCCATTCCCTTGCCCATCTCCGTTCAATCCTCTGTATGCGTACCTTGCGCTGATTTTTGTTTTCTTTGCCAAATTTTGCTTCATCAGGTGTGCAATAGTCAGCATAAATTTCCTCAGGGATTTCAAACGCAGTCATAACCTCAGGTTTCTTTCCTCCTTTTTGCGGCTTCTTACCGTCTGCCATATTCTTCAGTTGAGGAATTTGAACAATCGAATTCTCTGAAGTATGCAGTTTTTCTTCGAGGAACGCTGCAATTGAGTTAAGTTGATGAGAACCTAGTGATTCAGCAGCAGACATGAGTACCTGTGAACAGAGTATAGGCGCGAAGAATTTGGAGAGGTCATATGCGTTCTCAGAAGGTTTTTCGAAAAGAACAAGTTTTGAGGAATTTGACCAGATGAACCTTGAGGAATTTCACTAAGCATTCTTGTCTTAGGTTCCAGAGTTGTACAAATTGAAGATCCACACAATTAGGGAATCTTGAAGAAAATGATTGCTTAGAGAAACAGTTCAAGATCATATGATGTGTGAGGTGTTCATATGTGTGAAGATTTGAAGAATAAACACCTTTGAAGATTTTCAGGAAAGTTTGAGAATCAAAGTGAGTAATAAAAGTAACTTTTAATTACCCGAAGTGAAGAACACGACGAACTGAGAAGAACAGATGTGAAGTTTGTCAGGTTAGATCTCCCACGCCCTAACTTGGCAGAGGAAGACAGCTACGGCGGCGGCGGAGTGAAGATTTCCGCGGTCGGCGTGAGTACGACGGCGACAAGGTCGAGGCAGCGAAGCTCTTCCTCACTGGCGACGATGGAGTAGCGGCGGCGCTAGAGTTTGAGGAGCTCGAGTGAGAGAGTAGCGATCGAGCGGAGTAAATGAAGTGAGGAAGGGGAGAGGGGTATTTATAGACACGGTAAAAACTGTTCGCTCAAGATTTGGGACTAACGTGCCCTGCCCTTTCTCCTTCTCGCGACATGTGTCACCCACGTCATCGTAGTTGAGATCGTACGATCGTGGGTGAATAGAATAATGCATTGTGGGATGCGGACGGTTTGAGCGGCAAAACCAAAAATTTGGATAAGATTTGTTTTAAAGTTTCGCTTCGCAATTTCTTCAAATGACAAGGACACAAAGTGAAGATTTTGAACGAGTTTCAAATAGAACGCACATGAAGAATTTGTGAATAGATTGGGTTGAGTATAGCATAGAGGGGAAGGGTCCCATCACATTCACTTAGCAAAAAAACAACTTGAAGAAATAGCTATAAGTGAATGTCAGAGAGGACATAAACTCATATATATATATATATATATATATATATATATATATAGCCAATGAAGAAAAACGACGGAAACAATGAAGATTTTGCAAAGTTGAAGAATTTGAAAAATTGAAGAATTTCAAAACTGAGGAAAACTCAAATTGAAGATTTTCAACTTTTGTGGTGGCGTGACTCCATCAGATAAGAATGATGATTTCAGACACCGCATACAATTGTCGAGGGTTCTCGAGAATCAAATTCTTCATTAATTTCTTCACACTTAGAGTGTTATTCTTCATTGATTGAAGAAAACGTTTCTTCATGTGTTGCACATCTAAGTCATCAATTTTGCATAAGTGTCGTGGTGTGTGTCTTTTCAAAGAACATTCAAGATTCTAAGATATTTAGCTCACACCGCAACTTGCTAAATCTCTTCTCATCCAAGGGCTTAGTGAAGATATCAGCTAGTTGTTCTTCGCCTTCACGTGCTCGATGGAGATGTCGCCTTCAACACATGATCACGAAGAAAATGATGACAAATCTGAATGTGCTTTGTCTTCGAGTCTTTGAACTGGGTTGTGAGCAATCTTGATGGCACTCTCATTGTCGCAGAGGAGAGGCACATTCTTCACGCTGACGCCATAGTCCTTGAGTGTTTGCTTCATCCAAAGCAGCTTGAGCACAGAAGAGCCAAGAGCAATGTATTCAGCTTCCGCAGAGAGCGGTGATACGCAGCTTCTGCTTTCTTCGAGGACCAACAGCACCAAAGATCGTCCGAGGAAATGACAAGTGCCGAAGTTGACTTGCGGTCCACACGATCACCAAAGATAGTCGAGTCGAATATCCAATGAGATCAAAATCAGAGCCCTTGGGGTACCATAATCCTAGTGTTGGTGTGTGAGCTAGATATCAAGAATATGCTTCACAGCCTTATGGTGTGATTCCTTCGTGCAGCTTGAAATCGGGCACACATGCAAACACTAAGCATTATATCCGCCTAGATGCACATAAGTACAATAAAGAACCAATCATGGAGCGGTATACCTTGTGATCAAGTCAATACCATTTTCATCAATGCATAGATGGCCATTTGTGGGCATAGGAATTTTGACGCCTTTGCAATCTTGCATGCCTAATTTCCTCAAGACATCTTTGAGGTATTTCTCCGAGATATGAATATGCCATTGCGCTGCTGATTTAATTTGAAGACCTAAGAAGAATTTCAACTCTCCCATCATAGACATTTGATATTCTTCACTCATCATATAGGCAAATTCATCACTATAACGTTGGTCAAGACAGCCAAAGATAATATCATCAACATATATTTGGCACACAAACAGTTCACCATCATAAGATTTAGTAAAGAGAGTAGGGTCGAGTGAACCGGGTGTGAAGCCATTCTTCACGAAGAATTCCTTCAATGTATCATACCATGCCCGAGGGGCTTGCTTGAGGCCATAGAGGGCCTTATTAAGTCTGAAGACTTTGTCAGGATTCTTTGGATCTTCAAAACCTGGGGGTTGAGCAACATATACTTCTTCCTCAAGCTTACCATTGAGGAATGCACTTTTCACATCCATTTGATATAAGATGATATCATGATGGTTAGCATAAGCAAGTAATATGCGAATAGCCTCAAGTCTAGCAACAGGTCCAAAAGTTTCATTGAAATCAATTCCTTCAACCTGTGTGTAGCCTTGAGCTACCAGTCGTGCCTTATTCCTCACCACAAGGCCATTTTCATCTTGCTTGTTGCGGTAGATCCACTTTGTGCCAATGATATTATGCTTGCAAGGATCTGGACGTTTGACCAGTTCCTAGACATTGTTGAGCTCGAACTGATGTAATTCTTCTTGCATAGCCTGAATCCACTCCGGCTCCAAAAATGCTTCATCTACCTTAGTGGGCTCTGTGATAGAGACAAAAGCATAGTTCTCACAAAAGTTAGATAAATGTGAAGCTTTTGAGCCTGTGAGAGGACCTGGGGCTCTAATGTCATCGATGATCTTCTCCACTTGCACTTCTTTTGCAACGCGAGGATGAGCTGGTTGTCGCTGAGGAGTTTGATCAGCATTTTCTTCACCACCATTTTCCTCAGCATTTTCTTCAGGTGCATCAACTCGACGTTCTTCATGAATTGGAATGAATTCTTCAGCAAATTCTTCAGTAGGAATGACATCCTCAGTTGCCTTGAACTTGATAGAATCCTCAGGTGCTGGTTCATCTAACACAGAAGGTAGGTGCTCTCTTTGCGAGCCATTAGTTTCATCGAACCGCACATCTACAGTGTCAACAATCTTGTGAAGAACAATGTTGAAGACTCTGAGGTGTGCGAGTCCTTTCCGTAACCAAGCATAAACCTTCATGTGCTTTCGGTGCAAATTTAGAATTGTGGTGAGGATCTCTAATCCAACATTTAGCAATCAAGACTTTGAAATAACTCACATTGGGTTTCTTGTCGGTGAGGAGTTCATAGGCCGCCTTCTTGAAGAATTTGTGAAGATATACTCTGTTGATGATGTGGCACGCAGATCAATTGCATCAATCCAAAACGATGAGGCATTTTGTATTCATCAAGCATAGTGAGAGCCATCTCAACAAGAGTTCTGTTCTTGCGCCCACGACGCCATTTTGCTGAGGAGTATAGGGAGCAGATAACTCATGAGTAATACCAAGTTCATCAAGATAGTCATCAAGACCGGAATTCTTGAACTCAGTTCCATTGTCACTTCTGATGTGCTTGATCTTCACACCAAAGTTGGTTGAAGCCCTCGAGGAAAAACGTTTGAAGACTTCCTGCACTTCATGTTTGTAAGTAACAATGTGTACCCATGTATATCGAGAGTAATCATCAACAATGACAAAACCATATAGAGATGCATCATTAGTGACTGTTGAGTAATGATTAGGTCCGAAGAGGTCCATGTGAAGCAATTCGAATGGACGAGTAGTGGTCATGATAGTCTTTGATGGATGCTTGGCCTTGGTCATTTTTCCATCTTCACAGGCTCCGCATAAGTGATCCTTGAGGAATTTGACATTCTCAATGCCAATGACATGCTTCTTCTTCGCAAGCGTGTGCAAATTCCTCATGCTGCGTGACTAAGTCGTCGATGCCATAGCCAGCCTTCTTCAAGCTTTTGCAAGTAGACACACGGCTGGTTGTGGTCCCAGAGAGAAATCAACAATATACAAATCTCCTCTCCTAAAGCCTTCAAGACTTTGGAATTGTCACTTCCATAATCACAACACAGCGATATTTGCCAAAGACAACAACCATATCAAGATCACAAAGCATTGAGATCGACATGAGGTTGTATCCTAAGGACTCAACAAGCATGACTTTGTCCATGTGTTTATCCTTAGAGATTGCAACCTTACCAAGACCCAATACCGACTTTTGCCTTTGTCAAGAAAGATGATATGCTTGAGATGTGATGGTGAAAAGGAGCATCCATCAATAGATTCTTGTCACCAAATATGTGATTTGTACATCCACTATCGAGGACCCACTCAAGAGCTTTGGGTTGATCATCCCGCAGATGAATTAGTGTAGCTTACAATCTCATATGCTTCATTAGTGAAGAATATGATATCAAGTTCATCGATGAATTTCATCAATCAAGAAATGATATAGTAGTATGAGGACGTGTGAAATGAAGGTTCATTTCATCATGATTCGCCAAGGCCCTTTCGAGCAATTTTGTCGTCCCCAAAGAAATTCTTCAGACGTTAAAGCACGCCCGAGACTTGGCCCTGCAGAAGAGATTAGTTCTTTTTCTTCACCACCCACATCTGAAGGGGTGGCAAAGAGTTTATCACTCTGCGAGCATTGTATGAGAATGGTGGCATAGATGCCAAACCATTTCGTTTCACATAAGAGGGGTTAGGGTAAGCATATGAATAAGAAGAGAAATTCTTCGAGGACTTATGAACATAATGGTTTGAAGAATAATGCACATATTCATAGACCTTAGCTCTACCCTGCGAAACAGAGTTGTGAGCACGATGATAATCATATGAGTACTTTGATCCTTTTGAGGAATTTGATCCACGTGAGGAATTTGGTCTGTATGAGGACTTGGATCCATATGAAGAATTTGGTCCATATGAATAATTTGATCTGGGGTTCCTGTTCTTCACAGGTGGTGTCATGAGGACATTCACCTGAAGACTTTCAAGGCACTTCTTGGGAACCCAGATTTTCTTCATAGGACAACCGTTCCTGCAGTTAGTGCCAACATATCTAGCAAATACTTCACCATTCTGATTTTTGAACAGTTTAAAGTTGGAGTCAAATGACTCATCAGAAGAATGAGGAGATTCACATGTAAAGCCAGATAAGTTAGATGGATCAACTGAGGTCCCTTTGTAGCAACCCATGAGGTTTTGGGGTACCGCCAGGCTTCCAATATGTTCCATCAAGATTAAGTTTCTCTCAAAGGCGATACCCTCTTTCCTAGGGTTTCGTTGAGGATCTGCTTTTAAGCACATCACAAAGAGTCTGATGCCCTTTGAGGCTTTTTTACATGCTCGTCATGTACAATTCCTTCAGCCTTGCATCGTCAAGGATACTAGCAATGTCCTCGATGAGGAATTAGTGATAGCAGAGGCAGTGAAGAATTTGTAACAGTTGAAGCATTTGAACATTCAGGTGAAGAATTAGCAGATTCACGTTCAATGCACTTTAAGCATGGAGGAACAAATTCTTCCTGAGAAGCGCTGATCTGTTGAGCTAGTAATGAATCGCGCTCCTTTTGAAGATCTTCATAACTCACTCTTAGCTTCTCAAGATCTTGCTATCTTTGAAGAAATTCATAAGAAAGTTTCTCATGATCAGATAAGAGAGTGTTATGATGACTTTGAAGGTTATCAAACCTAGACTGAAGTCTCTGAAGATTTTCAGTCAGGGCTTTAGTGCGATCCATTTCTTCACCCAACATATCATCACTTTTGTCTAGCATGTTTTGAACCTTTTCAAAAGCCCTTTGTTGTTTTACAGCAATCTTAGCATGTTTAGAGTAGTTGGGCTTGAGATCCTCATCAGATTCATTTTCACTAGATTCAGAGGAGGTGTATTTGAGTACCTTTGCACCTTTCGCCATGAAGCAATAGGTGGGAGCGTAGTCATCATTATCTTCATCAGGCTTGTCGGTGGGGTCAGTTTCTTCAGTGTTGAAGATGGACTTGCTAACGAAAGCAGTAGCGAAGGCCAGACTCGCCACACCAGATTCGGATTCTTCAGACGCCTCCTCTTCCTCATGTTCCTCAGATTCAGCTTCAGAGTCCATTTCCTTGCCAATGAATGCCCGAGCCTTCTTGGAGCTGCTCTTCTTGTGAGATGAAGACTTCGAGGATTTTGATGACGAAGATTTTAATGATTTCTTCTTCTTCTTCGCATCATCAGAACTGTAATCCTTGTTTTTCTTCTTCTTCAATTCCTTTTCCCACTGAGGACAATCTTGAATATAGTGACCAGGTTTCTTGCATTTGTGGCACAGCCTTCTCTTATAGTCACTGGATGAGGAATCACTGCTTCTTGAGGATTTTCCAAAGTGACCACGTCTTGAGAACTTCGGAATTTCTTCACAAGCAATGCTAGCTCTCGCTCAATTCTTCAGATCACCAAGGCTACTACGTAATCCTCACATTCAGACTCGACACAACCTTGGCCTTCGTGGCACGTGGTTTGCCATAGCTCGAACCATAAAGATCTCTCTTTTGAAAGAAGTCGAACTCGTGAGTTTTAGCCTTTCAAGGATATCGGCAGGATCAAGAGACTTGTAGTCAGCCCGTTCTTGTATCATCACCCCCAGAGTATCAAATGAGGAATCAAGCGATCTCAACAGTTTCTTCACCACCTCATGGTCAAGTGATGTCGATGGGCACCGAGGGCTTGAAGCTCATTTGAGATGTCGGTGAGGCGATCAAAGGTTTGTTGGACATTTTCATTGTCGAGTCTTTTGAAGCGGTTGAAGAGATTCCGAAGAACATCAACTTGAGAGTCACGCTGAGTTGAGACTCCTTAATTCACTTTGGACAGCCTATCCCAGATAAGCTTAGCAGTTTCCAAAGCACTCACTCTTCCATACTGTCCTTTACTCAGATGGCCACATATGATATTCTTCGCTTGAGAATCGAGATGCTTGAATCTCTTTACATCGGTAGCGTTCAGTGAGGGTGAGACAGAGGGAACACCATTTTCCACAACATACCAGAGATCATTGTCAATTGCCTCAAGATGCATTCGCATCTTGTTTTTCCAGTAGGGGTAGTCTGTCCCATCAAAGGTAGGACACCCAGCCGAGACCTTGATCATACCTGCGGTCAACATAACTAAAACTCCAGGTGGTTAAACCAAAATCACACAGAACAAGGGAGTACCTTGCTCTGATACCAATTGAAAGTGCGTTATATCGACAAGAGGGGGTGAATAGGCGATTTTTATGAATTCTTCACGAGGAATTTGCGGTGAGGAAATTCCTTAGCTAAGAACTACTAGCAGCGAATAAGTACTAAGAAGTAAGCATAACAGAATACAAGCATGGTCATCAAGATGAAATGAAGACAAGCACCGAGTACGTAAAGCGTAATCACAGGATAACACAAGGTGAAGACAAACAGATCAAGAAATTGATCCGAGGAAATTGAGAAAGTCTTCATCAAGTCTTCAAACACGAGATATGAACAAACACTCAACACAAGAATGAGGAAATGAAAGGGTTGAGGAAATAGAACCAGTTAGGTTGGTGAAGACAATGATTTGGTAGACCAGTTCCAATCGCTGTCTCGGTTATACGGCTGGTTGGAGCGGCTGAGTATTTAAACTCGAGGACACACAGTCCGGACACCCGGGCGGCGAAAGCACGCAGCTCAGACATCCATCCTCACCGTATTCTCCTTGAACTAAGGTCACATGCACTCGTCCAATCACTGTGGTAAGTCTTCAGCGACTTCCAAACCTTCACGGACTTGGTCACTCAGCGATCCACAATTCCTCTTGATGCTCTAGACCATGACGCCTAACCGTCTGGAAGAAGCACAATCTTCAAAGGTAATAAGCGCCGGATCCACGCAGATCAATTTCTTCAAGGATGCTCAATCACTTTGGGTTTGTAGGGTTTGGTTTTGGGTTTTCTCACTCGATGATTTTCGCCAAAGTCCTCGGAGGATGGGTTGCTCTCAAATGACAAGTGTCAAGTTCTTCTCGAGCAACCAACCAGCTAGTGGTTGTAGGGGCGGCTATTTATAGCCTAGGGAGCAGCCCGACATGATAAGACATAAATGCCCTTCAATGATATGACCGTTAGGTGGATAAGATATTTTGGGATAGGTGGCAAGAAAGCACAAAGAACGGTCGAAATTTGACTCTCAGATTCCTCGTATATCATCGTAGGCAATTCAAGACCGCGAATTCCTAACTCCTCACCGTAACAAATTCATCAATGACTGTAAGAACTTTGTCTCGGTCACTAAAGAAAGTGACTGAACTGTATGAGATTTCCAAAGGCTTCACTCGAAGGGATTGGTAGGTGTAGGATTTTGAGTTGAGCATCACATGGAAATTTTTCCTTAGTATTTCCTCGACCCCCTTTAACAGTACGGTGTTTCCTATGACTCAATAAAGAGAAAATGAAACTACGAAAACAAAAGTCTTCACGCTTCATGTTTCTCAAATGAATAAGTCTTCAAGGTCACACCAATTTCTTCACTTTCAAAGTCTTCAGAAAGTCTTTAGAATATCAAAGTCTTCAGTCGAAGAACTTCATTTTTAGGGGGCGATTTTCTCTCTAAATATCAAACTCCTCATAGACTTATAGACCTGTGTACACTCACAAACGCATTAGTCCCTTAACCTATAAGTCTTCAATACACCAAAATCACTAAGGGGCACTAGATGCACTTACAACCGGAGAGGGCTAGGGTTACACAGAGTCGGTTACAATGGTAGGAGATCTACATATCCGTATCGCCAAGCTTGCCTTCGACGCCAAGGAAAGTCCCATCCGGACACGGGACGAAGTCTTCAATCTTGTATCTTCATAGTCTTGGAGTCCGCCGATGATGATAGTTCGCTATCTGACACCCCCTAGTCCGGACTCCTCAAGAGCCCCGAACCAGCTTCAATGGCGACGAGTCCGGCGCGTATATTGTCTTCGGCGTTGCAAGGCGGGTTCTCCTCCAAATTCCATGTGCTTGCTGAATAGTGTCCGGCTTCCTTATAAATGTTGTGCTCCTCGGCTTCCACGTCCAATAATGGCCCTCTTCCACGTATCATATGAATGTGGAAAGCCAGGGTATTTTTACGTTTTACCTCAAAGCTGCACGAATTAGCTGCCTATAAGAGAGGCAAGGATCTAGATCCAAATCACACCATCCTCCTTCCATGAGTACTGCCGAGCGCCTCGACAAAAATCCACTCCATCATGGATACGACGTGGCTCCTCCTCTCGCGCTCCCAGCCCTCGGCCCAGAGATTGGAGGAGATGTTCAGTTCCATAAGCGAGCCGGTGACGCTCCAAGCGGAGGGATACCTTCCTCCGGCCTTCATGGTCCTGGTTCAAGCCGGACTGGCCACCTACAAAGGTGGAAAGCAGGCGGAGAACACCCCCAATCCCTCCAAAGGAGAGCGGGTGTGCTTCGTCCCTTATCTAATAAGGAGGCTCGGATTGCCCATACATCCGTTTCTCGGGGGCTTCCGGAGCCCTACGGACTCCAGCTTCATCACCTTACACCTGCCTCCATTTTGCACATTGCGGGTTTTGTAGCTCTTTGCAAGATGTTCTTGGGCATCGAGCCCCATTTTGCGCTGTGGAAGAGATTGTTTTGCCTCGTACCCCGTTCTCACGAGGGGTCGATATATCAAGTGGGCAGAGCCGAAATATGGCGCATCGCCGGGACCGGATATCTATCCGGAACCCCGAAGAAGGCGTCCGAAGACTGGCCTTCAAAATGGTTTTATATGGAAGACGCTCCACTGCTGGACCCAGTTTGGATCGGCCTTCCGGAGTTCAGCAACGCTCCTCTGAAGAAACGCCTGAGTTGGCGCCCGCGGAGCCCTCAACGGGAAGATGATAGGAGCGTCCAATATCTGATGGGCCGGATAAGGTTGCTGGCCCATTCCAGATTGACCATGACTGGAGTGACGGCCACGTGCATTATGCAAGAGGTGCAGCCGCTCCAATATAGGGGCCACCCCATGTGGGATTTCAACGGGGAGAATGACGCCACCCGTCATGGCTGCAAGGGGCCGGGATCGGCCGCCGGTCTAGTGAAGATCCTGTCCGGCTTGTACAAGGGGGAGAAGGAGGACTTCCTCCACACGAGTCCATTAAATGGATTCTCCATGAATAACCCTCGGAGCTGGGTAAGCAGACGTTTATCTATCCGATCCGTGCTTTCAAAGTTAAGTGTCTTACTTTATGATTTCGACGCAGGAACTGCACCTGGATGTGGAGGGCATACACAGTCCGACTCCACAACCCGAGGATCCGGGAAGATCCCTTGATCCGGCCTCCGGAGAGGATCCAGAGATAGAGGTGGAGCTGATTGACGGGGTGTTCCACCAACTCAGTATGGACAATGCTCTAGTCGCCATTAAGGCTGACTACCCTGGTTTATCTCCGGCTTCCCAGGTAACTATGACCAGAGTCCTGACACCATTACTTCATCCGTGTTCATTTCTGACCACCGTATACCAACGGTGTCTCGCAGGAGGTGCCTTCAAAGGAAGTCGAACTCACCAGCGGCCGACCGACAAGGGTCGGGCTGCCCAAAGAAAGCGGAAGAGGGGTGCGGTGCGAATCGAAATGTCGCCACAATGGTATAGCATGCCACCGTTTTTAAGGGAAAGATTCCTGGGAGATATACTAATGCTCATGACTTTTCCAGAGAAAGAGCGCCGCGGATCGCAGGCCGGAGAGGTTGCCAACTGCCTCCGCCAGCCAGTGCTCCAACACCTGGTCCGGAGGGGGAGGCGAGCGCGAGGCGCGAGCCGGATGCTCCTCCAACAGAGGATGCCGACAGGCTGTCCGCCACCAGGTCTGAGGTGGAGAGCGCCATGAATCACAGGCGCTGCCGGACAGATCTTCATGACGCGTGTTTCTCCCCGGAGGCGTTGAATGCCTTTAATGCGGGAGACGCGCACCTCCGTGCCTCTCAAGATGGTTTAACCAGAGCCACGGAGCAGTATGTGAAAGACATACGGGTAAGGAATTTTAATAGTTATATATGCCAGTAGCCCCCGAGACTTAAAGTAGTTAGAATAACTGATTTAAGGATCATTTGATATGCAGGATCTTACGGAGAAGAATACCCAACTGTCCCAGGAGCTTCAAGAGTGCAAGGCCCAACTTGAGGCCGCACTAGCCACCGCCGGAGGAGCCACAGAGACCCCCTCTGGTAACACATATTTCAAAAAGATAAGCGGTTTATGAAGTGCGGCGTGCGTATAAGTCTAACAATAATATTGCAGATGTTGCCGAACTTGATCCGGGCAGGCAGCAGCTACTGCGCCAGCTGAAGGCCAGCGAGAGGGTGCTTATGAAGGTGCAGCAGGAGAGGAACAAACTCCAAGATGCCCACACCCAGCTGGGCGAAGAGCTAAAAGGTGTTCGGGCCCAGCTGTCTGGCTCCGTGAAGGAGAATCTGCGGCTTCGTCACGGCATTTATAGTAAGTGCTTGAGCAAACTCTTTTGAAAAGAAGAGTTCGGCGAGAGAGTCGATTCATATAAATATGTCTGTAGGTGTGCTCACGGGTCGTCTTGCGGAGGAAATGCCCGGTTCAATGGGTGATCTGCTTCCCGAGCTGCTGCAACTGCACGAACGTGTTCGGCAGGCGATGAGCGGCGCTGCCCAGCCTTACGGCCGTCCGTCTCCCTGCCCGAGGGTCTTGGAGGGCTTGCGGAGAAGCTTCAGGGAGCACGGCAGCGCTTCCATCTATGGAAGATATCGGCGTGCCGTCAAGGCGCCCGGGAGGCCCGGGCCATGGTGAAGACGCGTACACGGTTGGCTGATCCGAACCACATGGCGAGGTCGGACCTATGGGGCCCGGCCGGGAAGGAGATTCCTGTGAGCAATGTACGCCAAGTAGAGTTGGCGCTAAGTATTCTAACGAGACCGTAAGCTAGACAGCTGTTAGATGGGATTGAAGAGGAGTACAATCACTCAATTTGACGATGTAATCTAAAATGACATGTAAAATGCCTTCTAGCCGGATTGTAGATTGTTTGTCTTTGCGGACCTTTTCGCTTCAACCTCGGGACCCTAGAGTCCTGAGTGTGTCCGAATACCCTCACCGTTATGAAAAACCGGGCATGCATGGAGACTAGGCGAGGGTCATTAGTGCTTTATCGGACAAGTGCCCAACTAGTTATGTTATATTACATGGTTAGTAAGAAACATCTTCCAGGAGAATAGTTCCGTTAGGGGTTCCTTTCTCGAGGCATGCCCTAAAGTGCATGTCCGGACTGCGAAAAGAGCGTAAAAGCATCCGGGCTGATAAATAAATAAATAAGAAATCATCTTTCAAGTCACCGACCAATATTCCCTTAAGAACGCTTAGCTTTCGGCTTCACCTACCGAGGTACACATCCGGTGACCCGGCAAGAATAATCGCAGAGGTGCTCCCTTTACCTCCTAGCCGAGCAATCGGGAACGTAGGGGTAAGCACATGAGCCAGGCAACCCAGCTTGGCCAAAACTTAAGTCATATCGATGCATATAATGGTGAGTAAAAGGTACATGCGGAAGTGTGACGCATGTGTTGGGCATGGAGCCCGTATAAATAAGCTTCTGTTAAAGAAGCCCTCGGGTATAATGAGTGCAAGCAGCACGTCAAGTGTGTGCGAACAATGCGCAGGTCAGCCCACAAAGGCTTTACGAAAAGAAGGGAGGAAGGAAGAGAAAAAAACAAAAGACGGCAAACGTTTAAAATGTGGACGGAGGAAGGAGACGAACTCTGAGTCCGGCGCTAGGCGTAGAATCTTCGGAGGCGGGCTGCGTTCCATGGGTTCGGCTCAAGTCGATTGTTCGATGCGTTACGTAGACGGTATGCTCCGCCGGTCGACTTGATTGATGATGAAGGACCTTCCCACTTGGGCTTGAGTTTGTCCTTTTCTTGTCCGCAGCGAGAACTAGTTCACCAACATTGTAAGTTTTGGCCCGCATTTCTACTTTGATATCTTCGAGCCTGCTGCTGATAGAATGCGGAACGAGCCTTTGCCACGTCGTGCTCCTCCTCCAATGCGTCCAAACTGTCCTGCCGATCCAACTCGACTTCTCTTTCTTCGTACACGCGCACTCAAGGCGAGTCATGAATTATATCGCAGGGCAAAACTGCCTCTGCGCCGTATACCATAAAGAATGGCGTGAATCCGGTAGTACGATTTGGCGTGGTCCGCAGCCCCTAGAGTACGGAGTCGAGCTCCTCCACCCAGTGCGTGTTAGATTCCGCGAGGGACCGCACTAACCTGGGTTTAATGCCGCTCATGATTAGACCATTTGCTCGTTCGACTTGACCGTTAGTTTGAGGTTGATAGACTGAAGCGTAGTCGAGCTTGATGCCCATGTTTTTGCACCAGAGTTTAACCTCGTCGGCCGTGAAGTTTGTGCCGTTATCAGTGATGATACTGTGGGGACGCCATAACGTGTACTACCCGTATATGAAGTCTATCATAGGTCCGGATTCGCCGCTTTAACCGCTTGGCCTCTATCCATTTTGTGAATTTATCCACCATGACCAATAGGTATTTTTGCTTGTGGGTTCCCCTTTAAGGGGTCAACCATGTCAAGCCCCGAGACAGCGAACGGCCAGGTGATGGGTATAGTTTTGAGGGCGATGGGTGGCATGTGGCTTTGATTAGCAAAGAGCCGCAATCGACGATCGTTGGACTAAGTCTGAGCATCTGCCCGGCAATCGGCCAATAAAATCTCAGACGGAAGGCCTTGGCCACAAGGGCCCGGCTACAAGATGGTGCCCGCCGAGTCCGCGTGAATTTTAGCCAGAGATTTCGCCTTCCTCTTCGGAGATGCACCTTTGAAGGACTCCGGTTGTGCTTTTCTTATAAAGTTCTCCCTCATGGACCTTGTAGGCTTTAGATCGCCCAACTATGCAGCGGGCCTCATTTTGGTCTTCGGGAAGTTCCTGCCTAATTAAGTAGGCTAGGAATGGTTCCGTCCACGGGGCAATTACTGCCATTATGTCATGGGCTGAAGGTGTTATTTCATTGGCTGAGCCACCAATTGTGTCAGAATGCTCCGTGTTGGGTGGTGCGGTTGGTTCCGGGTTGTTATTTCCGGACTCCTCTTCCCATATTACGGATGGCTTAAAGAGCCGCTCCAGGAAGATGTTTGGAGGGATGGCGTCACGTTTTGTGCCGATGTGTGCCAACACGTCGGCTGCCTGGTTATTATCCCGGGCTACATGGTGGAATTCGAGTCCTTCGAACCGAGATGACATTTTTAAGACAGTGTTACGATAGGCTGCCATTTTCGGATCCTTGGCGTCAAAGTCTCCATTTACTTGGCATATTGCAAGGTTTGAATCCCCGCGCACCTCTAGGCGTTGAATACCCATGGAGATTGCCATCCGGAGACCATGTAGAAGGGCCTCATATTCGGCTGCATTGTTGGAGTCCGTGTACATTATCTCGGCACGTATTGGACTGTGTCTCCGGTTGGGGACGCTAATCTGACGCCAGCCCCAAACCAGCCAACATTTTGGAGCCGATTTAAATGCATGATCCAATTGGAGTATGCGCTGTACTCTTTAGGGAGTTCGCTCGTCCATTCAGCAATGAAGTCAGCCAATACTTGCGATTTTATAGCTCGCCGTGGTTTGTAGGTTATGTCGAATGGTAAGAGCTCGATGGCCCATTTTGCAATCCTGCCCGTCGCGTCATGGTTGTTTATAATGTCGTTGAGAGGTACTTCGGAGGCCACTGTTATCGAACACTCTTGAAAGTAGTGTTGCAGCTTCCGGGATGCCATGAACACCGCGTACGCTATCTTTTGATAATGTGGATACCGGGACTTGCATGGAGTTAAGACAAGGATATGTAGTACATCGGTTTTGAAGAGGGAATTTGTGTCCTTCTTTCTCGCTCGACAACGAGTACCGCTACCGACAACTTGATGTGTTGCGCGATGTATAATAACATCGGTTCGCCCAGGTTGGGCGCGCCAGACCGGATTTGTTGCCAATATGGCCTTTTATTTCTTCGAGTCCGCCGTGGCAGCATCCGGCCCATTCAAGTGTTCGTGCATGTGAGGAGGCGATAGAGGGCAATGCCTTTTCTCCCAAACAGGAAATGAAGCGGCTTAGAGCCGCCACGCATCCAGTCAGTTTTTGTATTTGTTTGAGGTCTTTTGGGATATCCAATTGTGACAGAGCTCGGATCTTGGCTGGGTTTGCTTCAATTCCTCTACCAGATACAATGAATCCCAAGAGCTTTCCGGCTAGTACGCCGAAAACGCATTTTTCCAGGTTGAGCTTAATGTCATATGCTCGAAGGTTGTCGAATGTGAGCCTCAAATTGTCTACTAGAGTTTCGACGTGTTTGGTCTTAACGACCACATCGTCTACATATGCCTCCACCATTTTGCCGATCTGGGTAGCCAGGCATGTCTGAATCATGCGCTGATATGTTGCGCCGGCGTTTTTGAGTCCGAAGGGCATTGTGTTGAAGCAGAATGGTTCGTATGTAGTAATGAATGACGTTGCGGCCTGGTCTGTTTCCGCCATCTTGATTTGATGGTATCCGGAGTATGCGTCGAGGAAGCACAATGAATCGTGCCCTGCGGTAGCATCGATGATTTGGTCGATGCGGGGAAGGGGGAAAGGATCCTTTGGACATGCCTTGTTAAGATCTTTAAAATCGACACAAAGGCGCCAGGATTTGTCCTTTTTTGGTACCATCACCAGGTTCGCTAGCCAGTCCGAATGTTTTATATCTCTGATGAATCCGGCTTCTAATAGTTTGGCTAGCTCCTCTCTCATTGCCTGTCTTTTGGGTTCGGAAAATCGCCGAAGAGCCTGTTTGATTGGCTTGAATCCATTTAGGATGCTTAGGCTGTGTTCTGTCAGCCTGCGTGGGATTCCTGGCATATCTGAAGGGTGCCAGGCAAAAATGTCCCAGTTTTCCCAAAGGAATTCTCGTAGTGCGGCGTCTACATCAGGGTATAATTGCGCCCCAATGGAGGCCGTCTTTGTGGGGTCCGTTGGATTGACCTGGAATTTGACTATTTCGTCTGCTGGTTTAAAATAGGTGGACTTAGATCTCTTATCGAGTATCACATCGTCCCTATTCACCGTGGAGCGCAGCGCAGTGAGTTCCTCTGCCGCTAGGGCTTCGGATAGTGCCTCTAGGCCTAGTGCGGCTGTCTTATTTTCAGCGCAGAGTGCTATGTCCGGATCACTGACAAGAGTGGTGATTCCATTGGTCCCGGGCATTTTAAGCTTCATGTACCCGTAATGGGGTATAGCTTGGAAAATTGTGAATGCCTCTCGCCCTAATAAGGCGTGATATCCGCTGCTGAACGGGGCCACTTGGAACATGACCTCCTTGGACATGTAATTGTCCGGCGAGCCGAACACCACATCTAGTGTGATTTTTCCTATGCAGCGTGCTTCCCGACTAGGGATTATTCCTCTAAAGGTTGTGCTGCTTCGCTCAATGCGGCTCTAGTCTATTTCCATTTTTTGGAGGGTTTCCTCGTAGATGAGATTTAATCCGCTGCCGCCATACATGAGTAACTTGGTAAGACGAAAGCCGTCCACTATTGGACCGAGGACCAATGCGGCTGGTGCTCGGGCTGTTCGGAATTTAGGTTCGTCGCTGGCGTTCAAGGTGATAGCCGTGTCACTCCATGGATTTATTATTGCTACTTGGTAGACTTCGGTAAGGCTGCGGAGTGTTCGTTTCCGCATGTTGTTTGATGCGAAAGTCTCGAAGACTATTAATACCGTACTGTTACTGTTGGGTTTGTTCTCCGGGGCTAGAAGCTCTTCGCCACTTTTGGCCACCTGCCGTAGTATCCAACATGCTCGAAGGCTATGTGTTGGAGTGACGCCCTATGTACTGTCGATTTTATAGGGTCTGCTGAGCCATCCCTCCAATACAGTTCCGTGCCCTTTATGGGGTTTTTGCTTTTTGGTTTTTGTCCCGGGTGCCTGAGCATGATGCACCCTTTTGTTTCGGACTAGGGTTGTGTTCGGAGCCGGATTGTCCCAAAACTTAGTTTTGGTTTTCCAGGTACTCTCCATCGCACAGTACTTTCATACTATGGACGCCAGGTCGGCGAGGCGTGTAATTTCGCAGCGACTTATGGCGTTTGTGATTCCCTTATCCGTGCAATTGTTGTAGAAAATTGAGATTGCGCTTTCCTCACAACAGTCCTTTATCCTGTTCATAACGAGGAGGAATCTGGCCCAGTAATGATGTACTGTTTCCGTGGGCTCTTGCCGGATTTGAGATAGATCGCTTATGTTTGGGTGGGCGGGTGGAATTAAGTCCGGAACCCTGCCCAACTTGAGGCTCAAGGGCCGAAAAGTTTCCGAATTTGGAAGCTTGGATTGCTGGATGTTGTTCAACGAATCTGGTCCGCTGCCTGACTTTAGGTTCAGTACTTGATTGAAGTCCGTCCCTCCGCGGGAATCCGGCATGGAGGGATCAGGAGTCGGGACGAAGCTGGTCTTTAATATAGAAGAAGAGTCGCCGCATTGTTCCTCTAGCACCGCAACATGGTGGGTAACCTGTGGAGAGTTAATCTCTCTCTGATCGGTTTTAAACCCAATCTGATAGTAGTCTGTAGCGACTCTGTGATGGCGGCGCGATCCAAGAGTTCGTTTATCAAGAGAGCTCCATCGGATCCAAATGCTTGGTGAATTACGAGTCGACGTGAAGATCGCTTTTGATGACCCGAGAGGTCATCGTCGAAGCGGCGGCCGAACAGGCGGTCATAAGAAAACCACCTAGCCGGATAGTTTGGCCATCGGCCAAAGCTCCTTTGGCAATGGTACCGTCTTTAAAGAAGGGAACAGGCATCCTTCCTGATTGTGACGGCACAGAGGAACTCTCAATGAAAGCACCAATGTCGGTGTCAAAACCGGCGGATCTCGGGTAGGGGGTCCCGAACTGTGCGTCTAGGCGGATGGTAACAGGAGATAAGGGACACGATGTTTTTACCTGTGTTCGGCCCTCTCGATGGAGGTAAAACCCTACTCCCGCTTGATTGATATTGATGACATGGGTAGTACAAGAGTGGATCTACCACGAGATCAAGGAGGCTAAACCCTAGAAGCTAGCCTATGGTATGATTGTTGTTGTGTCCTATGGACTAAAACCCTCCGGTTTATATAGACACCGGAGAGGGCTAGGGTTACACAGAGTCGGTTACAATGGTAGGAGATCTACATATCCGTATCGCCAAGCTTGCCTTCCACGCCAAGGAAAGTCCCATCCGGACACGGGACGAAGTCTTCAATCTTGTATCTTCATAGTCTTGGAGTCCGGCCGATGATGATAGTTCGGCTATCCGGACACCCCCTAGTCTGGGACTCCCTTAGTGGTGATACTGTGCGAGCTTGAGATGTACTTCCCACCCGCATTCTTCGACGTAATGGTGCATCTGCTGGTCCATATCGTGGACGATATCATCCAACTCGGGCCGACGTTCCTCCACAGCATGATGCCGTTCGAAAGGATGAATGGTGTCATCAAAGGATACGTTCGCAACATGTCACGTCCAGAAGGAAGCATAGCCTGGGGCTTTCTGACCGAAGAGTGCATCTCCTACTACATGAATTATCTAGGCATTGAGGACCCCGTTGGTCTGCCCGTCAACAGGCACCTCGGCAGGCTCGCTGGATGGGGTCACAGTGAGAGTCTCTGCGAAATGCATGTTGACTTCGAGGGTCGACTCGCCGACTTTGAAAGAGCAAACCTAGTCGTGATACAACACATAGACGTGGTCGATCCTTGGGTGGTAGAGCACAAAACCATTATTGATAAGACGTACAATGACCGAGGCCAACAGAGGACGGACGGAGATATAATCAAAGAGCACAACTCATGTTTCACGCGTTGGTTCAAGCAGAAGCTTCTGTCGTACCCTTTACATGAAAATTCTTTCGCGGAAGAACAACTCATATTCGCCTTGTCACAGGGCGCCGAGCACAACCTGATGACCTTTGAGGCATACGATATTAATGGCTACACATTCTACACCGAGGACAAGGACATGAAGAGCGATGGTTATCAGAACTCCAGGGTAACGATGGAATCCTACACCGGTAACGACAAGGACAGATACTACGGAAGGATCGAGGAGATCTGGGAGCTGAGCTACGTTTGGAGAGAAGGTCCGATGTTCCATGTCGATGGGCCAAGAGCGTCCTAAAGAAGACCGTATTTCACCACCATGGTTATACCCGGCCAAATCAAGACATGGGCGCAAACGTCACCGCGAAAAATGAGCCATGGATACTGGCTTCCCAAGTGGACCAATGCTTCTTCATTACCGACCCATCAAAGCCCAGTCGTGTTGTCGTGAGGAGAGGCAAAAGGAAGATCATCGGAATGGATGGAGTAGCCAATGAGCAAGACTTCGACAAGCATGGTGACCCGAAGATCAAACATGACGACGACGATGAAGTAGCAGCATACACCACAAGAAGAAGTAGGACCACCCTACCTAAAGGACGTCCGTTCCACAGAAGAACTCCATTTGCGAAAAAGAAGGGAAAGAAGATTGTGAACAGATAGCTAGATAGCTAAGATCGATCGTATTTAAATTTTAGCCTTCATATTTCTCGATTGTATTTCATGGGCACTTTAATTTTGAACTCATGAATATTTTTTAAATTTCATGGACACTCGATCTCGATCCCCCTCCATCTTGATCGCTATCCCACCTCACCAGATCCGGTCCCCCCTCGCCGCCGAGCACCCCTTGCACCCTCTCCCCCGCTCCATCGGCCGCCGCCGCCGACCCCCCTGCCCCGTACCCTCCCACGCTCCACTGGTCGCCGCCGCAGACCCCCCACACCCTCCCCCGCTCCACTGCCGCTGACGACCCACCGCACCCTCCCCCGCTCCACCGCAGCCGACGATCCACCGCACCCTTCCCCCGCTCCACCGCCGAGCACCCCCCGCACCTCTCCCCGCCTCCACCGACTGTCCCACCGACCGCCTCAAGACACCTCCCGCCTCCCGCCCCCCCTGCCGACGACCCACCGCACCCTCCCCGGCCCGCTCCACTGTCACAAACAAATGCAACTAAAAAAACAAATTTGATTATATTTTCAAATAACAAATTTGATGATATTTTCAAATAATAAATTTGATGATATTTTGTCATGTTCATAAATATTTTCAAATAACAAATTTGATGATATTTTTTAAAAAATTATTACTGTTTTTATAAAAAATTATTACTGTTTCATATTGATCATATTCATTTTCTTAAAAATTAATACATGCAACAAAAAAATTACTTATGGCGCACCTATGGCTGGTGCGCCATTGCTATATATAAAAAAACATTCTAATGGCGCACCTGCTGGGGGTGCGCCATTGCTATCTAAAAAAATTTCTAATGGCGCACCGCTGCGGGGTGCGCCATTAGAAAGCTTCCCCCATCCATACACTTCGTCCCTCCCTCTCGCCAGACACTTCGTCCCTCTCCCTCCACCGCGCCGCTCCCTCCCTCATCCCTCCCTCCACCGCACTGCCGCCGCCGCTGCCCCGACCCACTGCATCAAGAGCCGCCCACGCCCTCGCAGATCCTCTCCCTTCCTCCTCGAGGCGCAGCCTCCCCCCGAGCCCTGCCTCCCTTGCCTCCATCGAAACCCTAGAAACCCGCCGAAGATTTGGAGCCTCAGAGCCCCCGGAGACATGGAGCCTCGGAGCCGCCCCACGTCCACCAGGAGAGGAGGCCCCACATCCACCAGGAGAGGAGGCCCGCGACCTCCCCGCCGTCTATCCCCGCCTCCCCAAAGCTTGCCATCTCCGCCCTCCGTCTCTCCGCTCCGGGCACCACCTCATCGTGGTCAGGTAACCCTCCTCCCTCTGCCTCTCTTCTCCTCTCTTCCTCCTCCGACATCAGTAATTACAGTGTGATGCTACCACTGAAAAAGGCAGGAATACAATCCAAATTACTGAAAAAGAAACACTGTAATTACGAGGGATATCAGATTTAAACTCGACAATATGGAAGTTTTAGATCACATGGCGAGAAAGTTGCAGGTTACTGCAAAAAATATTCAGATTACTATAAGTGACATATTACTGAAAAATACAAATCCAAAACCACTATAACTTAACTGGAAAAAATCAGCCCCCAAACAGATTATAGGCAAAATGCACATTAAATTACATTGAAAGTGCACATGATTCATTAAAACCAAAATTGCTATTACACCCACCACACATACAAAGGAACTACACTGCACTTAAGCTGAAAATGTACTCCAAATTAAACTGCATTTTTCAGCCAGGACAATTGAAAACTGAACTAAAAATATTCAGTCCACCAAAACACATCATGAGACACAAGAGACCAGGTAACTCATCATTTGCATCCATCATTTAGGGGCTGTACATGTACAACAGCTAAAAATCACCTCTTGAATTTAGTGTGGTCAAATTAGAAACAGTGTGGTCAAATCCCTCTCGAATTTAGGTCAAATTAGGTTCAAAAAATTGTGGGAGTAGTGCCTAGCAAACATGAATAATTAGTACTCCATGTGCATTGGAGTACTTGGTACCTGCAAGATATCTGTGTGCTAGAGGTACTCTAGTTTCAGAACTGTATCTTGAACCGTTGTTTACTCTAACTTTAATTTCAGAACTGTAGTTTATGTGAACTTGATCCTAAACAAGTACTCCTCTAGTCCAGCAAGTACTCCTTGCTCTGAACATGGAGTACATTCAGGAGTACTTACTCTTTGTAGCTGTCATTTGTTCTGAACTTTATAAATTTGCAGTCATTAGTTCACTATAGTTTCAGGACTACTAGAGTGCTAGGCCTGTAACTTTACTGAACTTGGAGTAGGCAGATCAGGCGTAGGCAGGTTTAAAAATCAGAATGTATCCTAGTTTGCATACTCAAGTCGCAAGGAGTATAAAACATGTTGATTCAGTGTAAATTTATTTAAATTCAGTGTATATCCAGTTTGCATACTCAGTTTATACTCCTAAAACAAGTGACCTGAAATGGGTTTAAACTTGTATGTGTTTGTATTTCAAGTTGTATGCATTTTTTAAGCTTATTTTACTATTCTCTAGGTGCTTATTCAGCAGTATTTTATTTTGAACCATATTTGCCTTGTGATGCAGTGCAGCTAAAGAAAGGGATAGAGAGAGAATAATGTAAGGGCCCTAACCTAAAGCAATATAATGGTCACTAGCTAATACGAACATGCTTTAGTATTACCTACCTGTATGTACTGTATATGTTATTTTAATTTGATGGCTACTATGTATTGTTCCTTTATTTTGTTTCTAATTTCTGGAGAGGAGAAATGTTGGTCATGGTGTTGTATAATTACTGGAGTAGATGTTAAACTGTTGCCTAATTTGATACATTGTTGAACATATTATTACTTGTTGCATTGGAGGTTCATCTTGTCTTGAGGCAAACAAATCATCATTGGAGGCTCATCTTTGAGGCTCATCTTTATTACATATCAGAACTTGCAAACAAATCTGTGAAAGACTTGTAAAGTTACTGGGTTTTGTCTCCGACCATTGTGTCATGATGAATTTGCAGGTACCCCGAGAGGCCCTTGAGTTTTTCGGAATGTCGATTAACTTCCGTTCCCGAAAATTTGGGTACTCCATATGTCCTATTTTCAGCAAAGGTCATGCTGAAATTTTCCGTGAATTTTAGCATGACTTTGCTAAAAATCGGAGATATGTGGTACTTGCTACTAATGCATGGGCCGGGGTATCTTAGTACTTAGTTCAGTAGGATCAACTGCCCCTTTATTCTTGCTGCATTAAACCATAGGTGGCAATAGAGCCAAGTGATTAGGCCCAACTTAGAATTCTCGTTAGCATCGATAAACCCTAGATGATAAACCCAACATAGGTGGCAATAGAGCCAAGTGATTAGTGCCAAGTGATTAGGCCCAACCTAGGGTGCCTCGGCATCGATAAACCCTAAATGATGAAAACTTAACTAAGCTTTTAGGGTGCCTCGGCGTCGACAAACCCTAAATGATGAAACCTTGGCTTCTATAGGGTGCCTCGGTGTCGATGAGAACCTAAATGATGTATGCTTAGGCTTTTAGGGTGCCTCGGCGTCGACAAACCCTAAATGATAAAAGCTTAGCTTTTAGGATGCCTCAGTGTCGACAAACCCTAAATGATGAGACCATGATCTTGTTCCTTGACAATAACCAACTTTTTGGCCAAAAATTTTTCCTATTTAGAGCGAAACATGGCCCACAACGATGAGGCCGGCGGTTCGGGCGGCAAGCAACTCTGGGAGCTGTCCCAGAAGTTGGAGGAAGAACCTCACCGCTATGAGGACGCCGCGGAAGACACCGATCCTGACTACACAACCCCTAGTGGCGTCGGGGATGACACCACTGATGGTGCCGCCGAGGATGCCACCACTGATGATGGCGGCGCACGCACAGATGGCAGCCAACCGAAGAGGCAATGGAAGGACCGGCGCCCTAACGCGCTCCGCACCGTCAAGGAGGAATTTACTCAAGTGAACTCCGACGGGCATCCAACGGAGCCCAAACATATAGTCAAGGGGTACTCGGTTCAGCTCGGGTGCATTCTCCGGAGCACCGTCTCAATCAACACCGAGAACCTTAGGCATAAGGACCGAGGGAATTTGCGCAACCTCCTCTTCATGAAGCTGCACGAACGATACAAGTTCCCCGCTGAATTTGAAAACACATGCCTCTCAGGGAATAAAGTGAACAGTGCCGCCATCACGAGGATGAGCATGGCCCTGTCTACTTGGAGAAGCGCGGTGAAGAGAATGATTGAGAAAGGTGATAGTTATGAGAAGATCAAGGCGAAAAATCCTTTGATCAGCGAAGATGACTACAAGGAATCCAAGATCAAGTGCGAGAGCAGTGCAACCTCCGAATCAAGTCAGTGGGGGAAAGAAATGCGGGAGTTGAACTTAGGGGAACACAAACTCGGTCCTGGCGGTAACATAGTGGCGGAGCCTATATGGGACAAAGAGGATGCGGAGCATGCCGAGCAAGGCCTACCGCCCGGCTTCGAAAAATACAGGAGTGACAAGCAGACCAGCAACTATGTCAGGGCCTGGTACAAGAAGGACCCGATAACAAAGGAGCTTACCACGGATCCGAAGACCATGGCGCTTGAGCTTGTTCTGGCAAAGGAGACTGAAAGCAGTAGTGCGGGGTCGTCTCAGAGCACCCATGCTTGGGACAACACTCTAAATAGGGCGTTAAACATAATGAAAAACAAGGATAAGCTCAGTAAGCCGTCGTCAGCTGGTCGTGTGGCCGGCAAAGGCTTGTCCACAAAATGGTCGTCATACTATACCGCTGGTGGGCGAAAGGAGAAAAAGACCAGCTCGGAAAGCCAGTCGTGCGAGGTTCAAGAACTCAAGGCACAAGTGGCGCGGATTACGGAGATTATCCAAGAGCAAGTGCAATAACAACTGGGATCGACGCTCACCGGCATTATGCCTACCTTGATTCATGGGCTAACGGCGTGGATTGCGGGTGGCCAACAGGGGCCGCCCCCGATTCCTAGCTTCACGGCCGGCAACTCGCACAACGCGCAGGCGGCGCCTTTGGTGTCTCCGGCGGCGCGATTGGTGTCTCCGGCGGCAGCGGTATTGGTGTCTCTGACGCCAGCACGACCGGCATTGGAGCTTAATACACCCGGGTGTACGCCGGCCGGCACCTCGGCAGCAAGCGGCCCCTCCGTCAGTTGCACGCCCGCCGTTGGCGGTGCCTCGACATTAGCCGAGCTCGACGCCATCATCACGGTAACTAATTAAGCCTCTCAGTCGAGTACTTCATCTCCTTTTGCCTTTTATTGGGCATCCCTGACGCCCTACATGTTTTCGCAGGGTGCTGCTGACGTTCCGTGCACTCACCTGCACTTCGTGAACGACGAGTTGGTCGATGTCGCCAAGGGCAAAATCATTCAACTGGGCAACCCCGTGTTCCACAGTAAACCGATGCCACCCACCATGTATAGGGTTCAACTGGTTCGGGTGCTGCCAGGCTGCGACGAGTTGTTATCTCCGATTCGACCCGTCGGGGCCGACGAAGATGATCTGGTGACCCTTAGCGCCTGCATAAGCTGGCCCCTGCTTTGGCCGAAGAGCCAGATTCGTTTGGGGGTGGGGGACACCACCCCAAAGACAACACCGCCAATCGTGTCGGCGCCAAGCCATGGCAAGACCGTCGCAATGCTTCCGGACATGCCGGACATCCCTATGACACAGGATCCAAACATGCATATGGCACAGGGTCTGGACGACGACGACAACAACGACGACCTGAAAGTGCAACTATCCCTAGGTGGTTTTGGTAATTCATAACAACATATTGCTCATTGAGCTAATGCTATTCCAAGACTATTATTTCAGGAAAGCTCAATGAATGGCATGGCATGGATGATGAAAGTGGATCCCTCAAAATACTAAGGACAAAGGATTGGCTCAAGCTCAAAAGCTCAAGACTCTTCATTTTATTTTTTTGTGATCCAAGATCACATTGAGTCTATAGTAAAAGCCAATACTATCAAGGAGGGATGAGGTGTTGCTTAATGAGCCTCTAACTTGATGTGCTTTGTGATATGCACCAAAACCCTCAACTACTTTCCCACATCCACAAATGACCTAAACCCAAAACCAAAATCGGTCACACCAATTCTTTCTATCCGGCGCCACCGATTCCAAAAGTCATAGCCACTGCCACAAACCCTAAGCAAATCGGTCTTACCAATAGTGATCTCGAGCTCACCGAGATGGGGTTGTAATCTCTCTGTTTCCCTTCGTAACGTTTCGGTCTAACCGAAGTGAGCGATCGGTCCCATCGAGATTGCAATGTAAACTCTCTGTTTCCTTTTTGTAACATTTCGGCCTCACCGAAAAGAGCAAATCGGTCCCCCCGAGTTTACCTGACCAACTCTCTGGAAAGCTTATTACCAAATCGGTCTCACCGAGTTTGTGTAATCGGTCTTACCGAGATTACGTTATGCCCTAACTGAGGGAGTCCTCGACTAGGGGTGTCTGGATAGTCGAACTATCATCAACGGCCGGACTCCAAGACTATGAAGATACAAGATTGAAGACTTCGTCCCGTGTCCGGATGGGACTTTCCTTGGCGTGGAAGGCAAGCTTGGCAATACGGATATGTAGATCTCCTACCATTGTAACAGACTCTGTGTATCCCTAGCCCTCTCCGGTGTCTATATAAATCGGAGGGTTTTAGTCCATAGGACGAACAACAATCATACCATGGGCTAGCTTCTAGGGTTTAGCCTCCTTGATCTCGTGGTAGATCTACTCTTGTACTACCCATATCATCAATATCAATCAAGCAGGAGTAGGGTTTTACCTCCATCGAGAGGGCCCGAACCTGGGTAAAAACATCGTGTCCCTTGTCTCCTGTTACCATCCGCCTAGACGCACAGTTCGGGACCCCCTACCCGAGATCCGCCGGTTTTGACACCGACATTGGTGCTTTCATTGAGAGTTCCTATGTGTCGTCACCGATAGGCTTGATGGCTCCTTTGATCATCAACAACGGCGCAGTCCAGGGTGAGACATTTCTCCCCGGATAGATCTTCGCATTCGGGGGCTTTGCACTGCGGGCCAATTCGTTTGGCCATCTGGAGCAGATCGAAAGCTACGCCCCTGGCTATCAGGTCAGATTTGGAAGTCTAAACTTCACAGCTGACATCCGCGGAGATTTGATCTTCGACGGATTCGAGCCACAGCCGAGCGTGCCGCACTGTCACGATGGGCATGATTTAGCTCTGCTGCTGGACAGTGCCCTCGAGGCCGCACACAAGTCCCCTCCAATCCTCAATTCGGAGCCGGCTGCCTAGATCGAGGACGGGTGGCTAGACACCGCCTCGGGGGCTGCTACCCCTACGGCAATGGAGCCGAATACTGACCTTGTCCCTTGTGACGCTCGTGACTCCGAGGTGCCGGACTCCTTGCCGGACTCCGAACCTCCTACGCCCCCTCCAATCGAATCCGATTGGGGGCCGATCATGGAGTTCACCGCCGCGGACATCTTTCAACACTCACCTTTTGGCGACATCCTGAATTCGCTAAAGTATCTCTCGCTATCAGGAGAGCCCTGGCCGAATTGCGGTCAGGATGGTTGGGATGCGGACGACGAAGAAATTCAAAGCCCACCCACCACCCACTTTGTAGCCACTGTCGATGATCTAACCGACATGCTAGACTACGACTCCGAAGACATCGACGGTATGGACGACGATGCCGGAGACGACCAAGAACCAGCGCCTACGGGGCACTGGAAAACCACCTCGTCATACGACATATATATGGTGGTCATCCCAAAGGATGGGAATGGCGAGGAAGCAGCGGAGGAAGACTCCTCCAAGAAACAGCCCAAGCGCTGGCGTCACCGGCGTCGCTCTAAATCCCGCCACATTAAGAATGGAGATTCCGGCACCGGAGATAATAACACCCCGAGAGTGTCAAGAGAACCCCTCCAAAGAAGATTCAGCCAGAGACGGAGAAGCCAGCCCTCATGAGAGAGCGGCGATTAAGAGGTAGAGGATGATAATTACATGCCTCCCTCCGGAGACGAGGCAAGCCTCAATGACGACGAATTCGTCGTGCCTAAGGATCCCGTCGAACAAGAGCGTTTCAAACGCAGGCTAATGGCCACGACGAACAGCCTAAAGAAAAAGCAGCAACAGCTTAGAGCTGATCAAGACCTGCTAGCCGACAGATGGACTGAAGTCCTTGCGGTCGAAGAGTATGAACTCGAACGCCCCTCCAAAAGCTACCCCAAACGCAAGTTGCTCCCCCGATTAGAGGAGGAGGCATATAAACCTGCATCACCAGCGCACAATACGGCCGACCGACCACCTCGTGGCTGCGACAGAGAGGCCTCTAGGCCCTCCACCAGGACCGTACCCCGGCACCGCTCGAAAAGTACGAAGCCACGGGGGAATGCGCTGGACTTGCAAGACATATTGGAGGATAAGGCAAGACAATCAAGATCGATCTACAGATCGCGTGGGCGCCCCACGATGCGCGACGACGACCGTCGCGCCGGATACAGCAACTCCGGCCGGGCCGAACAGAGTAGACAAAGCTCGCTGGAGCTACGTCATGATATAGCCCAATATAGAGGCGCCGCACACCCACTATGCTTCACTAATGAACTAATGGACCATCAAATCCCCGAAGGGTTTAAACCCGTGGACATTGAATCCTACGATGGCACAACAGACCCCGCGGTTTGGATCGAAGACTATCTCCTTCATATCCACATGGCCCGCGGCGACGATCTTCACACCATCAAATATCTCCCACTCAAGCTTAAACGACCAGCTCGGCATTGGCTTAACAGCTTGCCAGCAGAATCAATTGGGTGTTGGGAAGACCTGGAAGCCGCATTCCTTGACAACTTCCAGGGCACATATGTGCGACCACCAGACGCCGATGACCTAAGCCACATAATTCAGCAGCCAGACGAATCGGCCAGACAGTTTTGGACACGGTTCTTAACAAAGAAAAATCAAATCGTCGACTGCCCGGATGCAGAGGCCCTCGTAGCCTTCAAACATAACATCCACGACGAGTGGCTTGCCCGGCACCTAGGACAGGAGAAGCCAAAATCCATGGCAGCCCTCACATCACTTATGACCCGCTTCTACGCGGGAGAGGACAGCTGGCTAGCCCGCAGTAACGACCTCAGCAAAAATTCTGGCAGTCCGGATACCAAGGACCACAATGGCAGGTCGTGTCGCAACAAAAACAAACGCCGCGTTAACGGCAATAACACTGAGGATACGGCAGTCAACGCCGGATTCAGAGGCTCTAAAGCCGGTAAGCGGAAAAAGCCATTCAAAAGAACTACTCCGGGTCCGTACAATTTGGACCAAATACTTGACCGCTCTTGCCAGATACATGGCACCCCTGAAAAGCCAGCTAATCACACCAACAGGGATTGTTGGGTATTCAAGCAGGCAGGCAAGTTAATTGCCGAAAACAATGACAAGGGGCTGCATAGCGATGACGAGGAAGAGACCCAGCCACCGAACATAGAGGACAGAAGGGTTTCCCCCCACAAGTGCGGATAGTGAACATGATATACGAAACTCACATACCCAAGAGGGAGCGGAAGCGTGCACTCAGGGACGTATACGCGATGGAGCCAGTCACCCCGAAGTTCAACCCATGGTCCTCCTGCCCGATCACTTTTGATCGAAGGGACCACCCCACTAGTATCCGCCACGGTGGATTCGCCGCATTGGTTTTAGACCCAATCATCGATGGATTTCATCTCACTAGAGTCCTGATGGACGGCGGCAGCAGCCTGAACCTGCTTTATCAGGATATAGTGCGCAAGATGGGCATAGACCCCTCAAGGGTTAAACCCACAAAGACGACCTTCAAAGGCGTCATACCAGGTGTAGAGGCCAATTGTACAGGCTCAGCTACACTGGAAGTGGTGTTCGGATCCCCGGATAACTTCCAAAGCGAGGAGTTAATCTTCGATATAGTCCCGTTCCGCAGCGGCTATCATGCTCGCTTTCAGACGAACCGCGTTACAAGAAAGTTCAACGCGGTGCCGCACTACGCATACCTCAAGCTCAAGATGCCAGGCCCTCGAGGAGTCATTACGGTCAACGGAAACACTAAACTCTCCCTCCGAACGGAGGAGCACACAGCGGCTCTCGCGGCAGAAGTACATAGCAGCCTCTTAAGGCAATTTTCGAGTCCGGCCGTTAAGCGACCGGACATGGCCAAACGCGCCCGGAGTAACCTACAACAAGACCACCTGGCACGTTCCGAGCACGCGTAGCAATGCGGCCCCAACCCCAGCCCTTACAAAATTGCAAGACTAGTCCTTCACATACATCATTACGCTCTGGAGGTACCATGGGCATAGGGGGAGGGGCACGACAACCGCAGGCCCAGAATGCGGCTTAACCGCACCAGGGGCTCCCAAGTGTGTCACTCTTTTTCTTTTTTCTTTTTTCTTACCCACAGGACCCTGTTCACCTAAGGCCCTGTCCGGCAGTAGACCTGCCGAACTCACGATGCAACAGCCAGGGGAGGAGAAAGGCTATGACGAGTATCCAGGTGGTCTCCATTACGAGCATTAAATCTATTTTATACACCATTCCGCAGCCTACCCCTGGAGGGGGACATTTTTAATAGTCCTATCCCTTGCTTACCGCACTATTTGTATCGTTCTGCATTCATGGCAGTATTTCTTGAATAAACAATGCATCGCTTTTTGCTTATAACTGCATTTCTTTCTTATATATATGTTCATTTATGACATGTTGCATCTGTACACTTTGGTACGGCTAAACACACCAGGGGCTTAAGTTCCCCACATTATGGTGTGATAAGTCCGAACACTTTCACAAGTGCGGCACCCCGAACATATAGCATTATATGCATCGGCTCTGAATCATGTCTTGGGTCAATAGTTGGGTTTGCCCGGCTCCCATGTTTTGGTACCTTACGTTCCATTGTATCGGCTAAGGTAGCACTAGTAGAACCACTGCGATTGCGCCCCGGTTGAGCTGGGCGAGCGCCTTAGTGGAGAAAGGTAAAACTGACCGTCATGATACGGCAAGAGCTGGTCGCTGTTCGAGAGGTTTTTTCGAGTCCCTAAAGGCTTATGCCGCTTAGAGCGATGAACCGGCTTTGTCCAGCCCAGGCGTGGATAGCGCCCCGAACTCAGTCTTCCGAACACTAGGGGCTTCGCCGAAATTTAAAATTATAGAATTCTATGGCTAAGTGAGAGTGTTCAAGCATTATAAGTCTGGTTGCCTCGTTCGTTGTGTTGAGCGCCTCCTAGATGGACCCAAAAATGGGAACAAGAGCGCTCAAGTTTATCCCGAACACCCCAGCACTCGTAGCATGGGGGCTGAAGCCGACGACTTGCCATCTCTCAGATTTAATAAACAGCCGCACAGAAGGTAATATTTTAAATTAACAAGCGTTTCTTAGCGCATATGAATAAAGTGTTCAGCTCACAGGATAACAAAATGCGAGTCTACTCAAATATTACATCTTTGGAGCACTCACCCGCAATCATGCGGGCACCCTTTAGGACACTCTTATAATACATTTCGGGCGTGCGATACTCCTTGCCCGGTGGCGGTGGGTCCGTGGGAAGCTTCTCCGCATCCAACTTGCCCCAATGCACCTTTGTGCGGGCAAGGGCCCGACGAGCACCTTCAATACAGGCGGAGCGCTTGACGACCTCCACCCAGGGGCATGCATCCACCAGCCACCGCACGAGGCCAAAGTAGCTCCCAGGCATGGCCTGTCCAGGCCACAGCCGGACTATAAGGCCCTTCATGGCCTCCTAAGCTACCTTGTGGAGTTCGACCAGCTGCTTCAGCTGGTTGCTTGGGGGCACCGGGTGTTTGGCCTCAGCGTACTGAGACCAGAAGACTTTCTCCGTTGAGCTCCCCTCCTCGCCACGATAGAATGCGGCGGCATCGGACGCACTACGCGGCAGATCTGCAAACGCCCCTGGAGAGCTCCGAATGCGGGTAAGTGTCAGGTATTTTACATTAACATGCTTGCTTTGCATGAAAAATGCCTTAACTGCCGCTATCTTCTTCACATCTTCAACCTCCTGAAGGGCCTTACGGGCCTCGGCCTTGGCGGACTTGGCACTTTCGAGAGCCGAGGCAAGCTCGGACTCTCGAGTCTTGGAGTCACGCTCCAAACTCTCATGCTTCTCCATGAGAACCTGGAGCTCTTGCCGCACTTCCGCCACCCGTGCCTCCTGCTTCTCTCGCTCTTCCCGCTCCGCGGCCGCACTGCGTTCGGCCGCGGACACAGCCTCCTTCAGGGCTGCCACCTCGTTCGTGGCCCCCGCAATACCCATATTATCCTTGTTAATTTTATTGCAACCAAAATTCTTTTCTATAAGGTAACTATTCAAAGTGGTGTGACTCACCTTCTTTGTCCTCGAGCTGCTTCTTGGCATGGCCGAGCTCTTGCTCGGACCGCTCGAGATCCTTCTTCAACACATCGACCTCCGCCGATAGTGCGGCAGAGGTCAGCAGAGCAGCCTGCAAACCCATATTGACATATTTTAAGTAACCTGCATATATCTTGTTAGATCCTCATCCGGCTTTTCTTTCCAACACCGAACCGAGCATCGAAACTCTTGTCTATCGGTATTACATTACATAATTTTAAACTTCTTACCTCAAAGCCTGTTAGAAGGCTGCTGCAGGCTTTGGTCAGCCCACTTTTGGCGAGCTGAACCTTTTGAATCACCGCACTCATGATAGTGCGGTGTTCTTCCTCGATGGAAGCGCCTTTAAGCGCCTCCAACAAGTTATCCGGCGCCTTCGGTTGGACGGAGGTCGCCGGTGTCACGGTCTAGCCCTTCTTTGAAGGGCCGCCCGCACAGAACTCTGGAACCACTACGGGTTCGATGTAGAGTCCGCACAAAGTCCGGAGGCAGCTGACGGCGCCTCGAGCCTCCTCCTGATGGGTCCTTCTCTGGGATCCCACCTCGGCGTCCTCGTTGGCGCGGGGGGAAGAGGCGGTCGGAAGTGAATCCACATCCGACGGGGCCAACGACCCGCTCGATGAAGCGGGGAGATCATCATCGGCCGGGCTACGGACAGAACGCGGCATTAGAAGGACACTACGCGACATGAAAGAAATTGCACATCAAGGATCCGGATACTTACGATCTTGCCGGACGCCTGGCCCTTGGAGGCCACTCATCCTCGCCAACGGTGGTGTTGGCGAAACTGTCCGGGGGGATAGTCCTCCCCCTCTTGGACCCTTCGGCCTCCCCTATTGGGGAAGCCTTCCTCTTCTTCTCTCCCTCCTCCGGGAGAGAGTCCTCCTCCTCCTCCTTGTCTTCAGGGGAGGAGTCCGCCTCATCGTCGGATGCCTGATTGCGGGAACTCTTTCGAGTCCCCGCGGCCACCTTCTTGGCCTTCTTCTCCGGCACCACGTGCGGTGCCGGAACCAGCAGCCCTGCTAAACGGGCACTCTCTGGGTCTTCTGGCATGGGAGCCGGGCTGATGAGCTGCTTGGCCTTCTCCATCCATTCCTGTCAAAGGAAAAGAGAGATTGAAACCCTCTTAGAATCGGTTTAATTACCACAAGTGTCCCGTAACGGGGTTGAATCACTTACCTCGTCAGCTGGATGTTGCGAGCGAAATCCGCAATCTTCCGTCGTGGATACGGGGGCTTCGGCGCCCTTAAACAGCACCCTCCAGCGCCTTCAGATGTCGATCGAAGAGCCCGCCAGCGCTCGTGCTGTTCGGATTGAACTCCCACAGATTGAATGCCCGTTTGGCATGGGAGAATCCGCGGATGAGCATGACTTGGACCACGCCGACGAGCCCGAGCTTATTGCTCACCAGCTTGGATGCGTGCTCGAGTCCCGCCACCTCCTTCGGATTGCCCCACTGCAAGCCCTTCTCTTTCCAGGAGGTGAGCTGCGTGGGGATGCCAGATCTAAACTCGGGGGTCGCTGCCCATGTGGGCTTGCGCGGCTCGGTGATGTAGAACCACCCCGATTGCCACCCCTTGAAGGAGTCCACGAAGGCCCCTTCGAGCCAAAGGACGTTGGGCAACTTGCCCGACATGGCGCCTCCGCATTCCGCTTGCGTGCCCTTCACAACCTTCGGCTTGACGTTGAAGGTCTTGAGCCACAGGTCGAAGTGGGGCGGATGCAGAGGAAGGCCTCGCACACGCATTTATAAATGCCGAGATGTTGAGGATGAAGTTGGCGCCGATCATGGAAATCCAGGCCGTAGTAAAACATGATCCCCGGACGAATGGGTGCGATGGAAAGCCCAGTCCCGGAGGAAGTGGGGAAGGAAGACGACCTCTCATGGGGCCTGTAGGGATGAGCTGCCCTCGTCGGCAGCCGATCTTGCGATATCGCCGGAAAGGTATCCGCGATGCGCAGTTTGGTGATGTGCTCCTCCTTAATGGTGGAGGCCAACCATTTGCCTCCCGCTCCGGACATATTCGCAGAAGGACGGGGCGAGATGCGTGAGCTTGGGCGTTGGAGCTTGAGTACGCGGAGATGGATAAGCAAAGGAGGAAGAAGGCGTAGGTGAGAAGGTAAATCCTTGTCCCTTATATATAGGCGGATGAAAACTATGCGTCCCCACCGGCCTGATAAAACTCGCTTATCTCCCAAGCGCAACCATCAATGGCGCGGTTGGGTTACCCACGTCCGTATTGATGAGAATCCCGGAATAAGGGGAACACGATCTCTGCTTCGACAAGACGTGCCAAGGAAACCGCTTGGCTAAACGCGCTAAGGTGGTATAGTAAAAAACGATTCAAACAAAGGCTTGGTAGCGGTGTGATGTCACGCCGCATAATACGTCAGCAGATTGGACTGGTGTACATTTTATTCTCTCTACGGTGGAATGTGGAATTTATTTTGCAAAGCTGGACACTATCCTGGTGTTCATGATCTTCTCTGGATTATTCAAGGGAGGAACCCGCCTTGCAATGCCGAACATTATGCGCGCGGACTTATCGTCATTGAAGCCTGGTTCGGGGCTACCGAGGAGTCTGGACTAGGGGTGTCCGGACAGCCAGACTATCATTATCCGCCGGACTCCAAGACTACGAAGATACAAGATTGAAGACTCCGTCCCGTGTCCGGATGGGACTTTCCTTGGCGTGGAAGGCAAGCTTGGCGATACGGATATGTAGATCTCCTACCATTGTAGCCGACTCTGTGTAACCCTAGCCTCCTCCGGTGTCTATATAAACCGAAGGGCTTTAGTCCGTAGGACACAACATACATTACAACAATCATACCATAGGCTAGCTTTAGGGTTTAGCCTCCTTGATCTCGTGGTAGATCCACTCTTGTACTACCCATATCATCAATATTAATCAAGCAGGACGTATGGTTTTACCTCCATCAAGAGGGCCCAAACCTGGGTAAAACGTCGTGTCGCTCGTCTCCTGTTACCATCCGCCTAGACGCACAGTTCGGGACCCCCTACCCGAGATCCGCCGGTTTTGACACCGACAGCCACCTTGCCCACTTTTGAAAGAACACAGAAGGGGCCATAAAATTTGCTCTACAACTTGATGTGAGTGCGAAGTCCAAATGCATTCAATCAATATGGCTGCATTTTCAGATAGACCATGTCGCCCACTTCAGAGGTTCTTTCAGTATGTTTGCGATCTGCATATTTATTCATACGAGCTTGCGCTACTGCCTGATTGGCCTTAAGTTGTTGCCATCTTTTGTCTTTGTCTTGTAGAAACTCCACTGCTTCTTCACAGATGTTGGCAGGCAGTATATTCTCACTGACGCTTGGAGGTGGATAACATACATGACCTCAAATGGAGTTTTTTGCAAAGAGGAGTGGAAGGAGATGTTATACCAGTACTCTGCCATCGCTAGGTGAGTTTTCCACTTATTAGGGTTAGTAGATGCCATGAAACAAAGGTAATTTGCATTGATTCACACATTCAGTTTGGCCGCCTGACTCTGGATGGTAGGATGTGTTGTATGTCAATTCACTGCCCATGGCCTTGAATATGGCCTACCTGAGCTGACTTGTGAAGATTCTATCACGGTCAGATACTATAGCCAAGGGAGGGCCATGTAATTTGAGAACATTAGCAATGAATGCACTGTCAACAGTGAGTACTGTGTATTGATGTGCTAATGGGATTAAGTGGGCAAATTTAGAAAGTCTGTCCACCACCACAAAAACCACTTGTTGGGGAATGTTGCATGGAAAAACAAAACAATTCTATGCACATGCAAGATCTATACATGGAGATTGTGACGCCCTCGATTCAACCGTACACTAATCATACACGCAAATGTGTATGATCAAGATCAAGGACTCACGGGAAGATATCACAACACAACTCTAGACACAAATTAAAAATAATACAAGATTTATATTACAAGCCAGGGCCTCGAGGGCTCGAATACATCAGCTCGAAAACACAAGAGTCAGTGAAAGCAACAATATCTGAGTACACACATAAGTTAGACAAGTTTGCCTTAAGAAGGCTAGCACAAAAGCAACATCGATCGACAAGGCAAGGCCTCCTGCCTGGGAGCCTCCTAACTACTCTTGGTCGCCACGGTCTCCACGTAGTAGTAGGCACCAGCGGTGGCATCTGGCTCCTGGGCTCCGACATCTGGTTGCATCAACTGGAAAGAAAAAGAAAAGGGAAAAAGGGGGAGCAAAGCAACCGTGAGTACTCATCCAAAGTACTCGCAAGCAAAGATCTACACTACATATGCAACATTATCAAAGGAAGGCTGTATATGTGGACTGGGCTGCAGAAATGCCAGAATAGAGAGAAGGCCTAGTCCTATCAAAGACTAGCATCTTCCGAAAACCACCATCTTGCAGCAAATAGGAGGGAGTAGAGTAGCATAATGTAAAGTACTTGTAGTGTTATCAACCTCGGCCAGAGATCCTTTCTCGACTCCCTGCGAGAAAGCAATCCCAGAGCCATACTATCCAATTCTCATCACAAGTATCTAGTTCTAGTTGTATCGATCGGGATACAACTCCAAGTTTCTGTTACCATAGGACAGGCCATCGATAGATGTTTTCTTCCCTACAGGGGTGCACCAACTTACTCACCACGCTCGATTAACTCCGGCCGGACACACTTTCCTAGGTCATGCCCGGCCTCGGCCAAACAATACGCCGCAACCCGACCTAGGCTTAATAGAGAGGCCAGCACGCCGGACTAAACCTATGCCCCCAGGGGTCATGGTTCGTCTCCCCGGGAACTCCTGCACGTTGCGTACGTGGCCGGTTAGCAGACCTAGCTACCTCCTTCAACAACGCAGGTGCTTACGCAGTCCAACCCGGCGCGCGCTGCTTAGTCGCTGACGTCTATTAAGCTTCGGCTGATGTATACAATGCAGAACACCCATACTATGGCCACGTGATGGTTAGTGCTATCAGGCCAGAGGCCCCTCTGATCAAATATCCAAATCGTAGTGGATTGGGAACGCGCGGTAACAAGCAGAGACTCATGAAAGATGTGACCCCGTTGCCCCGTCTTGAGGACATGCGGCAAGGGCTAAGAATGCCCGGTCACGGCTCGTAATTATCTCGTGGGCACCTTCCAGGTCAACCCGACTCCACATCACTCGCAATTATGCTCGCGCGGGTACCCCTCAGGGTCGACCTGCCTTTTCAAGTAAAAGTTGTAAGGTCCAAGTATCCGTGTGTCCAAACATCAAGGGGAAAACCTGAGGAATCACCCCCGGTGAGTTCCACTCGATGTAATCATCAATGTGAACGTAAGAGGAACCACCCCCGAGGTTCACACTTGAGGGGTTGCACGACAGAGTCGTATTGGAAGTGGTTAAGGAGGAATCACCCTCGATGACCATGACCGAATAGCTACACTATAGGGTTAACATTAGAAGTGCTGTAGAGGTCTCACCCTTGGCACTCGATAGTAACCCAGCAGTGTCGAGCAACTAAGGGGAAAGTGATGTGTGGTGCCGGGGCCTGGTCTTCGATCCCGTTGATCAGGTCTTCAATGATGAAGCAGGGGCAACAAGGACAAGGTGGGGGTCACTGATGGATCACTAACCAACCTATACTAAGCAGTTTAGGATAAGCAGGTAAGGTACAACAGCATATACAAAAGCAGTCTATGCATTAGAATAGGAGCAAACAATAACAATAGCAAAATCTAATGCAAGCATGAAAGAATGGAATTGGCAATATCAGGATGATCAAAAGGGGGGCTTGCCTGGTTGCTCAGACAAGAAGTAGGAGTCGTCGGTGACGTAGTCGATCACAGGGGCATCAGCATCGTCACGGGGTCTACCAAAGAGAAGAGGGGGGAGAAACAATAAATACATAGCAAGCAAGTGCATAACAGGACAATAGACAGAGCTAGACGTGTTCTAACGCGGTGCTACATGATACCGGTGAAGGGGGAAGTCAACCGGGAATGTGTTCCCGGTTCCGGATCTGTGTTAGACATATGACCGGAGGGGGAATGTTCCATGTTGAGATAGTTAGAGGCATCTGACAGGTAAACGGACCGCGTATTCGGATTCATCTCGTCGTTCTGAGCAACTTTCATGTATAAAACTTTCCGTCACAAGCTTCTCAGCATCCATCCTGCCCCAGTGCACCTTTGCACGGGCAAGGGCCCGACGGGCACCTTCAATGCAAAGGAGTGCTTGACAACTTCAACCCAGTGGACACGATCCACCAGCCGCCGACCAGCCGGTAGCTCCTGTGCCCGCCACCCCGGCCACAGCCCAAACTATGAGGCCCTTCATGGCCTGCTCGCCACCTTAGGAGCTCGACCAGCTGCTTCACTGGTCGCTAAAACACCGGATGTTTGGCCTCAAAGATATTGAGACGAAGACCTTCTCCGCCGAGCTCCCTCCTCGGCCCGGTAGAAAGCGGCAGATCGGACACGCTGCGGGGCAGATCTGCGAACGCTACTGGAGAGCTCCGAATTTGGGTACGTAATAGGTAATTCACATTCACATGCCTGCTTTGCATGAAAAATGCCTTACCCGCCGCTATCTTCTTCAAATCCTCGATTTTCTGGAGGGCCTTGTGGGCTTCGGCCTTAGCGGCTTTGGCACTCTCAAGAGCCGACGCAAGCTCGGACTCTCAAGTCTTGAGTCACGCCCAAACTCTCGTGCTTTTCCACGAGCCCGAGCTCTTGTTGTACCGCCGCCACCCGCCCTCCTGCTTCTCTCGCTCAGCAAGTTCCGCGGCAGATTATGTTCGGCATGACATCGCCTCCTTCAGGGTCACCACCTCGTTTATGGCCCCTGTAGTACCCACGTTATCCTTGTTATTTCTCTTGCAACCAAATCCTTTTCTGTAAGGTACAACTTTAATACGGTGTTACTCACCTTCCTTGTCCTCGAGCTGCTTCTTGGCACGGCCGAGCTCGCTCTCGGACCGCTCGAGCCTCTGCTTCAACGTATTGACCTCTGCAGTCAGTGCGGCAGAGGTCAACAGTGCAGCCTGCAAACCCATATTGACATATTTTTTAGACTCATGTGTATATCTTTTTTAGATCTCAGTCCAACTTTTGTTTCCGAACACCGAACTGAGCATCAGGGGCTACTGTCTATGTGGTATTATATTACATATCTTAAAATTCTTACCTCAAAGCTTTGTTAGAAGGTCATTGCAGAGCTTCGTCAGCCCGCTCTTGGCGAGCTGAACCTTCTGAATCACCGCACTCATGACAGTGCGGTGTTCTTCTTCGATGGAAGCGCCGTTGAGCGCCTCCAACAAGTTATCCGGCGCCTCTGATTGGATGGAGGCCGCCGACATCACAGTCTTGCCCTTCTTACGAAGGGGCCGCTCACCGGACTCCGGAACCACTGCAGGTCCTGGTGCGGAATCCAGTGCGAAGTCCGGGAGGTTGCCCTGCGGTACCTCTGAGGCCTCCTCCTCCTGGCGGGTCCCTTCCCGGGATCCCACCTCGACGACGTCAGCGTCACGAGGGGTGGAGGCGGTCAGAAGAGAATCCATATCCGATGTGCCCAAGGACCCGCTCGACGAAGCGGGAAGATCGTCCTTGGCCGGACTACAGGTTGTATGCGGCATTAGAAAGGCACTGCGTGGCGAAAAGAAAAATTATAAATCATCCAGGAATCTGGATACTTACGATCTTGCCAGGGGCTTGGCCCTTGAGGGCCACTCCTCGTCGTCGTCGCCGACATTGGCGGAGCAGTCCGGGGGAAGGGTCCTTCCCTTCTTGGACCCTTCGGCCTCCCTCATTGGGGAGGCCTTCCTTCTTCTCTCTCTTCACGGGGAGAGGCCTCTTCTTCTCCTCCTCGTCCTCGGGGAGGAGTCCGCCTCGAGTCATCGGACGATGAGTCCGACACCACTCGACACCGAACTCCTTCGGGTTCCCGTGGCCTTCTTCTTGGCCTTCTTCTCCGGTACCACGTAAAGTGCCGGGACCAGCAGCCCCGTCAAACGGGTGTCCGCTGGGTCTTCTGGAAGGGGAGCCGGACAGTTAACCTATCCGGACGTCTTCTGCCAGTCCTGTTAAAGGCATTGGGAGTTTAGATCCCGCATAGAGTCAAACTATGAAAAGCAAATGTCCCATAAAGGATAACATAGCTTACCTCGCCAGCCAGACGCTGCGTGTTGAATCCGCGATCTTCGGTAGCGGATGCGGGAGCTTCGGTGCCCTCGAACAGCACCCTCCAGGCAGCTTCGTACGTAGTGTCGAAGAGCCTGCTCAAGGGCCGGTGCCGTGACGGATCAAACTCCCACAAATTGAAGTCCCGTTGCTGGCAGGGGAGAATCCGGCGGACGAGCATGACCTGGATCACGTTGACAAGCTTGAGCTTCTTGTTCACCAGAGTCTGGAGACAGGACTGGAGTCCGGTCAGCTCCTCTGAACTACCCCAAAGCAAGCCCTTCTCTTTCCAGGAGGTGAGTTGCATGGGGATGCCAGATCTAAATTCGGGGGTCGCTGCCCATTTAGGGTCACGCGGCTCGGTGATGTAGAACCACCCCGATTGCCACCCTTTGATGGACTCCACGAAGGCACCCTCGAGCCAAGTGACGTTGGGCATTTTGCCCACCATGGCGCCTCCATGATCCGCTTGCTGCCCTTCACAACCTTCGGCTTGACATTGAAGGTCTTTAGCCACAAGCCGAAGTGGGGTTGGATGCAGAGGAAGGCCTCGCACACGACGATAAACACCGAGATATTGAGGATGAAATTTGGGGCCAGATTGTAGAAATCCAGGCCATAGTAGTACATGAGCCCCCGAACGAAGGGGTGGAGTGGGAAGCCCAGTCCGCGGAGGAAGTGGGGAAGGAATACGACCCTCTCATGGGGCCTGGGGGTGTGGATGAGCTGCCCCTCGTCGGGCAGCCGGTGCGCGATGTCCCTGGACAGATATCCGGCGCCGTGCAGTTTCTCTATGTGCCCCTCCGTAATGGAGGAGGCCATCCACTTGCCTCCTGCTCTGGACATGGCTGGAGAAGGTCGAGGTGAGATGTGCGGACTTGGGCGCTGGAGCTCGAGTGCGCGGAGATGGATAAGCAAAGGAGGAAGAAGGCGTAGGTAAAAGAGGTGGATCCTTATCCCCTTATATATGGGCGGATGAAACTATACGTCCCCACCGGCCTGGTAAAACTCGCTTATCTCCCAAGTGCCACAATCAATGGCGCGGTTGGGTTACCCACGTCCGTATTGATGGGAATCCCGGAATATGGGGAACACGATCTCTGCTTCGGCAAGACGTGCCAAGGAAACCGCTTCACTAAATGCGCTGAGGTGGTATAATAAAAACGATTCAAGTAAAGGCTTGGTAGTGGTGTGACGTCACGCCACAAAATACGTCAGCAGATTGAACTTGTGCAAATATTATTCTCTCTACGGTGGTACGTGGAATTTATTTTGCAGAGCCGGACACTATCCAGGTGTTCACAATCTTCTATGAATTATTCGGAGGAGGAACCTGCCTTGCAATGCCGAAGACAATATGCACGCCGGACTCGTCGTCATTGAAGCCTGGTTCAGGGGCTACTGAGGGAGTCCTGGACTAGGGGGTGTCCGGATAGCCGAACTATCATCAACGGCCGGACTCCAAGACTATGAAGATACAAGATTGAAGACTTCGTCCCGTGTCCGGATGGGACTTTCCTTGGCGTGGAAGGCAAGCTTTGCAATACGGATATGTAGATCTCCTACCATTGTAACAGACTCTGTGTATCCCTAGCCCTCTCCGGTGTCTATATAAACCGGAGGGTTTTAGTCCATAGGACGAACAACAATCATACCATAGGCTAGCTTCTAGGGTTTAGCCTCCTTGATCTCATGGTAGATCTACTCTTGTACTACCCATATCATCAATATCAATCAAGCAAGAGTAGGGTTTTACCTCCATCGAGAGGGCCCGAACCTGGGTAAAAACATCGTGTCCCTTGTCTCCTGTTACCATCCGCCTAGACGCACAGTACGGGACCCCCTACCCAAGATCCGCCGGTTTTGACACCAACACTAACCCTAACCGAATTGGTCTCACCGAGATGCATGTCAGTCCAACCGAAAATCACTAACGGTCACTAGGTTTACTAAATCGGTCTGACCGAGTTTAACGATTCGGTCCCACCGAGTTTGGTAAATTGTGTGTAACGGTTAGATTTTGTGTTGAGGCTATATATACCCCTCCACCTCCTCTCATTCGTGGAGAGAGCCATCAGAACGAACCTACACTTCCAACCTCTGTTGGAAAAGGCAGTGCCTAGGAGGCGCTTAGGCACGCCTAGGTGATAGGCAATGGCCAAACGCCTCGCCTAGGGGATAGGTAGAAGTCTAGGCAGAGCAAAAAAGAAATTCTCTACCCAAGCGAGAAATCATGCCATATTGCACTAATATGCCAAAAAGGCCATATTTCAATCGTAGTAGTTGGTGTAGTTAACATGCTTATATGCCCTAAATTAATAAAATACACATATAATAACCACATATACATCCTAATAGTAAAAATTATATAACAGCCTAGGCTGCGCCTAGGGCGCTTAAGCAACGCCTAGGCACTAGGCGAAGGCTAACCGCCTCGCTTACGCCTACCGCTTTTTCCAACCTTGCTTCCAACTTACCATTTCTGAGAGAGAACCACCTACTCATGTGTTGAGGCCAAGATATTCCATTCCTACCATATGAATCTTGATCTCTAGCTTTCCCCAAGTTGCTTTCCACTCAAATCTTCTTTCCACCAGATCCAAAACCTATGAGAGAGAGTTGAGTGTTGGGGAGACTATCATTTGAAGCACAAGAGCAAGTAGTTCATCATCAACGCACCATTTGTTACTTCTTGGAGAGTGGCGTCTCCTAGATTGGCTAGGTGTCACTTGGGAGCCTCCGACAAGATTGTGGAGTCGAACCAAGGAGTTTGTAAGGGCAAGGAGATCGCCTACTTCATGAAGATCTACCGCTAGTGAGGCAAGTCCTTCGTGGGCGACGGCCATGGTGGGATAGACAAGGTTGCTTCTTCATGGACCCTTCATGGGTGGAGCCCTCTGTGGACTCGCACAGCCGTTACCCTTCGTGGGTTGAAGTCTCCATCAACGTGGATGTACGATAGCACCACCTATCGGAACCACGCCAAAAACATCTGTGTCTCCAATTGCGTTTGAATCCTCCAAATCCTTCCCTTTACTTTCTTGCAAGTTGCATGCTTTAATTTCCGCTGCCTATATACTCTTTGCATGCTTGCTTGAATAGTGTGATGATTGCTTGACTTGTCCTAAAGTAGCTAAAATCTGCCAAACTCTAAAATTGGGAAAAGGTTAAGTTTTTATTGGTCAAGTAGTCTAATCACCCCCCTCTAGACATACTTTAAGGTCCTACACGACCGTACATTTAGCAACGTTGATAAGTACTTTGCCGAACATGGGTACGATGATGAATTTTGCGGGCCTCTTTCTCAAGAACCCAACCCTACAAAAGACGACCGCGGTCTAGCTGGTATGGCGGAGAAACCCAATTGCAACAGGCGTCGTCTGGCGTTCAGTTCTCAGGAGCCTCAGATAGCCGAGGAGCCAAATATTATCAGCCCCAACACACTCAAGAAGGCGGTCTGTGAGCAGAACTCGGTCCCATTACAATAGAAGAAGAAGGGACGGAAAAGAAAGAGTAACAAGGGTGCGAGCCAGCCGGCACCGAGTATGATCCGTGCTCAGGAAGGGCCACCTTCACCTAAGGATATCTCGAGGAGGGTGCATGTGGCGGGTAGGGCGATGCTACCGACAAATATGCTCAATGCTGCAACCGGTGCTATGCAGAGTCTGCATGACAGTGTTCTTTCTTTGGAGAAGCGGCGTCTCAGAGAGAATGATGTGGCATACCCGGTTTTCGTGGCCAAGGTGCCAGAGGGCAAGGGCTTTGTGGATGGCCCCATCGGGGGTACGATCGTCCTGCAGTTTGATGACATCTTTGCTATGTTTAACCTTCATCCGCTGCACTACACCTTCGTTCGGCTGTTTTCGCTGAGTATGGAGATGCGGATCATTAGATACAAGACCCCGGACATCGTGATAGTCGACCCCTTCTACATGCGTGCCAAGAACTTGTGCAGCGCTGGGGACCGGCATGTCGCGAGTTCTTACCTCAAAGGTGTCATTCTGGCAAACCCAGATAAGGATAACTTCCTCATGCCTTACTTTCCCGAGTAAGTCATCCCCTAACCGCCCCGTAACATATGATTTCTTAGATTTTGATCGTTCTTTTTTTTCTAACATTCCGTGTTCTGTGCAGTGACACACATTGCACACTCATCCTCTTAAGCCCGAAATATTCCATGGCCACGTATTTCGACCAGGACCGTGACTCCAAGATAGACTACACAAATATCAAGAAAGTTCTTGATGATGTTCTCCCCGGCTATGCCAAATCTGGAGGCACCTTCGCCAAGCCAGTTCGTAGGCGGTACGGCGCGCATGTGTTTGCCCACAATACAAAGTTCTGCTGCGTCAAGCAGCCGCCTAGCGGTCAGAAGGATGCCTACTACGCCCTCCATCACATGCGGGCGATCGTACGGGACCATCATCACCTTCTGCTACCAGATAATCTCAAAGATTGGGCTGCGAGCTTGTCGGCAATCCAGGACGCGGACATCAGACAAGAATTCTTTCGCATCCAGTCGGAGTTTGTGGAAATTATCCATCAAGATGTCCTTCGTACCTCGGGGTAGTTCTACCATAGATATCAACCATCCAATTGTGAGATAGACACAACGCTACAAATGCAGGTTGACAACGCCCGCGATTTCATGACCATCATGACAGACGGCGGCTTCATCCACGCTCCGGTCCCATGAGTCGAGTCGAAAGTAGTGATGCTATGTGTAGTTCTGAGACATTGATTGGCTCATGTTGTAATTAAACTTTAATGAACTTGTATGTCTCTTTGGTTTGGACAGTCGTTCAACTTAGATGTAATCAATGCTATTTATTAGTAGGACCATGAATCGTGCTATTAATGTCTTGCTTTTCTCTTCCGATCCTTTTGTTGCATACTTATATATTGCTTATGTATTGTCTATTGTTTGGCTTGTGCATAGAGATGCCGTCGTATGTCGTGTACAAGGGTAAGGTTCCCGGAGTCTACGATGACTGGGAGGAGTGTCGGAAACAGGTTCACCGTTTCAGCGGTAACAGTTACAAAGGGTACACCACTAGGGCAGAGGCGGAATCTAGATATGACCGCTATCTAGCGGGAGAGAGGAGGGAGCGTTGGAGGAACCGGATAAAGACCAGTTTCATCGCGATGATGCTCATCGTGATGACCGTAGCTCTCTTCTATGTGATGGTAGTTTAGATGATCGATATCGACTTGTAATGTGAAGACAAACTCGCTACTCGCGGTCTCGAGACTTGTAATGTTCTATCTTTGTTTGATCTTTTGAATTCGGAGACTAATATGATGAATTGTATTCGGAGACTAATTTTCTATTGTATTCGATGAATCTGCTGTTGCTGTGTGGTGTTGTCTAAATTCTGTCCAATAATATATTTTGTAACCTGTGAAAATATTAGAAAAGAAAAAATCCCTAATATTCATACTAGTGGCGCACCACACAAGACACTAATGGCGCACTGTGATAATCACACTAATGGCGCATCAGCCACTGGTGCGCCATTAGTATGCCAAAGCACATGGGTACATATGGCCCCTTGGGAGGAATTCTACTGGCGCACTGTGGGCAATACTAATGGCGCACTACATGGTGCACCATTAGAACACCAGATACTAATGGCGCACCAGTGGTGCGCCATTAGAATTTAATTCTAATGGCGTGATGCTAGTGGCGCACTAGTAGTGCGCCATTAGAAGGCAAAACTGGTGCGCCACTAGCATGCCTTTTCCTAGTAGTGAAACAACATGGTAAACACACAACACAGACACATGACATGATGCACAACCAAGCATGATGCAAGGCAAAGGCTATATGATGCTACTCATGGCACGAGATGATGCATACAAGAACAACACATCAAAGCAAGTTTAAATGAGGCCGGAAAAACATATAAAAAATTCGGTAAGTCCTCATATGCACATTTCAAAATTGGTATAGATCTGAACAAATCTTATGTTCAAGTTTTTATACAGCAAGTTAGGATGCACCAAGATGATCTACATGAAAATCTAGTCAAATTACATATAAAGTTCATTTAGTTCGGAGCTACGACCTAGAAGATATGAGCAAAACAAGTTCAACATGGCATTGATGCAAAATGCATCCAAACATCAAGAAAACACCTCAAAACAATGATGCAACATGATAATATGAAACTACATGCAATTCTAAGCAAGTTTCATATAGAGCATGCTCAAAACGGAGCAACGGTGCAACACATACACAACAAACAAGATATAACAACAATCTGCCCAAAACAGCAAGTAGGCACTTTGCAAACATCAAAACAACATGCTACAGGAAACTTATGAACATAAACTTGACATGCACTTCATGTACAGATAACATAATTCAAATATTATTAAGGTTCAGGTTCATAGGCAGCAATATTAACCCAATATGATCAATGCAAAAAGCAACTTTATAACACAGGAGCATATACATGAGCAGAGTTAATATGATGGAACCTTGATAGCAAGAAAGAGACAAGCTAAAGCAAGTAAACATAGCAACCAAGGATATTAAATCAAAGTAAACATAACAAGGAGCAAATAACATCATGGAATCATATACATATGGCTCATGGATTAGTAGGAACCACATGACAATATTGAATGTTGAAACAGTTTCAGCAAGTGTAAAACAGCAACATTATCATAGCATGTTTGCAAGCATGGAACAGAGGAATATGTCATACAAAATTAACAACCATGACATGTGAACAAAGTACTCGTAGCATACTACAAAACATGTAACTGGAGCATCTCCATAATAGGCATGGATCACTCAATCACAAGCTCACAACAAGGCAACATGAAGTTAACAGAAAATTGGAACAGTATGTAGGCATCTTCATGGCAATGAAAACATATGCTACAGGACATATCTAAGGCATAAAAAGGCATGGCAAGATAGAGCATAACATGGTCATCAAAACATGTCAAATAAGAATTTCCAGATTATGCATGGATTAATTGGTAGCATCAAGCAAACATGGCAACATGATATGACAGATTCAGTGTTGACAGAAAGTTAACAGCAAGTAGCCCACTTCAGAAGCTTTATGTACTCACTATAGGGCATATAAAAATACATGGAATGCACCCTTTTAAAGATGGCATAAAATTGTTCCTAAAACATGTAGACATCATCCTCATAGGATGCACACACAAGATGCAACAAAAATGATAAATCACCAAGGTACAGCAGTTTTCAGCAGTTAACAGCAACATGCACTTTTGCAACAGATATTAAGATAACAAGATGCACCCTAACATTAATGCAAAGCATAGTAAGATGTAGATCATTAAGAGAAGAATATATGCATATCAAGATCATCATCATAGGATCAACAGAGACAAAGTTATAGCACTCACAAGATGCATACATGATGTTAACAAACAACATATTCCAGCAGTTTTATATCATTTAGCAGTTTTGCAACAAAGATTAAGGCATCAAGATGAATACTAACATGGATGAAACCTACTCCATCATGAAGAACACTCTGAGATGAACATTTTGACATATCATGCACGTAAAACGAAGCTATACACACCAAGTTAGAGCAAGTCACACATGCACACATGATGTTGAAAACCTGGGGACTTGGAAGAATTTCACCTCAGGGAAAAGTGGACGGGACGGATCGGTACAGCGCGGGGAGGCGTTTGGTTCCGGGGACGACGGCGTGTAGCGGGACGATGATAACCCACAAGTATAGGGGATCACAACAGTTTTCGAGGGTAGAGTATTCAACCCAAATTTATTAATTCGACACAAGGGGAGCCAAAGAATATATTCTCAAGTATTAGCAGTTGAGTTGTCAATTCAACCACACCTGGATAACTTAGTATCTGCAGCAAATTATTTAGTAGCAAAGTAATATGGAAGTAACGGTAACAGTAGCAAAAGTAATGATAGCAGTTTCGTAGTAATTGTAATAGTAGCAACGGTAAAATAAATAAGCAAAGCATAATATGTGAAAAGCTCGTAGGCAATGGATCAATGATGGATACTTATGTCGGATGCGATTCCTCATGTAATAGTTATAACATACGGTGACACAGAACTAGCTCCAGTTCATCAATGTAATGTAGGCATGTATTCTGAATATAGTCATACGTGCTTACGGAAAAGAACTTACATGGCATATTTTGTCCTACCCTCCCGTGGTAGCGGGGTCCTAATGGAAACTAAGGGATATTAAGGCCTCCTTTTAATAGAGCACCGGACCAAAGCATTAACACATAGTGAATACATGAACTCCTCAAACTACGGTCATCACTGAGAAGTATCCCGATTATTGTCACCTTGGGATTGTCGGATCATAACACACAATAGGTGACTATAGACTTGCAAGATAGGATCAAGAACTCACATATATTCATGAAAACATAATAGGTTTAGATATGAAATCATGGCACTTGGACCCTAGTGACAAGCATTAAGCATAGCAAAGTCATAGCAACATCAATCTCAGAACATAGTGGATACTAGGGATCAAACCCTAACAAAACTAACTTGATTACATGGTAAATCTCATCCAACCCATCACCGTCCAGCAAGCCTACGATGGAATTACTCACGCACAACGGTGAGCATCATGAAATTGGTGATGGAGGATGGTTGATGATGACGACGGCGACAAATCCCCCTCTCCGGAGCCCCAAACGGACTCCAGATCAGCCCTCCCAAGAGAGATTAGGGCTTGGCAGCGGCTCCGTATCGTAAAACACGATGAAACTTTCTCTCTGAGTTTTTTCTCCGCAAAAGAGAATATATGGAGTTGGAGTTGAGGTCGGTGGACATCCAGGGGCCCACAAGGCAGGGGGCACGCCCAGGGGGAGGGGGCGCGCCCCCACCCTCCTGGACAGGGTGTGGGCCCCCTGGCCTTGATTCTTTCGGCAGTATTTTTTATATTTTCCAAAAATAATCTCCGTGGATTTTCAAGTCATTCCGAGAACTTTTGTTTCTGCACAAAAATAACACCATGGCAGTTCTGCTGAAAACAGCGTCAGTTCGGGTTAGTTTATTCAAATCATGCAAGTTAGAGTCCGAAACAAGGGCAAACGTGTTTGGAAAAGTAGATACGTTGGAGACGTATGAACTCCCCCAAGCTTAAACCTTTGCTTGTCCTCAAGCAATTCAGTTGATAAACTGAAAGTGATAAAGAAAAACTTTTACAAACTCTGTTTGCTCTTGTTGTTGTAAATATGTAAAGCCAGCATTCAAGTTTTCAGCAAAGATTATGAACTAACCATATTCACAATAAAACTTAGGTCTCATGTTTACTCATATCAATGGCATAATCAAGTAGCGAGCAATAATAATAAATCTCGGATGACAACACTTCCTCAAAACAATCATAACATGATATAACAAGATGGTATCTCGCTAGCCCTTTCTGAGACCACAAAACATAAATGCAGAGCACCTTTAAAGATTAAGGACTGACTAAACATTGTAATTCATGGTAAAAGAGATCCAGTCAAGTCATACCCAATATAAACTAATAGTAATGCATGCAAATGATAGTGTGCTCTCCAGCGGGTGCTTTTTAATAAGAGGGTGATGACTCAACATAAAAGTAAATAGATAGGCCCTTCGCAGAGGGAAGTAGGGATTTGTAGAGGTGCCAGAGCTCGATTTTAAAATAGAGATGAATAACATTTTGAGCAGTATACTTTCACTGTCAACGCAACAACTATGAGATCTCGATATCTTCCATGCTACACACATTATAGGCAGTTCCCAAACGGAATGGTAAAGTTTATACTCCCCCACCACCAACAAGCATCAATCCATGGCTTGCCTGATACAACAGGTGCCTCAAACTAGCAACAATCCTGGGGGAGTTTTGTTTAATTATTTTGGTTTGATTTGATCTTTTTGACCATGGGACAGGGCATCCCGGTTACCATCCATTTTCTCGTGAATGAGGAGCAGAGTCCACTCCTCTTGAGAATAACCCACCTAGAATGGAAGATACAGACAGCCCTGGTTGATACATGAGTTGCTCAAGCATACAAAACAGAATTTCATTTGAAGGTTTGGAGTTTGGCACATACAAATTTACTTGGAACGGCAGGTAAATACCGCATATAGGAAGGTATGGTGGACTCATATGGAATAACTTTGGGGTTTATGGAGTTTGGATGGACAGGCAGTATTCCCGCTTAGTGCAGTGAAGGCTAGCAAAAGACCGGAAGCGACCAACCGAGAGAGCGACAACAATCATGAACATGCATTAAAATTAATCAACACCGAGTGCAAGCATGAGTAGGATATAATCCACCATGAACATAAATATCGTGAAGGCTATGTTGATTTTGTTTCAACTACCTGCAAGAACATGTGCCAAGTCAAGTCACTCGAATCATTCAAAGGAGGATACCACCCTATCATACCACATCACATCCATTTTAATAGCATGTTAGCATGCAAGGTAAACCATTATAAGCTCATAGCTAATTAAGCATGGCATAAGCAACTATAATCTCTAATTGTCATTGCAAACATGTTTATTCATAATAGGCTGAATCAGGAACGATGAACTAATCATATTTACAAAAACAAGAGAGGTCGAGTTCATACCAGCTTCTCTCATCTCAACCAGTCCATCATATATCGTCATTATTGCCTTTCACTTGCACGACCGAATGGTGTGTATAATAATAATAGCGCACGTGCTTTGGACTAAGCTGGAATCAACAAGCATTCAATTCAAGGGAGAAGACAAGGTAATATGGGTTCTTGGTTAAATCAACTATCATGCATATGAGAGCCACTAAACATTTTCATTATGGTCTTCTCCTCTCGACCCCCAAAGGAAAGAAATAAAACTATTTACACAGGAAACCTCCCAACAAGCAAAAGAAGAATGAGAAATATTTTTGGGTTTTTCTTTTAATTACTACTACAAGCATGGAAATTAAACTAACTATTTTTTTGTTTTCTTAATGTTTATCAAACACACAAGAAGAAAGCTAGAAAAAGAAATTAAACTAGCATGAATAGTACAATGAAAAAGTATGAGCACCGAAAACTAGAATGAGTGTGTGAACATGAATGTAATGTCGGTGAGAAATATGTACTCCCCCAAGCTTAGGCTTTTGGCCTAGGTTGGTCTATGCCCACGGATAGCCTGACTGATATCCGAAGTTTTAACTGGGGTCATACTGAGATGCAACAGCCAATGCCTCCTGAGTTGCGGCATGGAGGCGAGCTGCCTCCGCTGTCCTCTCGTATTCGGTTGCCTCCTCCCTGGTTACGACATATCTTCTTTTTGCCTGGTAATCAAAAAGGGCAGGAGCAGGGAGAGTAACATGGACAGAGCGACGTCTATCAAAAATTAGTCGATACTGGAGGAATTGTTCATTCCTCACAAGGAAATGATGACCGACCATAGCATTATAATTTAAATAAGCGGGAGGCGACTCCCTATCACCCTCACGTGGAGGTATACCAAGATAATTAGCAGCATGGGTCGCATAAATACCTCCAAACAAATCTCCAACTAAACCATTATTATGCAACCTACGTGCAACAATTGCCCCCAAGTTGTAATCTTTATTACCTAATACAACACTCTTGAGAACACAAAGATCATGAACACACATGTGACATGCTTCATCCTTACCGTTAATGAATCTACCAACGAAGAGAGCAAAATAATGTATAGCAGGAAAATGAATGCTCCCTATGGTAGCTTGTGCTATATCTCTAGATTCTCCCACAGTAATACTATCAAGAAAGTCTTTATATTCAGATTTACAGGGCTCATTAACACTACCCCACTTTGGGAGTTTGCAAGCAGTAGTAAAATCTTCTAGGTCCATGGTATATGATTGATCATAAATATCAAACAGGACGCTTTGAGAATTACGCGAAGATGAAAATTTAAACCTTCTCACGAATGAATCAGTCAAATAGTAGTACTGAGGACACTTATCTTGCATGAAGTCCTCAAGATTGGCATTACGCACATATGCGTCAAATTCATCCTTGATGCCTGCATTGACCATAAATTCTTCTGACAGCCATGCACAAGGCCGCACGTCAGCTTCCCTTGGTGGTTCATTGTCTTGCTCCCGCATAACGCGCCTGGGTCCTTTCTTTGTTGAAGAACCACCTTGGTACATTTTCCTAGACATATTTCTTCCTCTAAAAAATTTCTGAAATTTTTAGTAACTCAAAATAAAAAAGTGAATCAAACTAAACAAGATTGATAGCAACTACTCCCACAAGTTCCTAGAGCCTATATCATGCATTAGAATTACTTGGGACCTCATAAATTTGACATGCAAGCTCAAGAACAGGGTCACCTAGGCAGCAAAAATTTGCAATGAATAAAGCACTAGAACAAAAACTAACTGGACCATTGGAGGAGTCACATACTAAGGAACAATCTCCCAAAGCAGTTTTGTGAATGGAGCTTCGAGCAAGGAGATCAAAAATGGCAGCAAAGTGAGCTAGAACTCGTGCTTGAGCTGGATAGTGATTTTTTGGGAGGAAGATGAAGTGTGTGGGTGCAGGAATAAGTGGAGGGGGCACCGTGGGCCCACGAGGCAGGGGGACGCGCCCTGTAGGGGTGGGCGCGCCCTGGACCCTCGTGGCCAGGTGCTTGCCCTCCCTGCTGTGTTCTCAGTGCCTAAAATCCTCAAATATTCCAGAAAAAAATCATACTAAACTGGCAGGGCATTTGGAGAACTTTTATTTTTGGGATATTTTTTATTGCATGGATAATTCATAAAATAGACAGATAATACTATTTTTGCTTTATTTATTCTAAATAACAGAAAGTAAAGAGAGGGTACAGAAGGTTGTGCCTTCTAGTTTCATCCATCTCATGATCATCAAAAGGAATCCACTAACAAGGTTGATCAAGTCTTGTTAACAAACTCATTCCGAATAACATGGAACCAGAGAAATTTCAAATAACACTAGGTTACCTCAACGGGATATGAACATCCCCTATAATAATAATATCATATTTCTTCTTGATAGTAGGAAGAGGAAATTCAAAACCTCCAATAATGATAGTTGGAATTTTTTCAATAGAGTTGATGCTATGAACTTGAGGTTGTTTCCTCGGAAAGTGTACCATATGCTCATTACCATTAACATGAAAAGTGACATTGCCTTTGTTGCAATCAATAACAGCCCCTGCAGTATTCAAAAAGGGTCTACCAGGGATAATCGACATACTATCGTCCTCGGGAATATCAAGAATAACAGAGTCCGTTAAGATAGTGACATTTGCAACCACAACAGGCACATCCTCACAAATACCGATAGGTATAGTAGTTGATTTATCAGCAATTTGCAAAGATATCTCAGTAGGTGTCAACTTATTCAATTCAAGTTTATGATATAAGGAGAGAGGCATAACACTAACACCGGCTCCAAGATCACATAAAGTAGTTTTAACATAGTTTCTTTTAATGGAGCATGGTATAGTTGGTACCCCTGGATCTCCAAGTTTCTTAGGTATTCCACCTTTCAAAGTGTAATTAGCAAGCATGGTGGAAATTTCAGCTTCCGGTATCTTTCTTTTAGTTGTAATGATATCCTTCATATATTTAGCATAAGGGTTCACTTTAAGCATATCAGTTAAGCGCATACGTAAGAAGATAGGTCTAATCATTTCAGCAAAGCGCTCAAAATCCTCATCATCCTTTTTCTTCGATGGCTTAGGAGGAAAAGGCATGGGTTTCTGAACCCATGGTACTCTTTCTTTATCGTGCTTCCTAGCAACAAAGTCTCTTTTATCATAACGTTGATTCTTTGATTGTGGGTTATCAAGATCAACAACAGGTTCAATCTCTACGTCATTATTATTGCTAGGTTGAGCATCAACATGAACATTATCATTAACATTATCGCTAGGTTCATGTTCATCACCTGATTGTGTTTCAGCATCAGAAATAGAAATATCATTGGGATTCTCAGGTGTGTCTACAATAGGTTCACTAGAAGCATGGAAAGTCCTATCATTTTTCTTGTTCTTCTTTTTAGAAGGACTATGTGCATATAAATTATTTCTCTGAGAATCTTGCTCAACTCTCTTAGGGTGGCCTTTAGGATACAAAGGTTCCTGAGTCATTCTACCAGTTCTAGTAGCCACTCTAATAGCAAGATCATGGTTATTATTTAATTCATCGAGCAAATCACCTTGAGCTTTAAGTACTTGCTCTGCTTGAGTGATAACCACAGAAGCATATTTACTAATGAGTTTAAGTTCAACTTTAACTCTAGCCATATAATCACTCAAGCGTCCAATCATGTAAGCATTACTTTTTAATTCTCTACCAACATAAGCATTGAAATTTTCTTGTCTAGCCATAAAGTCATCAAATTCATCCAAACATCGGCTAGGAAATTTAGTAGACGGGATTTCAACTTTATCATATCTATAGAGAGAATTTACCTTTATTACCTATGTCGGGTTATCAAGACCATGTGTTTCTTCAATAGGTGGTATATTAAGACCATGTATTTCTTCAACAGGAGGTAAATTCTTAACATCTTCAGCTTTAATACCTTTTTCTTTCATAGATTTCTTTGCCTCTTGCATATCTTCAGGACCGAGAAATAGAACACCCCTCTTCTTCGGAGTTGGTTTAGGAATAAGCCCAGGAGTTGGCTCAATTGGCTCAGGAAGAGTCCAATTATTTTCATTAGTCAACATATTATTCAATAACAATTCAGCTTGGTCGATTGTTGTTTCCCAGAAAACACAACCAGCACAACTATCCAAGTGGTCCTTGGAAGCATCGATTAGTCCATTATAGAAGATATCAAGTATTTCATTTTTGTTAAGAGGATAATCCGGCAAAGCATTAAGTAGTCGGAGAAGCCTCCCCCAAGCTTGTGGGAGACTCTCTTCTTCGATTTGCACAAAATTATATATTTCCCTCAAGGCAGCTTGTTTCTTATGAGCAGGCAAATATTTAGCATAGAAGTAATAAATCATATCCTGGGGACTACGCACACAACCAAGATCAAGAGAATTAAACCAAGTTTTAGCATTACCCTTTAATGAGAACGGAAATATCTTAAGGATATAATAGTAGCGAGATTTCTCATCATTAGTGAACAGGGTGGCTATATCATTTAACTTAGTAAGATGTGCCACAACAGTTTCAGATTCATAGCCATAAAAAGGATCAGATTGAACCCAAGTAATTATCTCAGGATCAACAGAGAATTCATAATCCTTATCAGTAACAAAAATAGGTGAAGTAGCAAAGGCAGGGTCATATTTCATTCTAGCATTTAGAGATTTCTTTTTGAGTTTAGCTAGTAACTACTTAAGATCAGATCTATCATTGCAAGCAAGAAGATCTTTAGAAGTTTCTTCATCCATAACATAACCCTCAGGAACAATAGGCAATTCATACTTAGGGGGAGAACCTTCATCATCACTATCTTCAATAATATCATCTTCAATAATTTCATTCTCTCTAACCCTAGCAAGTTGTTCATCAAGATATTCACCTAATGGCACAGTAGTATCAAGCATAGAAGTAGTTGAATCATAAGTATCATGCATGGCAGAAGTGGCATCATCAATAACATGCGACATATTAGAATTAATAGCAAAAGCATGTTTAGGTGTCGCAAGCTTACTCAAAACAGACGGAGAATCTAGTGCAGAGCTAGATGGCAGTTCCTTACCTCCCCTTGTAGTTGAGGGAAAATATTAGTTCTTTCGTCTTCCAAGTTCCTCATAGTGATCAGCAGATATAAATCCCAAGTGATTACAAGAATAGAGCTATGCTCCCCGGCAACGGCGCCAGAAAATAGTCTTGATAACCCACAAGTATAGTGGATCGCAACAGTTTTCGAGGGTAGAGTATTCAACCCAAATTTATTGATTTGAAACAAGGGGAGCCAAAGAATATTCTCAAGTATTAGCAATTGAGTTGTCAATTCAACCACACCTGGATAACTTAGTATCTGCAGGAAAGTATTTAGTAGCAAAGTACTATGGAAGTAACGGTAACAGTAGCGAAAGTAATGATAGCAGTTTCATAGTAATTGTAATAGTAGCAACGGTAAAATAAATAAGCAAAGCACAATATGTGAAAAGCTCGTAGGCAATCGACCAGTGATGGATACTTATGTCGGATGCGATTCCTCATGTAATAGTATAACATAGGTGATACATAACTAGCTTCAGTTCATCAATGTAATGTAGGCATGTATTCCGAATATAGTCATACGTGCTTATGGAAAAGATCTTGCATGACATCTTTTGTCCTACCCTCCTGTGGCAGTGGGGTCCTAATGGAAACTAAGGGATATTAAGGCCTCCTTTTAATAGAGTACCAGACCAAAGCATGAACACATAGTGAATACATGAACTCCTCAAACTACGGTCATCACCGAGAAATATCCCAATTATTGTCACTTCGGGGTTGTCGGATCATAACACATAATAGGTGAGTATAGACTTGCAAGATAGGATCAAGAACTCACATATATTCATGAAAACATAATAGGTTCAGATCTGAAATCATGGCACTCGGGCCCTAGTGACAAGCATTAAGCATAGCAAGTCATAGCAACATCAATCTCAGAACATAGTGGATACTAGGGATCAAACCCTAACAAAACTAACTTGATTACATGGTAAATATCATCCAACCCATCACCGTCCAGCAAGCCTATGATGGAATTACTCACGCACGGCGGTGAGCATCATGAAATTGGTGATGGAGGATGGTTGATGATGACGACGGCGACGAATCCCCCTCCCCGGATCCCCGAACGGACTCCGAATCAGCCCTCCCGAGAGAGATTAGGGCTTGGCGGCGGCTCCGTGTCGGAAAACGCGATGAAACTTTCTCTCCGATTTTTTTCTCCGCGAAAGAGAATATATGGAGTTGGAGTTGAGGTCGGTGGACATCCAGGGGGCCCACGAGGCAGGGGGCGCGCACAGGGGGAGGGGGCGCGCCCCCACCCTCGTGGACAGGGTGTGGGCTCCCCTGGCCTTGATTCTTTCGCCAGTATTTTTTATATTTTCCAAAAATAATCTCCGTGGTGTTTCTCCACAAAAATAACACCATGGCAGTTCTGCTGAAAACAACATTAGTCCGGGTTAGTTTCATTCAAATCATGCAAGTTAGACTTCAAAACAAGGGCAAAAGTGTTTGGAAAAGTAGATACGTTGGAGACGTATCAGACGACGGCGTGCAGATCGGAGCTCCGGCGAGGTCGGGGATGTGGCCGGCGAAGCTTGCAGCGGCGGGGATCAACGGATCCGGGCGGCGGGGCCCCTCCTCCGGCCGAATCTCACCGGATCCGGCGCGATGTGAGGTGGAGCGGCGAGGGATGGGGCGGGGCGAGGTCGCTGGAGGTCGCCGGACGATGGGCGGAGGCGCACGGCGAGGTGTGCGCGGCGGCGGCAGGGTCTGATGGCGCAGAGGAGCTGGGGCAATGTGGCGGCCGTGGGTTGGCCGGAGGGCGGCGGATGGACATGTCCGGCCCGAGTGGACGCGTCCAGTGGCGCGGTGGAGGAGAAGGCTAGGGTTAGGATAGGGTTTGATCCGAAATTTTGGGGGAGAGGGGGTTTATATAGATAGAGGGAGCTAGGAGAGTCCAAATAAGGTTCTATTTTCGCCCACACAGTCATGATCCAACGACGGAGCGCATGGAGGGGAGTTAGATGGTCTAGCATGCTGTTGTGAAGGGGTGCTGGGCTACAAATAGAAGGGGGTTTTGGTTAACTCGGTTAACCGTTGGGGCATCAAACGACCTGCAAATGGAATGAAATTTGACAGGGGGTCTACTGGTGATATACCAAGGCCACTCGTCAACTCTCGGCCCATTCCGAGAACTTTTTTCGGCGGCTCACAAAACAAGATAAGAGGGGTTCCCTGGGTGCATGTGGGAGTGTGGTTGGGCTCAGAATGGACAACGGAGAGAACCGGGGGAACCCAAACAGATACAAGTTTTGAAAAACATGCTGATGAAACACTACTAGGCAAAAGCCTAGCAGCAGCGTGGGTTTTGGGCCTATTAGTAGCGCGGGGGTCGGCGCTACTAATAAGCGCTTCTGACTAACTTATAGCGATGGCGCTGGTGCCACCAGCTACAGCTAACGTATAGCAGTAGCGTGGGTAAAAACCCGCGCTACTACTAATCTGTAACCTCTCGGGGAAAAATTGAATTTTTTCGATTTTTTTTATTTTTTCCCTAATTTTCAAATTTCTGAATTATTTTAACCTCAAATCTCTAATCACCCCTCATCGCTGCTTAATTTAATCTCTAATCACCCCTCATCATTCCAAATCATCTAACTTCCCGGATGGTCTCCCATCCTCTCACTACTCCACTGAGCACGCTTAACTTCCGGTTCTATTCTCCTCGCTTCCAAGTCTGCACTTGTTGTTTTCCTGACAATAGTAAGATGTCAATCCTATTAACCTCAGGAATTTAGCTTGAGCATGTAGTCACACATTTCACTGTTTGAGTTTGAAACTATTGTTCTAAAAAATTAGTAACACTAATATTTCTTGAATAATTAGATTGACCACAGTTTGACCATAGTTTGACCAGATTTGACCATAGTTTAACCAGATTTGACCAAAATTCAAAAAAACTAAAATAATTATTTAGTAACACTAATATTCTTGAATAATTAGTTTGACCATAGTTTGACCAGATTTAACAAAAATAAAAAACTGAAATTTGATGAATTTTTTTGCCTCCAGATCTTAAAAGCTCAGTAACTTTTTTCTGTTAGGTTTTTGAGGATTTTGAAAATGTTTAACGGGGTTTCCCCCTATTAAATTTGGATATAACTTTTCGAGTAGATGATTTTTCATATAAAAAACTTTTTCATCCGAGTTAGTATGCAAAAGTTATGCCCGTTTTTACAAATTCTCGAGAGATTTTGCAAATAAAGTCAAACTTCATATTTGCAAATTTTCCCAACAAGTAGACCTCATATCCCATGGGAAACTTATTTTCTTTTATTTTTTTGACATTTTCATCATTTTTTTTATTTTTTTTTAACTAAAAAGGCGATCCACGGGGGGTGTGGAATTTGAAAATGGGACCTTTAGTAGTAGCGCAGGTTTTTACCCCTTGCTACTACTATGGCTAAAAACCAGCGCTACTGCTATCAACTTAGTAGTAGGGAGGGCTAAAAACCAGTGCTACTGCTATCAACTTAGTAGTAGCGAGGGTTAAAAACCCGCGCTACTACTATGGCATGTCCCGGGGGGCACGGTAGAGACCGCTTAGTAGTAGCGTGGGTTAAAAACCCACGCTACTAGTAAGTAGCAGTAGCAGGGGGTTTTAACCCTCGCTAGTAGTAAGATTCTGTGTATAGGCTTTTCCCTAGTAGTGAAATGTAGATGATGACATGGCAAAATGCAACACGCAAGCAGATTACATGACAACGATGGTGAATAACTGGAAGACACCTGGCGCGTCGGTCTCGGGGCATTACAAGAGGAGGCCAAGGGGCACGGGGAGGAAGAAGACAGGTGACAAACAGAGCCAAACGGCCACTGTTTGCCCATGGGCGCGCGACGTCTAGCTCCGGCGAGGAGGTTTTTGGAGGGGAATGGACACAAGAGCGACATGAGATGAAGGGGAGTCAGGTGGCACGCTGAGACGCGCGAACACCGCTGGGGAGGAGCTGCCCGACGAGTTCTGACACGTAGAGCAAGCTCGACACAGCCGGAGCGCATGAATTTGCATGCCAGTGGTGCAGTCACCACTGTGCCTGGCATGGAGGAGACACGAGGGACTGCACTGAGGTGTCTGGTGAAGATTCCCTGCATGACCGAGGCTGAGGGAGTTGATGTATCAACAAAAGGAGCTCTGAGGTGAAGTGAGGCTTCACTGGAACTTTGATGTATCAGACTGAATCATGATACAGTGATCAACATAGATGAGATAAGGGCCAAATAAGTTGTCTGGGGTGATTATCTTAGGAAGGACTATAATCCTGGAGGTTTTGAGGAGAATTGGACCAGAAAACAACAGGGTTGCTTTCTAGCTGCAAAATTGGTCCAAAATCAAGATCAAGATGGTGCACTCACATGGAGTAACTACTTGACCTCAAAGTTGGCAAGGCAGGGCTATTTGGAGATATGAAGATGTTGTATAGAATTCATACCAAATGGACTTTCCAAAATGGTACTTGCTTCACAAATATCCTCTCTGTCCAGAAACTTGCAAAAATATTGGTGATAAAATGGCTTGATGAAATGGTCACAAATTTGGTGGAGAGATGTTATATGGGTAGGAGCATGATCTGAAAATTGGAGGAGGGTAATGATATGAGCACATGAAGAGGCATGCAAAAGTTCAACTCATTTGGATACTCCTAGATAGTACTAGCTTCACAACGGCTTCTATCCGAAAGAAACTTTGGAAAATCACTGAGGAAGACTCACTAGGCAAATGGAGGCAAAGATTTGAACACAAAAGAATGCCCAAAATTTTTGGGAGAAAACAAGATAAGATAAATGGCACTTCCTTCACAAAATGCCATTCAGGACAGTATGGAAGAATGAATATTGGAGGATTATTTTTTATCAAAGCAAGGAAGCATTTTGACACATTTGAGCAAGACCTAAACAATTTATGAGAATTATTTGGGAATTTTAGGATGGACAGAAATATAGGTTGCTTCACAACCTAGGGAAAATGAGGTTATTCCTTTAATAGAAAAGGAATATTCCCAAGAAAAGAATTATGGAGTTGGGCTAGAATGGACATGGCATGATCTTGGAAGAAGTTTGAGGATGATGAACCGCTTGAGAGAAGGAATGAGGATGAACTCCTAGGTGGCAAGGCCATAGAACCACTCCAAAATAAAAATCAGGGCAAAACCCAAATAAATCAAAAAGAAAAAGAAAGGGCCAAAAACCAGGCTGTTATAAACCTTCCCCCCTTAAAGAAACCTCGTCCACGAGATTTGGTTTCTCAGAGAACAAGTATGAATATACCATAAGGAAACTGTCTCCAACTCGGTATCATTTTCCTTTGTTTGTTCTTCCCTCAAGAATTTCATAAGATCTGCATACCTTGCTTTGGGATGGTTTGATTCACCTTTCCCAAATTCTAACGGGTCTTTCCTCATATACCAAAGCCTTATGCTGACGGTGATACTTTCATATCTGTCGGTGATATTCTGAGCATGACTTTCCTTGGGTCGGAAAAATCCTTTTACACAGGCCATTGGATTTTCCAAACAAATGCATGTATTCCGGGTGCAAACAGTACTGAGAATCATGACCACTCTTCTGATGAGATCTGACTGCCCAAAAGTGGTACTGACTCCTCTTGATTTGCTTCTCTGGCTTGAGCAGGAGATATTTACCAAAGATTCGACGGCCTTCCGTCATGAGCAATATAACGGAGTATGGGCTTGTAGGTGTAGCATACCTCAAACTTTGAGACTGGCCTGACAGAGATGCCGCCGGGAAAATGCTTTTCCAGACAGACTGTCTGTGCACTTCATTTCGCAAGTGAGTACACCTAATCTTAGTGATGTGCCGACTATTGACTTACCCATGTTGTTGGTATACCCATCTGTGGCAATAGACGACGGGGTGTTTTGGCATGGTTGTCGACATCAAACGGCAGAGGAAATCTTGGATCTCCGAGGGTATGCCGTTGTGGATCCAGATGTAATATTGGCATCCAACTGTCTTGGGTATCCGGTCCCTAATGGCTGCCAAATCATCATTCCTCTGCTTTCGGTCTCTCATTCTGCCGATGATTTTCTTTGTTGGGGTACCATACTAAAATAGCTTTGCCACATATGTCTTTGATTCTTCGTGCATCCATTAATGTGGGTAGTGCAATCTTTCTGGCATCATTACTTGTGGTTGTTCTTATGACCTGGGTCCGCACATATGTGACATATACTCGAGGGCTTGTAGTTGTACAAAGCTTGTTGCTGAGTCCAATCATACAAGAGGGTGACAAGATTTCATGGGATTTCCTTGTCAGGTGCGAGGATAATGACATTGGAAGTCGCTATCCAGATTGTTGATGCCGCGTTATTGGCCTTGGCAGTCGTCGATTCTTGCACCACATGAGATGTATCTCTACTTATCTTTATTGGGCATGACTCATGAGTTTTGTTGAACGCTTACCTTCCTTAGGTAATTCCTCATGGTCATAGTAGTATCCTTGAGTGAGTGACTTTCATGTTCGGGGATACAGTCTCACTGTATAGATGAAAAGATATGTAGTCGAACACTTGATTTCTGAAGAAGACATATGCATTGACTGATTTGTACTTCTGACAAAAATATTGCTGATCTGATGCTTGAGATGCACTGCCACATACTGCCAACTCATCATATAATTTCTGAGGATGGTGCAATAGTGTGGTACTGACATGGACTGAGTGGCGCATGAGAGAAGCCATACGAGTAGCTTGTTGAGGAAGACTCGTTAGCTTCTGCTCGAAGCTTTTGCAGGGGCAGCGTGCAGAAGAAGTCTCGATAGATTACAGATGAAGATTGACCTGAGTATTGTGCTGAAGAAGCCTGGGTTCCTTACATGAGAAGCTTCTCGCCGGGTTGCTTGTTGAGGAAGATTCAATTCCTTATGTCAGAAACTTTTACCAAGGTACCTTGCATTGGAGAACTGTGTATCTTGGACCAGAAGTGATCCACGTGTCATACTGGAAAAAAGTTAGGAGTCTTGCATCCTAAGCTTCTCCTGATAGCGTGTGGAGAAAGATTGAGTTTCTTATACCACAAGCTTCTTACAGTGATATGTGCACTGGATACCATAATATGTCCATAATATCAGTGTGTCTGGTTACTTGCATGATAAAAGTTATTTGACTGGCTTCCTTGGTCAAAGCACATTCTGGCTTTCTTTCCAAAGTAGAGCATGTTTCCCAAGTTCATTCCTAGCTGAAGCAGACATTGCATACGAATCATCTTGTACCGGAAATATACCATTGGTCTTGTGCTTGCCTTATCTTCCTGTTGGTTTTATCATTATTGCTACGAAAGGGGCATACCAGATGCAGACTAGCTCTTGATGTTCGAGTAATGACACCATTTATATACCAAGCAGATATTCCCAACATAATGCTGTCAACTGAGAGTGCCATATTGTTGAGCTTCCATATCTCTGATCTCCTTACTGCTTCTTCGAGTTCGGCGCTGGTTGATGAGCAACTCTTTATAGGGGAAAAATAATGTAACGTCGAGGCCCAAAAAGAAGCAAACAAAACAACTCAACCAAACCAAGGAAAAAAAGGCATACAAATCACACACGCAATATCACATATATGTTATCCACACAATGTGCACACCTACTTAAGCACACAAATCTCGTGCAATCTCCGGTACTACGATCTAACATGCTGTGGCGGTGTGCACGAAGACGAAACAATGTGTGGAAAAGTTGGTGTAAACATCGCTACACCAAGTGTTGGCTAGCAAGGTAACAACCTTCACTAGCTCAGAGGCGAGGACGTACTTGGTAACCATGTAGCAGGACACGAATGTCACGACCACATTATTATCAAGCAGACGGAAGGGATTCGTACTCGTCCACGGAATAGGATAGCAAGGAAAGTTGAGTCGGCTGACATTGCCCTTTCTTGATAACTAAGATCATTAAGGGTTGCCAACGCGACAAAAGGCATGATTCGGGATATCAACATGTCTACCACCGAAGCAGTAGGGATAGACGGGAGGAGGAGATCGGTGTGATACCTGAGCACCGTTCCTCAAAACAGTGTCCGGATCACTTGGCATTACCCTGCTGGGACGGAGATGATGCCAAATACCGAAGGAAAGAGGAAATTGAAGAAATGCATAAGCTGAGTTGTAGTGGATCAGGATCCGATGCCATCTACACCCACCAGATAAACCATTAGCAGAAATACTAAGGCTATATGCATGCTATGCAACAAAAAAATGCAGCAACCAAATGCAACAAATAAGGCAGGCTCTATACTATCGATTACTACCGCTCGCGCTAACTAGGGTGTCCTACAGCCAGACCTACTCTGATACCAAGCCTTGTGGCACCCCGACTCAGAGAGATCAGAACGCCCCGTATTCCAGCCCAGAGATCAAGGAGAAGTCTTCTGGAATACGGCACTGCATGGCATAGAACAAATCAGCTCTTATTACAAAGGATAATAATACAAGGGTCTGATGTTACAAAGGATCACATCAGCACCACGACACTACATCTACGATACCATGCTTGCTCTAGGCTAGCAGCGGAACAACTCGTAGAAGCAGAAAGTTTCTAGCAGCGGAACAACGATGAAGGTGGCAAACTCCACTCCAAAGGGACTCTGGCTGGGACATGATCTAGCTCGCACGGGCGGACTCCTAGACAACAAAGCAATCACAACATCACATGCAATCTGGCAAGACACGCCAGGTCAGTACATTGAATGTACTTGCAAGCTCACAACAACCAAAAGCATCAAGGCAGACAATGCATAGCATTAGCAAGTTAATTAATCAACAACTACTATGAAGTGGAAACAATAACGAAGCATGATATGAACTACTAGAATTACTACTGAACCACCATCTCAGATCTCAAGAAGCACCTCACTCTTGGCTATCCCGCCAAGCAATATATCACCTCGATCACCTCGTGATCAATACCTCCACGTGATCACCACATGATCACACCACGACTAAATGATCGTCCTCGAGATCATCCCAAGATCATCATCGACATCCTGTCAACTGTTACTGCTCATAATATCCACATATAAATCATCTAATAAGTCATTTCATCATGTCAGTTTTGATTGAACAGTGTGTCCTAGTACGAACTTGTGCCCGTGACCGAGGATGCGGCTACCAACAGTTTAAACACACACTCTGCAGAGGTTAGTACACTGTACCCACATCACATAACCCATGGCCTCTCGCTCCCATTCGGGTGGACCAACGGTGTTCCGACAAAACCAATCTACTACCATGAGACTGTCTCGGCCACCCCGACCAACACCCCCTTTGGGTTTAGTCCTGGGTGGCCCCGATGTTAACTCGTGACATCCAACGACCACCGTCGTGGCCAAACATAAATGGTCCCAAACGGGGACAAAAAGGGACCTGTCCAACTACGGGCACACAAGGTTATGTCTGCTTACCGGGACAGGGTAACGCACACCCATAACCTTCCCTCGTTGGAGGCACCAGCGAGAGACATGACAATAGAGCGCATTAGGGCCTTCCCATAAAGGCAAATGTGGTTGCACTAGAAAAGCCCGGTTCGGTGGCACCTGACCAACTTAATGATGGAATTTATCCCCAAGGTAGATCCGATACTCGGATATCATCTATGAACCTGTTATCCAAGTCATAGCAATATCCAACAAATAATCCAAAGCATAACCTAGCCATAACATAATACTCCGAGGATAGCATAAAAACTAAGAGCATCCTGAATCCAAGAATGATAATACTACTAATCCTATAGCAATATCATGATATGCAACTTAGAACAACATGCAAGCATCATCTCCAAAATAATACTCCAAGCAACAGAATATCAACTACCATCATGAAAATAATCGTACTAGCCACTAATAATCCAATGGCAACATGCCTTCCTCATCATCTGCAAAATATTAGTCCTAGGAATCCAAATAACATCATGATAGTAGCAAGATCAAAAAGAATTCCGAGAACTGCCATGAACAAATCATACATAGCTAATGCAATATTTTAAGAAAGTTTAAATGAGTAAACCATGTCACTACATTGCAATCATGCAAATGGCGGGTGTGGCTTGCCTGGGAGGGATGGATTCACCGGGAGGAAGTACGAGGAACTCGTGGAAAGAATCACCAGAAAACGTTCTCTCTCGGAGGGGGATGAATAAGGGCAAGGGCAAAATGGTCATTTTCAGAATGTTATCACATTGTGAAAATGATTCCATCGGAACGGGCTCGACAAAACGAAGAAGTGGGCTTTGGAATCACCTCATTTTGGAGTTGTGAGTGAAGAGATATGAGTGTTTGACTGCTAGGGACCTATTTGTAACGAAAATCTCCACAAGCTGGCCCTTGACAAATAAAACAGAAAGCACCTTTCAGCGAATACGCCTTCACTTTAGAAAAACGTATTTTTGGCTGAAATAGAGAGAGAATACACTTTCATTAAAAGAAAACACACAGAGCAGAATACGTCTCCACTTCAGACGTTAGCGGGACAGGGGTCAACTCCCTGTTAGAACTGCCTGTGGGACCGAGGGGTGGTGGGGCCCGTCAAGCTAGCTGCTTCTTCAACCTCCATCGATCCTACACGGGACAGAGGGCAGGGCCGGCGCCGGTGGCCGTTTTGGCAGCTCCGGCCATCATCGGTGGTGCCCGGCCTGCCAGCGAGATCACGTGAGCAAGACGGACCTTCCTATGGGTGGCGCGGCCGTCGGGGAGGTTGGGGGAGAGCGGAGCTTCACCCGCGGCGGACGGTGGTGTCGATAGTCAAAGGTCTTGGTGTTCTGGTCAACTAGAGGAGAAGGCGAAGATGAGGGGAGGCTCTGCGTGATCTGGTGCGTCTGCTGGTGGTGGAAAGGGAAGAGGAGGAGCTGGGCATTGCCCCAATTTCAGAAGACCGAGCCGACGGCGATGGTGGTCGAGGAGGACTCCAGGAGCCTGGGGAAGTGGCTAGATTGGACTAGAGGAGGGAGATGAGGTCGATGGGGAGCTCAGGAGGCTGCGGGGAGGGCTTAAATAGGCGGGAAGAGGGAGGCCATGGCCGATTGCCGCCACTTGGGCTCAACCAAACCTCTAGCGAGGCTCAACGATCACAGGAAGGCATGGGATCACGACGAGGCAGCGATGCGGAGGGTCGTGGAGCAGAGGAGGCCAAGGGGAACAGGGAGGAAGAAGACGGGCAACGAACAGAGCCAAACGACCACTGTTTGCCCGTGGGCACGCGACGTCTAGCTCCGGTGAGAAGGTTTCTAGAGGGGTAGGGACACTAGAGCGACGGGAGAGGAAGGGGGAGTCTGGTCGGCACGCTGAGACGCGCGAACACCGTCGAGGAGGAGCTGCCCGACGAGTCCCGACATGCAGAGCGCGCTCCACGCAGCCGGAGCGCGTGAATTTCATGCTAGTGGTGCTATCACCACTATGCCTGACATGGAGGAGACAAGAGGGAATGCCCTGAGATGTCTGGTGAAGAGTCCCTGCATCACTGAGGCTGAGGAAGTTGATGGATCGACAAAAGGAGCTCTGAGGTGAATTGAGGCTTCACTAGAACTTTGTTGTATCAGACTGAATCATGATACAGTGATCAATAGAGATGAGATAAGGGCCAAATAAGTTGTCTGGGGTGATTAGGAAGGACCGTAAGCCTGGAGGTTTTGAGGAGAATTGGACCACAAACCAACAGGGTTGCTTTCTAACTGCAAAATTGGTCCAGAATCAAGATCAAGATGGTGCACTCACATGGAGTAACCACCTGAGCTCAAAGTTGGCAACGCAGGGTTATTTGGACATATGAAGATGTTGTAAAAATTTAATACCAAATGGACTTGCCAAAATGGTACTTGCTTCACAAACATCCTCTTTGTCCAAAAACTTGCAATAATATTGGTGATAAAATGGCTTGATGAAATGGTCCCAAATTTGGTGGAGAGATGTTATATGGGTAGGAGCATGATCTGGCAATTTCTCAGAATTAATGAAGCAATATAAATCATACTTGCTTCACAACCTAAAAATATTAACATAATCAAAGATTTAATGGTGTGCTCACATAGATGATTGGATGGCTCTAAAAATTGGAGGAGGGTAATGATATGAGAACACGATGAGGCATGCAAAATTGCAACTCATTTGGATACTTGTAGATAGTACTTCCTTCAAAACGGCTTCTGTCTGACAGAAACTTTGAAAAATCACTTAGGAAGACTCACTAGGCAAATGGAGTTGAATTTCGGCATGAGGCAATGATTTGGACATAAAAGAAGAATGCCCAAAAAGTTTGGGAGCAGACAAGATAAGATAAATGACACTTCCTTCACAAAATGCCATTCAGGACAGAATGGGAGAATGAATATTGAAGGATTATTTTTGATCAAGGCAAGGAAGGATTTTGACACATTTGAGCAAGATATGACCCAAACAATTTATGAGTGTTATTTGCGAATTTTAGGATGGACAGAAATATAGGTTGCTTCACAACCTAGGGCAGATGAGGTTATTCCTTTAATAGAAAAGGATTCCCCACGAATATAATTACGGAGTTGGGCTAGAATGGACACGACATGATCTTGGAAGAAGTTTGAGGATGATGAACCACTTGAGATAAGTAATGAGGATGAACTCCTAGGTGGCAAGGCCATAGAACCACTCAAAAATAAAAATCAGGGCAAAAACAAAATAAATCAAAAGGAAAAAAGAAAGGGCCAAAAACCAGGCTGTTACACTACCGCACTCGAATTCCAACATGAAAGTTCCAAGGTTCATGGGGTAGAGCTTGCCAATTGGTCTACTTGGTTTCTTCCAAGCAAAAGCCAGGAATCCTCGTACAACGTCGCGGGGATGCGTAGTAAGTTCTCTCCTTGTCGATCTTTCGAGGAGACGCTTCTACGAGATGAAATGCAGTAGTTGACATAGCTGGTTCTCCGTGATTCTGTGATAGTAATGTGACTAGTACATCATCTTAGCTTAGCTATTAAGCAACTCCAACGAGACGACCCATTTCGTCCGCCCACATCCGTTTGGGTCGATGTGGACAAAACACCGGCCCAATGCGCCGACCCATTCCAAAAACCGTCCGCTTCGCGTCTGCGCGCCCCCTTGGTGTCCGCCGCGGTCCCACTTGGCGGCCGCCCAACTACCGCCCGCCATCAAATTTATGACAACCACCGACACCGGGCCTAGTAGTCATCTAGTGGAAGCATCCTTTTTTAACCCACGCGTGCGCGGGGGGCTCATCCACTTCCGTCAACATCTGGCCCCCACCACCCCTTCATGCTTCCTCGCCGGCGTCAACCCAAACCCTAGCCATGGGGCTCTTCAGTAGTAGTTCCGGCAGTGGGAAGGGCAAAGGCCGCCCGGCGTCTCATCCTCCCTTGCTCCTCTTCCCCCTCCTCCTCCTCCATCGCTGGTGCCTGCCCGCCCAGGTCGGCAGTGTCTACACACCTCGGTGCACCAAACGCGTTAGCACTGGGAGTGCAGGCAGCCGCCGCCGTACCCGGACGTCACGCTGCCGCACCACTGGTACCTCGATCTGCAGCGGATCCTAGTGTCGACGGTGCCGCAGACACAACGGACGCACGATGAGAAGGTGTGCAGGCACCAGGCGCAGCGGCGCATGCTCGAGTACGCCACAGACTCTCCAACAGGGAGGTCTGGTTTGCCCTTGAACACGAGGAGCAACGGCGGTACCACGTCAACCCCCGCCTCCCCCCGTCGTCAAGCCAGAGGAGGAGTAAGCCGAGTCGGCCTACCAGGCAGCGCTGCCGGAGGCCTTCGCCAACTCCATCGAGGAGGAACGACGAAAGGCTGAAGCGGCAACAACGGAGGAGGCCGCGTACCAGGCAGAGATGGCGGAGGCCATGACCCACTCCACAGCAGGCGACTGCATGGTGCCGCCGTTGCCGCCGAGGCTAATCCCGACGATGCCTGCGCCAGAGCCGGCCGAGCGATAAGTTTGGACCGGCCAGTTGCAGGAGTTCGTCAGCGCCCCCTCCCCCCATTTGGCATGGTGCCACGCTGGTGTAGGAGGCCATGTACCTCAGAAATTGGCGACAGTGCCGGCTGGCGAACGAGCACGCAGATGCCGAGAAGTGCATGCAGAGGGAGCGGGAGGAAGAGGAGGAGCGCTCGCGCGTCGCCGCATTGCCTCCACCGCAGCAGACGCCGAAGGAGGCAGCCCTGGCGGCCTATGAAGCCGCCTTTGGTTGGGCTGAGCCGCCTCCTATCCTCATCGACCTTACTAGCGGCTATGATGACGGCAAGGGCAAGGGCAAGGCCGACATCTAGGGCTACGTGCAGATAACAACCTTTTTTTGCTTTTATGAATGTTTAATTAAGTTTAAGTGGACTTTGCCCGGTGGTTGACCGGCTGGTTATTGTAAATTAAGTTTCTGTTTTTGTTATCTGTGTCACGTGTGGTTCATTTTTTTTTCTTCACTTGCAAATTTGGGTCCGGCACCCATTGGACGCTCAAACCGACCCATCTGAAAAAGTGTAGGCACACGTCCGCTTGCCGACCCAAACGAATGAAAAGCGGACAAAGCGGGCGTCTGTTTGGGTCGGCGCGTTGGAATTGCTCTTAAGGCATGCTTAGAGCATCTCCAGCCGTGCCCCCAATAGCCCCCACCCCCCGGTGAATTTTTAGCGCCGGTGGCCGAAAATCGGCCCAGTCGCGCCCCCAGGATCTCACTTAGCGCCGGTTTGGGGAAATCCAGAGCCGGCGATCCCGCCCCGAACCCAAGCGGCCGGGTGTCGCCTGGGCGCGCCGGCTGAAGCGAAAAGCAGCATGGGGCCGCTCTATCGGCGACAGGAAGCCCTTTTCCCACCATTTCCTCCCGGTTTCCCCCTCCTCTTCCCTCTCTTCTCCATTTCTCCCGCCAAACCCCCGCCTCCTCCCCCTTTCGCCTGCCATGCCGTCAAAGAAGTACGTGATACGCCATGCCGCCATGGATCCCACAGCCGCCGCCGTCGCCCAACCAAAGCAAAGGAACCCAAGGGCGCCGCTGTCCAAGCCACCCGGCATGAGCAACGCCGAGTGGAAGGCGAATGAGGAGCGCTGGGAGGCCATCACCGCCGACAGGCGCAACAGGGCCAAGAAGGCAGGGGAGAGAGCGGCGCACGCTGCGGCTACGGCGGCGGCGGAGCAAGCGGCCAAACAAGCTGACGCGGCGCGCGCGGCGATGATGAATCCACCTGGTGGGCACCCGTACGCGGCCTGGAGCCAGCAAAGCATCGGCTCTCCGGCCGTGTTCTCGTCGCCGCCGCACCCATGGAGCACGTCGTCGCCGGGCTATGCCGATGGCGACGCCCATGGTGGATTCAACCCCAACATCACCTTCCCCCATGGGGGCCCAGTCCAGCGCACGCCCTCGCCCGCGTTCGCCGGCGTGCAGTACCCGCCATACACGTACTCGCCGCCCGACTACGTAGCCTCACCGACGCCACCACTTCGCCGCGGCCTCTACTCACAAGCCTCCTCCTCGTCGCATCTCGGCGACGCCGATGCAACAGAGGCCGACATGGAAGACATCATCGCAGCCGGCTCGGCTGCCGCTGCCGCTTCCCCCGGGTTCACTACCCAAGACGGCTCGATCGACATCGGCGACATGGACAACGAGCTCGACTACGGCGAGGAAGAGCCGGAGAAGGAGGAAGAAGAGGAGGAGGAGCCGGCGCCAACGAGGAAAGGCAAGAAGAAGAAGAAGAAGAAGAAGAAGAAGAAGAAGAAGAAGAAGAAGAAGAAGAAGAAGAAGAAGAAGAAGAAGAAGAAGAAGGCCAAGACAGGCGAGCCGCGTATCAAGTTGGCGTCCAAGGAAGAGGAGTGCCTCGCCAAAGCGTGGAAGGTCGTCTGGCTCGAATCAGTCACCGGCACGAACCAGAGTATCGATACGTATTGGGCAAGCATTAAGGCCGAGTTCGACGAGTGGAAGCTCGTCGACCCCTACTTCAAAGGCGTGCACATGAAGAGTGGGTCGAAGGCGATGGCAAACCATTGGGGGCTCATCCAAACGGCGTGCAACAAATGGCATGGGATCGTCGGGGAGGTCGCGACTCGCCCGGAGAGCGGCACCAGCATCGAGGATCAGGTATAGCACGCCGTCCTTTACTGTTTTCTTTCGCCGTGTGCGCGCCCTCTCGTCGTGCGCGCGCCAGTGCCAACTGATGTTCTTTTCCTCGGCGCAGCTGCTACGCATGTTTGCCATGTTCCGCGATGACAACAGCGATGTAGAGTTCAAGTACCTCCACATCTTCAAGCGGATCGAGAAGTGCGAGAAATGGGCGGGCGTCCGACGCACCCTCACCAAGGCCAAAGAGACGTACAAGCCGGACACGCCGACTGCGGGCGCGTCCGACGGGCGCCGGACGGCAACAAAGGTGCCAAGAAGGCGAAACACGCCGAGTCGGCTGCCGCGCGCGTGCAAGAGTCCATCGAGCACTGCCTCGCTGACGCCAAGGCCAGGGCCGCCTAGCGAGAAGAGAAAACTGGGGCGAGGTGGGCTGTTTTGATGACAAACAGCGCCATCAAGCTCGACTTGCTCCGGACCAACACCGCCGCGAAACTCAAAGCTCAAGACGCCAAGAAGAGGAACAACGACCTCACCTTCTTGATGGGCAGCGCTGACATGCTCCAGAGCGGTGATGAGAAGCTCAAGGTGTGGTTCTTGGCGGAGCGGGGCCTCATCCTGAACCAGATATTGGCGACACCGACGCCGCCGCCGCCGCCCAGCCCGACGGATGATGATGCCTCCGCAACGCCCAGCCCCACTGACGATGCCTCCGCCGCGCCCAGCAGCACAGACACCGCGCCGGCCAGCCCGGAAGCCGCACCGACTCCTCCCAGCCCGCGTATGCCGCCGCCGACGCCCATGGTGGAGCTCGATGTTTGATGCGCTCCGTCCGCGTCCTTTCTTTTTTGTACGCCGAACTACTGCGTGTCCTTCAATTTGATCGGCGAACTGTGGCACCGAATCGCCGAACTATTATGATGATCGCCCGTTTGTGGTTTTTTTGAGCGGGAACGATGGGGTTCAAATATGGGCGCCTTGGGGGGGCACCTGGGGGCGTGGCTGGGAGAAACGATCCCCAGGGGCCGATCTAGCACCGGTTCGTCCCCAGACCGCTTTTTCGGCATTCTGGGGCCGAACGGCTGGAGATGCTCTTAATGTGGTCGCTGGAAACGTTTGGCTGGCCGGACGCGCGCCTGAAAGCCTTCACATGCACCATCATGCCGACGTAAGATTTCGAATGCGCGTACGCGTGACCCATCTCGGCATGTTTTGTCTGTTAAAGTCTAGTGAGCAATCATCCGTGGCCATCAAAGGCAGAATCTAATTCTGATTTGAGATTTATGCAGCAGTTGCAGGTCCTGACGTACACACGCACGCAAACCAAATCAGTGCGTGTCGTAGCTCTTTTTTTCATTCGTCGCTTCTTCGCAATTATGGAGATTACGTCTTTTAGAATTTATTAATGGCTATATTACATATACGTATGTGGTCACTTCTATATGATACTTTATCATTTTCGTAGATCAATATTGTCATAAATATACACTTTTCTTGTAGTGTAACTGGCATATGTTACCATCATTATAAGAAACCATATAGACTGAAAACATCTGCCGAGTGTTCAGTTTAAATCAATACAATCAAATGTAGACATGTTTATCGTCTATGGAGGTAATCGTGCAAGTCACTGAAAGAGGTGATTAGCCATATCTTGAGGCTGTTGAATCATGTTGAGATGTAGATACATATGTGTATTTCTTGTACAACAAGCCCTCCTCCTTTCATGTATAGTTGAGGTCGTGGCTACCATTTGTACTTATATATATGTGAATATTGCACCCGTTCAATATATCGTGAGTTGCATAATCTTCTACATGGTATCAGCCTTCCTACGATCCCTCTGCCCTAGCCCCGTCGCCGTCGCTTCCTAGCCGCCGCCGCTAGTCGCCCCGCTACGCCCGCGTCGCTGAACTTCTCGCCGCCTCCGTAGCCGCTCTCCCACCCCGCCCTCACAATTGCCCGCCAACTCCCGTCGCTGGCCATCCATCGCTCGCCCGCGCCTCGCAATCTCGCCCGCGCCTCGTAGACTCGCTCGCCTCAACTCTCGCTCGCTCGTCCGCCCCGTATCCCAGCTGCCTCGATCGCTTGTCCGCCTCGTAGTTTCACTCGCCCAGCTCGCTGCACCCGCCTCCTCTGCTAGCCACCGAAACCCTAGCCACTACAAACCCTCAGCCGCCTCGGCCGCATCCAACCCTAGCTGCCGCCATGTCCGGATCCAACCTCTCCGACCGGTCCGCTGCCTCCACTCCTCCGGTCGTGAAGCCGCTGAATCCCATCGACTCTTCCTCCGGCTCCTCCGCCGCCACCCTTTCCGATCCTGCCTACATCCGCGATTTTCCCATCAAACGTCGCGTTCCGTTTATCCTCTCCCACAAAGAGGCAAAATTTTGTGCTTGGAAGACATACTTCAATCTCCTCTTTCATGAGTATAACCTGCATGACCACATCGACTGCACCGCAACCTCTTTGTCCTGAACCGTGACGCCGACTGGCTGGCGATCGACGCCACTATCATCAGGTGCCTCTTCCTCATCGTGTCCAAGGACATCTTCCACACCGTCCTTCGCGACAAGGATGATGCATGCACGGTGTGGAACAAGATCGTCGGCCTCTTCACCGACAACAAGCTCCAACGGATCGTCTTCCTACAGCAGGAGTTTTCGGGTGTCATCAAAATGACTCCTCCGTCGACGACTTCTGCCTGCGTCTCAAGACCCTCTCCGACGAGATCAATGACATCGGCTTGAAGGGCGACGAGTTGCTCCTCTCCACCCTCACTGCCGGCCTCAATGAGGATCACGGCAACGCCGCCTCCAACCTCACCCTCATGGCGAACCCTACGTATGAGCGGGCGGTGGCTTATCTTCGTCTCGAGGAACGCCGGTTGAAGCATCTTCGCTCCTGTGCCGTTCACACCGCCTTCGCCGCCGGCTACTCGCGCGGTGGCCCCGCGCCTTTAGGCGCGCCCCCCGGCTTCCCAGTGCTGTACCACGCGCCCCGGCCACCGGCGCCTCCCGCGCCGCAAGGCGCCTATGGCGCCCGCTACCAGCAGCGGCCACCAGCTCCTCCTGCGGCTCTTCCTCAACAACCGCCGCAGCAGCAACCCCAGCAGCAGCAGCGCCAGAGGCGCCGCGGTCGTGGCAAAGGCCAGACACAGCAGCAATAACCGCGCGTCGGTCCTGTCCAGCACCAGCCGACGCCGCCTTGGGGGGGTGGCCACAACCCCTGGACATGGTTTGTGCACGCCTACACCATGCCCGTGCCCCCCCCCCCCCCGCTTCGAGCCTCCTCGGGCCCAGTCCCTCCGGCCATCAGGCGTTCTTTGCCGGTCCGCAACCCGGTCCGGTTGCTCCACCGGCCTACTACTCTCCTGCTCCCGTTGGCTATGGCGGGCCAACCGCCAACACAGGCGTGACCGGCTACTCAGGCTATCCCACGCCGGTCTCTTATGATCCGGACCTACTTGCTGCTCTTCATCAACAGCCTCCGGTCGGGGCTTATTCCGGCGGTGGCGATTGGTTTATGGACACCGGTGCATCTTCGCACATGGCCGCTTACCCGGGTAACCTCTCTTCTGCATCTCCTATTCACACGTATTCTCGTATCAAGTAATGGTGCTGGTCTCCCTATCACTCATATTGGTTCTACCAGTTTTCCTTTGAACTCTAGACCACTTTATCTCAATAATGTTCTTGTATCTCCTGAACTTATTCAAAATTTAGTCTGTGTTTGTAAAGTTTCTCGAGATAACTCTGTAACTGTGGAATTTGATGAAGTTGGTTTTTCTGTTAAGGACGCCCTCACTGTAGGATCGAAAGTATGTCTAGAGGGGGGGTGATTAGACTACTTGACAATTTAAAAGTTTTGCCTTTTGATTAGGACAAGTTTTTCGCAAGTTCACAATGATGATCAAGTCAAGTATCACCCTACACATGCAATTCTAGAGTTATGGCAGCGGAAAGTAAATTGCACATGTAGTAAAGGAGAGGTGGAGAAGAGCAAACGCAAGTTGGTGACACGGAGATTTTTCTCGTGGTTCCGATAGGTGGTGCTATCGTCAATCCACGTTGATGGACACTTCAACCCACGGAGGGTAACGGCTGCGAGAGTCCACGGAGGGCTCCACCCACGAAGGGTCCACGAAGAAGCAACCTTGTCTATGCCATCATGGCATACGCCCACGGAGGACTAGCCTTACTCGGGGTAGATCTTCACGAAGTAGGCGATCTCCTTGCCCTTACAAACTTCTTGGTTCAACTCCACATCTTGACGGAGGATCCCAAGCGACACCTAACCAATCTAGGAGGCACCACCCTCCAAAAGGTAATAGATGGTGTTGGTGATGATGAACTCCTTGCTCTTGTGCTTCAAATGATAATCTCCCCAACACTCAACTCTCCTCACTGATTTGGCTGTGGTGGAAGAAAGGATTGAGTGGAAAGCAACTTGGGAAGGCTAGAAATCAAGTTTCATATGGTGGGAGTGGAGCAACTTGATCTCAACACAAGGGTAGGTAGTTTTCTTCTCAGAAATGTAAGGTAGGAGTGGTAGTTCTTTCTGATGGCTCTCTCCACGAATGAAGAGGAGGTGGAGGGTATTTATAGCCTCCACACAAAATCCAACTGTTACACACATTTGACCAATCTCGGTCGGACCGAAGTTGACAACTCGGTGAGACCGAAAGTTCAAATCTTGTGAACGTTGGGATTTTCGTGGGACCGAAAATACAATCTCGGTTAGTCCGATTCTTCCAAAGACTAGGGTTTGCCAATCTCGGTGGGACCGACTTTATCATCTCGGTGACACCGATATGATGACGAAGGTTCTGAAGCTTGGCAACACTAGTTTCGTGAGACCGAGTTTGGAATCGGAAAATCCGAAATTACTAGGGTTTGGGTATATGGTGAGGTGGTTCATCTCGGTGACTGAGTTTATGGAATCGGTGGGACCGAGATTACTTATGAGTATATGTTGGAATGAAAGATTGCGATAGTTTGGGAGATAGATCACTAAGCACTTTGAGCAACCAGATCATTATCATAACCTCATCCCTTTTAATAGTATTGGCTTTCCTATGGACTCAATGTGATCTTGGATCACTAAACCAAAAATGGAGTCTTGAGCTTTTGCCAATGTTTTCCTTAGCATTTTGAGGATCCACATCTTCAGTCATTGCCATACCCATATCATGAACTTTCGAAATGATACTCAAGAAGTTATTAGTTCAATGATATATATGTTGTTATTAATTACCAAAACCACCCGGGATTAGTTGCACTTTCAATCTCCCCTTTTGGTAATTGATGACAACATATAGATCAAAGCTTCGACAAATGATATAATCAATGAATAATATCGTCGCTTTGAGAAGTACTCCCTCCGTCCTAAAATAAGTGACTCAACTTTGTACTAGCTTTAGTACAAATTCAGTATAAAGTTGAGTCACTTATTTTGGGACGGAGGGAGTATGTGATAAGCAAGAGCTCCCCCTAAATTTGTGCATTATTTAAGATTTGCGTTTGAATGCAAATGCACAATCGATTAGGATCATGGGTCACTCTTCCATGTCACATACATCTTGGTGGAGCGCACAAAATGATAAGAATGAATATCATGCACCCAATCACCAAGACATGAGTAAATGATCATACAAGATATGAATAGCATATGATAAGCAATAAGCACACATTAAGGCATAGTATGATCAAGCACTTATCAAAGTAGAGCAAACGTAGTATCAAACACACGGAATGTCTCGGAAAACTCAAAAGCATCTCAAAGAAAACCGCAAACGAAAGAGCAAAAGCGAGCACTCTCTCTCTCGAAGTCCTATGATCTATACAATTTCTCCCCCTTTGGCAACAAGTTACCAAAAAGTTCGAAAGGTATAGAGCTAAACGTCACTAGGGACTCTGCTGGCGGCTCCTATCTGGGTTGATGGAGTGGAGATAGCTGCATCTGCAAAGGCTTCTGCTGAAGTCTGTGGAGCTGGAGGAGTGGACACTGGAGCTGGAGCTGGAACTGATGGAGCTGTGGGAGGTGCTGATGCTGTAGTCCTGGTGTCTGTCATAGGGATAGCAGCTGATCTGGGTCTTGTGGGAACCTGAGCAGGCTGCTCATAGTCATCCTGGACTAGATCATCTTCCATCTCCTTCATGAGCTCTGCCTTCTCCCTCTTGGCTTCCTCGATATCTGCCTCAAGCTTGTTGTGAAGTGACTTGCACTTGATCGGCTTGACATCCAGAGCATGGAACTTGTCTTCAACTATCCTCTCAAGACTCTCCCGAGATCGCACTATGCTGGCCAAAGCGTGGTTCAATCCTCCGGTAGCTTCAAGGAGCTGTTCTCCAACACTCTTGGTTTAGGCTGCTGCTCTTTGCTTCCTTCTCAGCTTTAGCTTGTTTGGCAGCTTCAGACTTAGCTTGACCTTCAACAGACGTGGGATCATCCTCAGTCATCACAACTTCATTGTCCTCATGTTCAGGCTGCAGTGGCAAGTGGGGTCTATCCAACAGGTAGGTGCCCTTGCCAAACTTGGCATTGATAAGCATTTGTATGTGCGGGGCAAATCCACATGACCTCTTTGGTCTGCTGCAGTCCTCTTGATAGTCTCTACTATCAGGCCATCACCTTGAAAGGTGTCTTCTGATCTAGAATATGCAGCATGTTGATAGAATAGCCTCTTATCATGCGATGATCTCCAGACTTGGGCATCAGGGTATGCCTCAGAATAGTGTTTGTAGTAGGGAGACCTGCCTGAAGATGATACACTGAACCGAGCTTCCAAATCTCTACATCCTTAGCTGGTACCTCATTATACATGTTCCTCATAGACTCATGATTTTTCTTGAGAATTCCATAGACATCAACATCATCATCTCTTGACACTGGAGCATTCAGTAGTGCTGCCCACTCTTCAACTGTTGAAGAGAATCTCTGGCCTTCAGTCATCCATACAATTCTGCCATCTGGATAGAAATGTGTTGTGGCATAGAACTGCATGATCATCTCATCATTCCAAGCTGTCAGTTTCTGACCAACGAACTCAGCAACACCACAAGCAGTGAAGCTCTCATGCACATGTGGGAAGTAGTCTCTGTGCTCTTCACTGCCAATGTATGCCCAGTCAACATATCTAGTGTCAGCAACAATGGGCTTCTTGTCCATAAGCACTGTCTCATAGAAATCTTGTTGCTCTCTGGTGTGGAACCTTGAGTCTACAGATTGTCCTTCTCTGGTGGCATATGGATCAACTTGCCTCCATAGCCCGAGACCTTTGTCTTTCCTTTCCTTCATGTTTTCAGCTCGAGGATGAGCATCATTGTGGATGGCGGTTTACATGCGAGTTTCAAGAACACATGTGCCTCATCATCTGACTCAGCTGGTGGCACATTTTCCTTCTTCTCTGAAGCAGGAATGTTTCTCACTGTTTTCTTGGGCTTGGCAGCAGGCTTGGCTTGAGCTGCCTTTGCTGGAGCTGATGGCTTAGACTTAGAAGGTGCTCCTGCCCTGATGGCATCTCCCATCAACTTAGGCTTCTGAGGAGGCTGAGGTGCTTCCTCATCAGAATCATTATCAGCTGCTTCATCATGCACAATCCTCTTCCTCTTGGAAGTTTTCTTCACCTTGCTGGATGTTTCTTCTTCCATGCTCAGCTTCTTAGCAACTGTGGACTTCTTCACCTTGCTGGTGCCTTTCTTTGTTTGTTGCCCTTGATGCTCTTTGGCAACCACTTTCCTCTTAGGCTTAGATGTGATCTCTTCCTCAGCAACAAAGTCAGAATCCTCTTCATTAGAATTTCTCTTCTTCCTGGCCTTGGTGGCAGCAGGAGGCAAACCACTTGGTGTGCTCCTCTCACCATCATCAGAAAAACTGCTGGCTTTAGGACTAGTGCCTGCCTCTGGAATCTCAACTTCGTGATTCGGACTGTTCGGCTGTCACGGCATCGACATGGTGACAACCCGTGAATAGATAAGGTATAGGCAGAATAGAAGAGTTATCACAAACTGCAGAAGATTTTGCAAAAAGAATGAGTTCACATTTCAGTTTTAGGTTTTCACAGAATGCATTTCGGTCTGAGCGAGTCTAAAATTCGGTGAATCCGAAGTGTCTAGACAGAACCATTCACACCACTTTCGGTTGGACCGAAATGGGTTTCGGTCTAGCTGAGAACTCTAGGGTTTCACTAAATCCTCATTTCGGTCGGACCGATTTGCACAACTCGGTTGGACCAAGAGTCAAAGATCAATGGCCGAGGCCAAATCGGTCGATCCGAGAACGTAGAATCGGTCACACCGAGATGTGTTCGTGAAACCTAACCCTAAAACTTTTACTCAATTTCGTTCTAAGAACTAATCTGCTGGATAGGAAGATCTCAAACGTGGCAAGAAGCTAGGCAAACCAATCGTGTATTGAATCGGAGGTTGAAACACGAGAGGATCAAACTCACCCTAACTTGGTGGAGTTTCTCTCGGCGGCAACGGCACGGAGAGATTGACCGCTGACGGCGACGGAGACTCGCGGCGGGGCGCCTGAGCGGCAACGGAGACGATCCGGAGACCACGGCGACGGCAAAAAGGGTTTGGGGCGAGACGGTTTGAAGAAAGAATCAACGCGCTGCCCTCGGTATATATACCCTTCACTGTCGGTGGGACCGAGTTGAAAACTTCGGTGGCACCGAGATGGTTAATCGCAAGCGATTACTCACTTGATCACGCCGAAATTGTAACCTCGGTTTCACCGAGGTGAAAACCTAGATCAATCCAAGTGATTTGGTCCGTCCGATTTGAGTGAGTTGGTTTGACCGAAAATACTTAGAAGGTTTTGGAATTTAAGCTTTTGACGGATCGGTGGCTCCGAGTGCTCCTCACTCGGTCTGTCCGAAAAAGACTTGTCCAAAGTTTGTGATATAAGCATGAATAGAGTTTGAGACAAGAAAGCATAGATAGCTAGGAGAGGAACTTAGGCATTCTTGTCCATCCATTTGGTCAAGAAGAAAATATCCAAAAAGACCAAAGCAACAAATGGATGTCCTCGAATGGATAAAATCATGCATCCAACATGCTCACACAATAAGATAGCAAATGAAATATGTGTCAAACATGCACAAACAACACACTAGCTACTATCACACAATTTGGCGATGACTAGGTCATCTATATATGAGTATATTGACTTAGGAGTCAAATGAGAACATTTGATCATAGGTCATACTCATCGTTTAAGCACAAGTGGGGTTACCACTTTTACATAAAGCATTAATGTGTTCACACCATTTGAAGATGCTTTTGCTCAAATCTGTAGAGCAAAGCTCCCCCTTGATGTGAGAACCCCTTTTAAAGGGTCAAACTAACCTTGGGTTGTCGTAGAAGACTTCATGTAGATGTTGAAGATGTGGATGCTCAATGTTGATGAAGATCATCAAGAGTTGGGAGCAATCCTTTGGATTCGGGCACTTTCAATACCTACATGGGTTAGTCCCACAAGGAACAAACAAGGATATCCATGGACATAGATTGAAGTACACAATAGATGATGTCCATGAAAGCAATGATTACCTTGTCCCTTGACTTACCAACAAGAGGGTTTGTGACTCCATGAACTAGTGCCGATGTGGAAGTTGATTGCACAAGTTCTTGCCAAAATGAATGTGAGTGAAGTATGTTGGCGAGTCACCCTCAAGAACTCTCTAGTTCTTCTTCTTGGGATCCACATCATCTTGATGGGAATCCTTGGGGTAGTAGTTGAGCTTGTCGAAGTAGAACTTGAAGTTTCCTTGGGAACCCACTTGACCATGGCCTTAGGTGCTTCAATGAATGCATCAATCTCCTCTTGAAGCTTGTCCTTGCCTTTTAGCTTGTGGTCTTGTGGTGGAAGGTCATCTTGAGCTTGTTCCACATTGGAAGAAGTAGGATCATACTTCTCCTTTTGAGAAACAAACTTTGGAGTGGGATATTGACCTTCTTCCCATTCAACACCCTCGGCGTTGAACTTTCGCTCAAAACCAATTCCTTGATTCTTCCGGTGCCTTCCTTGCTTGCGAACAATTTCCTCAAAGTTCTTGCTTCCGGCAAGGCTCTTGTAGACACCTTTCTCTATAATCCCTTTCAATAAACTATTTTCTTGCTCAAGTGAAACTTGGCTTGAAACATTGTTAGTGGAATCAAGAGAATTACTAGAATCAATATTGTTGCTTCTAAATGAAGAATTTTTCTTATGCTTGTCATGCTTAGTTTTAATAGGTGGCAAGAAATTAGACAAGAGAAGTCGTTTGGCAAGATATGAAGAACTCTTCTTTCGAAGATCGTCATTGATAGCTTTTAGGAACTCATGTTCTTGCTCTAGATTGAGCTTCTCGAAGCGTAGCTTCTCATGAGATCTTAGGAGCTCTCTATGATCTTCTTGAGTTGTTTCATGAGCTAACTTAAGAGTGTTTAGTTCTTTAGTTAGACGCTCAATATCCTTCATAGCATTGTCACTCGACTCTTCTCGACTATAAAGACTACTAGCATGTTCATCATTACTAGGCTCACTAGATTTGTCATGTAAAAGCTCATCTTCACCAAGCAAGTCATCCTCATCACTATCAAAGTCAATAAATTCAGGATGTGATACCTTGGGGCCTTTAGCCATGAAGCATCTTCCAATTCCCTCATTTGGTGAATCAAATATGTCATAGGAGTTGAAGTTGGAGGATACGAGAGCAAGACCGCAACACCTTCATCTTGATCAGATTCGGAGTTGGAGTGATAGCTTCTTTCGAGTGATTGTCGAGTCGAGCCGGAGACCCATTCACCTACATGAGCTTGATGTTTTCTTCTTGTGTAGCTCCTTGATGACTTGTCTTTCCTTTCCGAATCCTTGCTTCTCCGAGAGGATCTTCGTTCATAACGATCATCTCTACTCCTTCTCTCTTTCCGAGGTGACTCTTCTCTTGAGCTTCTTCTTCTTGGAGATTCTTCTCTTCTCTTGTGGGGAGCCGAGCACTCATTTGAGTAGTGTCCGGTCTTCCACAATTGTAGCAGTTTCGATCACGACTAGAAGATCTCTTTTCATCATATGATCTAGACTTTGAGCTTCTTTCCTTGCTTCTACTCTTGTAGAATTTGTTGAAGTTCTTCACCATTAGGCTTATCTCTTCATTGGAAACTAGCTTGTCGCTTGAGGTTGTGGGAGCTTCACATGTAGCTTTGTAAGCACCACTTGACTTGTTGTGAAGCTCTTCCTTATCTTTAAGTGTCATCTCATGAGCAACAATTCTTCCAATGACTTCGGTAGGCTTGAGATTCTTGTAGTTTGGCATCATTTGGATCAAAGTGCACACGGTGTCATACTTTCCATCCAAAGCTCTGAGAATCTTCTTGATGATGAATCGGTCGGTCATTTCTTTGCTTCCTAAGCCGGCAATCTCATTTGTGATGAGAGCAAGCCTAGAGTACATTTCAGCGACTCCTTCACCTTCCTTCATCTTGAACTTGTCAAGTTGACCTTGAAGAACATCTAGCTTTGATTCCTTCACGGACTCGGTACCTTCGTGCATTTCGACCAAAGTATCCCAAATCTCTTTTGCATTCTCAAGACGGCTGATCTTGTTGAACTCCTCGGGACACAAAGCATTGAAGAGAATGTCACAAGCTTGAGCATTGTTTTGCAACATCCGCAATTCATCCGCTGTAGCTTCACGATCCGGAACTTTTCCTTCCTCGAAGAACTCACCTTGCAAGCCAACACAAGTAATGCCCCATGCGGCAGGGTTATGTCCAAGAATATGCATTTTCATTTTATGCTTCCAACTAGCAAAATTTGAACCATCAAAGTAAGGACCTCTACGAAAATTACCCTCACTAGACGCCATACTCTCCTAGGTTGTGAAACCAAGCTTATGGAGTCCAATGCAATGCAAACCAATCCAATGGAGACCAAAGCTCTGATACCACTTGTAGGATCGAAAGTATGTCTAGAGGGGGGGTGATTAGACTACTTGACAATTTAAAAGTTTTGCCTTTTGATTAGGACAAGTTTTTCGCAAGTTCACAATGATGATCAAGTCAAGTATCACCCTACACATGCAATTCTAGAGTTATGGCAGCGGAAAGTAAATTGCACATGTAGTAAAGGAGAGGTGGAGAAGAGCAAACGCAAGTTGGTGACACGGAGATTTTTCTCGTGGTTCCGATAGGTGGTGCTATCGTCAATCCACGTTGATGGAGACTTCAACCCACGGAGGGTAACGGCTGCGAGAGTCCACGGAGGGCTCCACCCACGAAGGGTCCACGAAGAAGCAACCTTGTCTATGCCTGTTGGGGAACGTAGTAATTTCAAAAAATTTCCTACGCACACACAAGATCATGGTGATGCATAGCAACGAGAGGAGAGTGTTGTCTCGTACCCTCGTGAGACCGGCGAAGCGATCACAATGTAGAGGAAGTAGTCGACGTTCTCCTCGCGATCCGACCGATCCCGTGCCGTTACTCCGGCGCCCCGAGTTCTTGACACACGTACAGCTCGATGGCGTCCTCGTACTCGATCCAGCCGAGTGTCGAGGAGAGTTCCGTCGGACCTGACGGCGTGGTGACGATCTTGATGTTCTACCGGCGCAGGGCTTCGCCTAAGCTTCGCGACGATATGACCGAGGTGGAATATGGTGGAGGGGGGCACCGCACACGGCTAAGGAACGATCCGTAGATCAAACTTGTGTCTCCATGGGGTGCCCCCTGCCCCCGTATATAAAGGAGTAAGGGAGGGAGGAGGCCGGCCCTAGGTTTGGCGCGCCAAGGGGAGTCCTACTCCCACCGGGAGTAGGATTCCCCCTTTCCTAGTCCAACTAGGGATCCTTCCATGTATTAGGAGTAGGAGACTAGGAAGGGGAAGAGAGAAGGGAAGGAAGGAGGGTGCGGCCTCCCCCTAGCCCACCGGGACTAGGGCAAGGGGGCGCGGCCTGCCTAGGGCAGCCCTCTCTCTTTCCCGTATGGCCCATAAGGCCCAATACTTCTCCCGGCGAATTCCGTAACTCTCCGTACTCCGATAAATACCGAATGACTCGGAACCTTTCCGAACTCCGAATATTGTCGTCCAATATATCGATCTTTACGTCTCAACCATTTCGAGACTCCTCGTCATGTCCCCGATCTCATCCGAGACTCCGAACTCCTTCGGTACATCAAAACTCATAAACTCATAATATAAGCATCATCGAAACCTTAAGCGTGCGGACCCTACGGTTCGAGAACAATGTAGACATGACCGAGACACGTCTCGGTCAATAACCAACAGCGGGACCTGGATGCCCATATTGGTTCCTACATATTCTACGAAGATCTTTATCGGTCGGACCGCATAACAACATACGTTGTTCCCTTTGTCATCGGTATGTTACTTGCCCGAGATTCGATCGTCGGTATCCAATACCTAGTTCAATCTCGTTACCGCAAGTCTCTTTACTCGTTCCGTAATACATCATCTCACAGCTAACTCATTGGCTGTAATGCTTGCAAGGCTTCATGATGTGTATTACCGAGAGGGCCCGAAGATACCTCTCGACAATCGGAGTGACAAAACCTAATCTCGAAATCGCCAACCCAACATCGCCTTTGGAGACACCTGTAGTACTCCTTTATAATCACCCGATTACGTTGTGACATTTGGTAGTACCCAAAGTGTTCCTCTGGCAAACGGGAGTTGCATAATCTCATAGTTATAGGAACATGTATAAGTCATGAAGAAAGCAATAGCAACATACTAAACGATCGTGTGCTAAGCTAACGGAATGGGTCATGTCAATCAGATCATTCAACTAATGATGTGACCTTGTTAATCAAATAACAACTCCTTGTTCATGGTTAGGAAACATAACCATCTTTAATTAACAAGCTAGTCAAGTAGAGGCATACTAGTGACACTCTGTTTGTCTATGTATTCACACATGTATTATGTTTCCGGTTAATACAATTCTAGCATGAATAATAAACATTTATCATGATATGAGGAAATATATAATAACTTTATTATTGCCTCTAGGGCATATTTCCTTCAATGCCATCATGGCATACGCCCACGGAGGACTAGCCTTACTCGGGGTAGATCTTCACGAAGTAGGCGATCTCCTTGCCCTTACAAACTTCTTGGTTCAACTCCACATCTTGACGGAGGCTCCCAAGCGACACCTAACCAATCTAGGAGGCACCACCCTCCAAAAGGTAATAGATGGTGTTGGTGATGATGAACTCCTTGCTCTTGTGCTTCAAATGATAATCTCCCCAACACTCAACTCTCCTCACTGATTTGGCTGTGGTGGAAGAAAGAATTGAGTGGAAAGCAACTTGGGAAGGCTAGAAATCAAGTTTCATATGGTGGGAGTGGAGCAACTTGATCTCAACACAAGGGTAGGTAGTTTTCTTCTCGTAAATGTAAGGTAGGAGTGGTAGTTCTTTCGATGGCTCTCTCCACGAATGAAGAGGAGGTGGAGGGGTATTTATAGCCTCCACACAAAATCCAACCGTTACACACATTTGACCAATCTCGGTCAGACCGAAGTTGACAACTCGGTGAGACCGAAAGTTCAAATCTTGTGAACGTTGGGATTTTCGGTGGGACCGAAAATACAATCTCGGTTAGTCCGATTCTTCCAAAGACTAGGGTTTGCCAATCTCGGTGGGACCGACTTTATCATCTCGGTGACACCGATATGATGACAGAAGGTTACAGAAGCTTGGCAACACTAGTTTCGGTGAGACCGAGTTTGGAATCGGAAAATCCGAAATTACTAGGGTTTGGGTATATGGCTGAGGTGGTTCATCTCGGTGTGGTGAGTTTATGGAATCGGTGGGACCGAGATTACTTATGAGTATATGTTGGAATGAAAGATTGCGATAGTTTGGGAGATAGATCACTAAGCACTTTGAGCAACCAGATCATTATCATAACCTCATCCCTTTTAATAGTATTGGCTTTCCTATGGACTCAATGTGATCTTGGATCACTAAACCAAAAATGGAGTCTTGAGCTTTTGCCAATGTTTTCCTTAGCATTTTGAGGGGTCCACATCTTGATCATTGCCATACCCATATCAATGAACTTTCTGAAATGATACTCAAGAAGTTATTAGTTCAATGATATATATGTTGTTATTAATTACCAAAACCACCCGGGGATTAGTTGCACTTTCACTCACCCAGATGGTTCTTCACCGCTGTGACAGTCCAGGCGATACATACTCCGTCTAGTCTCCATCATCCTCACATGCTGGACCAGTTGCTCTCTCCGCCGGCGTTGATCTTTGGCACGCCCGTCTTGGTCATCCTAGCTCCACCGCTCTTCGTCAAATTATTAGGGATTTTTCTTTTATGTAATAAAACGGATGCGCACTCTTGTCACGCATGCCGTCTGGGCAAACATGTTCGCCTCCCTATAGTGCTTCATCCACAGTTGCGTCATTACCTTTTGAGTTAATCCATAGTGATGACTAGACCTCTCCTGTTGCTAGTAACACTGGTTTTTCATATTATCTTGTTATTTTGGATGACTATTCTCACATTGTGTGGACCTTCCCATTGCGTAAGAAGTCCAAAGTTGCTGCCCCTCTTACGGCCTTCTACTCTTACATGTCTACGCAATTTGGTCGTCCCATCCGAGCTTTGCAAACTGACAACGGGAAAGAATTCGACAACACCGCCATCCGCAATCTTCTCTCCACCCATGGCACTATTTTTCGTCTCACATGTCCATACACTTCACAGCAGAACGGTCGGGCTGAACGCATTCTCCGCACTCTTAACAATTGCGTCCGTACCCTCCTCTTCCATGCATACATGACACCTCGCTTCTGGCCCGACGCTTTTGCTACTGCCACCCTCCTCATCAACCTTCGTCCATGTCGCACCCGGTGGAACTTTACACATCACCACCTCCTCTTTGGGTCTCCTTCCTCATACGACGGTCTTCGTATCTTTGGTTGTCTGTGTTATCCTAGTACCACCGCCACTTCTCCTCATAAACTTGCTTCTCGTTCCCTTCCATGTGTCTTCCTAGGTTACCCGGCTAACACCAAGGGTTATAGATGTTATGATCCGGTTTCCTACTGTATCATCACATCTCGGCATGTTTATTTCGACGAGCTGTGTTTTCCGTTTAAACAGGAACATCAGGAGGCTTCTTCATCGGCGCCCGGCCCTCTCAGCCGACCTGTCCGCCCGGCTTCCACCCAGCGAGGGCGCCCCACGCGCCTTGGCGCCCCAGCCTTGCGCTCCGGCTCCCCTCAGCCTTCACCAGCCCGCCCGGCCTCCGAGCCGGCCACTGCGCCGGCCTCACCGGCCTCTCTGCAGGCCTCTGAGCCAGCCACTGCACCGACCTCACCGGCCTTCAAGCCGGCCTCCGAGCCGGCCTCTTCGGGTGCTTCGACATCGGGCTTGGCGCCGGCCTCCCCGGTGCTTTCTTCGCCGGGTTCAGCCCCGGTCTCGCTTGGATCGCCTACCTCTTCATAGCCCGGCCTGTTGCCGGCTTCTTCACAGCCGGGCTTGGCGCCAGCACCGGTGGTTCCTATGGTGCCACCACCCGCTGGCCCGATCACTCAGTCTCACCTGGGTGTCCATCGGTGAGCACTCGCTATCCTCCGGATGAGTAAACATGTGTGAATTCGACGTCTTCCTCGTCACCGTCACCCCTGCCGACCTCTGCCCGTTCTGCGCTTCGCGACCCCATGTGGTTCGCCGCGATGAAGGAGGAATTTGACGCATTGCAACGCAATCACACTTGGCAGCTCGTTTCCCGTCCTCCTCGGGCGAACATCATTACCGGGAAGTGTGTGTTCAAGCACAAGTTTCATCCGGATGGTACTCTTGACCTACACAAGGCTCATTGGGTCGTTCGAGGTTTTCGTCAACGAGCAGGTGTTGACTTCACCGACACTTTCGCCCCGGTTATCAAACCCGGGACGATTCAGACTGTTCTTCAGCTAACGGTTTCTCGCTCCTGGCCTGTGCACCAGGTGGATGTTTCGAATGCCTTTCTTCATGGCCATCTTGAGGAACAGGTGTTCTGTCAGCAGCCGACTGGGTTCGTTGATGAGTCTTCTCCGGATCATGTGTGCTTGCTCTCTCGGTCCTTGTACGGGCTCAAGCAAGCTCCTCACGCGTGGTACCAGCGCACCGCAGCGTTTCTTACTCAGCTTGGCTTCCGCTCCACTCGCTCCGATGCTTCACTGTTTGTCTACCACCAGGGTGGTGCTACTGCTTTCCTGCTGCTCCATGTCGACAGCATCATCTTGACAGCATGCTCGACTGCCCTTCTTCGACAGCTCACTAATCGTCTTCGTGCTGAGTTTGCCATTAAGGACTTAGGTCCTCTTCACTATTTCCTCATGATCGAGGTTATTCGTCGAGCAGATGGCTTCTTTCTTCATCGCCAGTATGCTCATGAGCTTACGGACCGTCTGCGGGATGTTAGCGCAAACCGGCTACTACACTGTCCATACGAAGGCTAAGCTTTCTGCCACAGATGGTTCTCCTGCTTCAGATGCTCCGTTCTACTGATCGATTGTTGGTGCTCTTCAGTACCTCACTCTTACTCATTCGGAGCTCCAGTACGCTGTGCAACAGGTGTACCTCCATATGCATGCTCCTCGTGATGCTCACTGGACTGCGGTCAAGCGCATTCTGCGCTATATCCGTGGCACCTTGGACCTTGGGTTGTCACTTCAGGCTTCGTCCTCTCTGGATCTAACGGCTTATTCTGACGCCGATTGGGCTGGCTGCCCTGACACGCGCCGCTCGACCTCTGGTTATTGCGTCTACCTTGGACCATCACTCATCTCATGGTCGTCCAAGCAGCAGCCCGTCGTCTCCGCTCCATCTTTGAAGCGAGTACCGCGCCGTTATAACGTCGTCGCCGAGTGTTCTGGCCGTCGGCCGCATGAGCTCTTGCCTCTGGTTGACAAGGCCATGATTGTCTATTGTGACAATGTTTCTGCGGTCTACCTCTCCGCCAACCCGGTTCATCATCGACGCACCAAGCACATTGAGATTGATATCCACTTTGTTCAGGAACAGGTAGCTCAAACCACCATTGATGAAAGGAAAACTACTGGCAGAGCAAATAAATAGCCATATGAGACAAAAGGCGGTGGAACAATTTTGAGTAGCTACAAGCAGTTGCACGCAAAACCTACTGAGATGGAAAATCATGTGACAAACAGTAATCAACATATGCCGTAATAAGTGGCTTATCTTGCGAGTCTAGAGAACCATCACATGCATTTTCACTTCTTAAGACGATGTTTCACAGAGAACCATCCAAGACAACCTAATTCACTGACTCACCTAAGATGTGGGAAACTGGGCATATCTTAGGTGGTTCACCCGTACAAATCCATAATTGATGTACTGAAGGGGATCATTTCAGATCTCACCTTCTGGACCCACCGCCTCAAAAAGGCGGAAGACAAAGTTCACGCCGGCTTGTGGCGGAACTTCCTTTCTTCTCGCCTGTTCTAACTTGTACAACTCTTTATTTAAAATATATTCAGGTGGGGAGTCTTTCCCGCCCGGTGACAGTTTAAAAAAATGGTAACAATATAGAGAGGACCAATGTCGCTCAGCAAGATTGAGTTGCTAGAAAGCATCCAATGACCGAGAAACTCTCGACATATATCTTACTATTCTCTTTGGTCACATAGACCTTGACAGTCGACACATATATACTTGTCTACACGGGACTCATATTATTTTTTGTATAATAATAGAACAACCATGAAACAAAATGTTACATCAAGGGTCTTGGTGGTGGTCGTCGTACTTCTGGCCCTGAGCATTGTGGATCTTTCCAGCACGATACACACCTGCATCCCTCAGGGACGCAACCCCACTCCCAGCCATTCACCATCTTGCAATAAGTCGCACAATCATTGTTGTTACACTTCCCCTTTTCGATCTGAGGGCAGCAGGCTCCACGTGCCTCGATGGTTTCCATGCCTATAGATAAATATCAAGAGAGAATAGAGGAAGACCGTTAGGAATGAAAATTCTGACATGTGTTAGAGGGCTTAACAGAACACGTAGATAAGATGTGCAGGTGTTGAAGATACCCGAGGATAGAAGGACGAGCGCAAGGCCCAAGAGTAGAATTTGTGTAGTCCTCATCTCTTGTTACAGCCGCTAGAACTATCTGATATGTTAGTGTAATATCAATGGATGTGTGCCTTTTTATATACGATGCCCACGTGTTTGGAGACAAGAACAAATTAACTAATCATGCTAAAAGAGGGAAATAATTAATACATTACAATTTGGCAAGCCCAAAACTAAATATAAAGCTCATTTTTAGGCAGTTATGTGCTATTTTTGTAAGAAAGATATGAATAGCATGTAATTATCCCTTACCAATATATTAAAGTTCCTTACTATATACCATTGAAAAGATATTCAAACATATTTTATAGGATTTCATTAAATATTTGGTTAATGATGTTTTTATTAACTTATATTCGGAATTATATTTCTCTAAATTATACATAATTCTATTCATTTGTGAAATTTTGGAGAGAAAAACCCTTATAGTTTCACAATATTTTATTTTTTTCCTAATCAGATCTTATTTGATTAATTTACAAATATGGCAATCGAGGGAGTTTGTGGCTTGGGCTGGGACTCACACAGGGTTAGGTGGTAGCGGGCTACCTGGGAGCGGTTGGGCGCTGCACAACGTGTGTGTAGGATAGGTAGCAGACTCATGGGCTAGACCGACAGGAGAGGGGGAGTTGGTTTTTGTTAATATTTTCTATTTTCTTTTTAGAAGTTGAAAAGAGGTTCCTAGGAAAATATTTGAGGGGTCAAATGGAATCCAAATGGTCTTAAAATTTAAATGTCCTTTCTCTCGTATATATCAATGCCACACAAAAATAACCAGGTCATTTGGGCAAGGTTTGGCATTTGTTTAGGAATAAAAGGGCGCAAAAGGCATAAAGGAGGTTTGAACTACGGCTTGGTCAATGGCTTGGGCTAAAAACTGTGGAATAATATGGGTTGCTCAAAATAGCCCAAGAGGGATGTTTGCAAAGTTTGAGAGTCGATCGCATGCTAAAACATCTAAAGGGAGAAGGGTCGACTTAATCATCATTAAATAAAAGGGCAATATAATTTGTTGGAATAGTTGTTGTAGATCCCTAATAATATTGTAAGCATAACTATAGAGTTTAGAGAAATCATCATGTAAAATCCCTCACTTTAAATAAACAAAATTTCTATGCATTTTATTGAATTGAATTTTTAATAGGGTTGGCAACTTAATATTGTTAGGGGTTTAATCCAACAAGACAGAAACAAGACCTTGACCTATATCCAATAGGGTTTAAGAGCTAGAACTATACTATTTCCAGTTTAATATTATCCCGATTTTTAATATGGTTTAAGAGCTAGGCCTCCACTATTTACCACAAACCTCACACATCACCAACCGAGGTTATCATCTAACTTGTTCGTTGGCATGGCAGCAACACTTACCTTTGCAGTTTGATGCTCCGATATTGTCTCTGTCTAGTTTGTGATGTCTCCGGTGCTGATGTGAGGCCTTGGAAAACACCTGGACGTCTAGACGTTCATTGGCGTGGCGGCAACACTTACCTTTGTAGTTTGATCCTCCGTACTCGTGTTTGTCTTGTTGGTGACATATTCGGTGCTAGTTGAGGTCTTGAAATATAGTGGAGGTCTAGCTCTTGGATCCGCGCCTCTTTTAGCAGAGACAATTTCTTCTCCACGGCATAGGTCTAGTAACACTATTTCCTTACCGACGTCCCGTTAGTGATCAATAATGGCAAACTGGCTCCGGCAGCGCACCATCGACATGTTCGGGAGGATAAAGGATGTCATAAAGGGACTTCGATGTAACTTCAAATTTTCCAGGGTTGCCAAAGATTATATACTATATAGTAGCATCAATGGCTAATAAAGATTGCTTAGAGTAAACCATAACTCTGTACTTTTTATGTGAGCATAAATGTAGATGAGTTTGTGAAAGCAGATTCACACCCCAAAATCAGGTTTCTTAGGTCAGTTCCAACGCTCCGCGGTGTACATGCGCTAAGCAAGCCACATAAGCAAAATAGTGAGATGGGAAAGCGCAAGTAAGAAGGCCAGAGAGCACTTCTATGACCCCAAGAAAAAACAAGGCTAAGTGTGTGAACCTATGCAAGACTCTTAAATGAAGATAACTCACTAATGGATGAAAGAATTCGGTTGCTAAATAATTAAATGAAGGTAGTTTAGGCCCTTCCCAGTGCTCTACTGTGCACTGTGCTAAGGGTGCCCCGTAAGCTAAAAAGTAATGTGGCAATGCAATTAAAGAGGAGAAAAAGCATTATGGTGACCAAGGAAGAAGAAAGAAATGATGCTAAACACGTGGATCAATGCAAAATGCCTACCAACCAATGCATGAAAGAGTTTAGTTGTTAAACAATTAAATGAGGAAGCTTAGCTACAAAAGCTATGCATGTGGATTAGTTGCCTAGCTTTTTTAATGCAGTTAGCACTTCATCTAAGCACCAACGCATTGAAGAAGTCTAGGTACAACTAGTCAAGCACATATGCATTGACGACTTAGTTGCTAAATTCTTTAATACACTTAATTATTGCCTCATCTAAGTACATATGCATTGAAAGATGACTAATATAAGCATGACCGGAACGTAGCCCTACATCATCAGAAATGATGGTAGATACCGTAGTTTATGTGAGCATAATTAGGTGTAGCTGTAGCAGCACCCGGGTGTTGAACCAGAGGCAGTTGCCGTGCGAGTATCATCTTAGCTTAGTCGACCGGCGAGACACGACGCGGTCCTGAAAAGGTGAAACTAATCTTGCGACCCTCACAGAAGCTTTATCAAATAAATATCATGGGCTACCAGCTATTGCTGGAGCTGATAAAAGTGATTGTTTTAGGCATTTCATTGACAGAATTAAAACACGATTGATAGGATGGATGGAAAAACAACTTTCTGTTGGGGGTAAAGAGATATTATTAAAAGCTGTGGCACAGGCTATCCCAGTTTTTGCTATGTCGGTATTCAGTCTTCCCAAGGGGATTTGCAAAGAGATCACAGATATTATCGCTCAGTTCTAGTGGGGTAATGATGAAGAGCATGGAAAAATGCACTGGATGGCATGGTGAAAATTATGCATCCCAAAGAGTGAAAGGAGGCATGGGTTTTCGTGATCTATACTCTTTTAACTTAGCTATGTTAGCTAAACCATGCTGGAGACTCATTACTGACCCAGATTCTTTAGTTGCAAGAGTTTTGAAGGCCAAATATTACCCCAATGGGAGTATACTGGGTGCTACCCCAAAAAATGGTTCATCTTTTACATGGCAAAGTATACTAAAGGGTCTTGATACTTTTAAGAGAGGATATATTTGGAGGATTGGTACAGGTGAAGAGGTAAACATATGGAGGGACCCTTGGATCCCTTCGAGTTCTGACATGAAGGTCATCACACCGAAAGGCCAATCAATACTTACTAGAGTTTGCGAGCTTATTGACCCAATGTCCGGTGATTGGGATGAAGAGCTTCTTGAAAATATTTTTTTACCCCGTAGATGTCAAAAGGATTCTCCAAAACCCTATTAACTTCCAAGCTTTTGACGATTTCATTGCATGGCAACCAAACAGAACGGGTACCTTTTCTGTCGAAACTACTTATCATTTGCAATGGATGCACACTTATAGGGCACATGCAAATATGATGGAACGGCCGGGTGGATCCACGTCTCTGGCAGTTTGGAATACTCATTGGAAATTACCGGTTCCACGTAAAATCCAGATTTTCTGTTGGAGAGTTTTACGAGGGATTCTTCCTCTTAAAGCTATCCTGACCAATAGGCATGTTGGCTCTAATGGTGCATGCCCGATCTGCCACCAGGACGCGGAAGATATTCGGCACCTCCTGTTCTAGTGTGTGAACGCGAGGGACTTGTGGAGGCGTCTAGGAATGTCGGACCTCATAGATAAATCCTTGCCGGTGGATATGTCGGGATATATTAATTTTGAGCATCTGCTATCACTTCCGGATGATCATCTAAGTATACACCCAAGTGTGAACTTCAAACAAGCATTAGCAGTAGGAGGATGGTATCTTTGGTGGGTTCGGAGACAACTGACACATAATGAACCTGTACCGCCGAGTTGGAGATGGCCAATATCTATTCTATCTATTGCAAGAAACTTCCAGAATGCCTCGACAAAATCATATGACATGCCTGAAACACGATAGTGCAAGCCAGACCCAAGATTCACAAAGTTAAACGTCGATGCATCTTTCTTTGCAGATGATGGCAGTGGTGCGACGGCTGCCATTCTCAGAGATGATCGGGGAAACTTCATCGCCGCGCAATGTAAGTTCATCTCAGTGGCAGCTGATGCAATTACCACGGAGGCGATGGCTATGAGAGATGGACTATCATTTGCCAATTCTTTGGGATTTAACCGAATTGAAGCGGAGTCAGATTCTCTCCAAGTAATCAACTTTTGTACTGGTCATATACGATGGTGGGATATGAAGCCGCAGCATTATTTGCAGAGTGCGTGGATATAAGCACTACAATTGGGAAGGTCATATTTAAACATTGTTTTCGTTCTTGTAATCAAGTAGCTCATGTGCTAGCTAACTACAGTTATTGTAATAAGTCTAATTTAAGTTGGTTAGACGAGCCACCTGACTTTGTGGTTGGTAAGCTCGTAGACGATGTAAATGTCTTTTAATTTAATAAAGCTAGTCATGATGGCCTTCCCAAAAAAAATCTGGCGACCCTCACATCCATCATCGCGGACATCACATTTCGTATACGCGACGCGTAGGGGCGACCGATCTCAGCAAGTCTTGTCTGCTGCCGTCTACTCCCTCCGTTCGGAATTACTTGTCACAGAAATGGATGTATCTAGACGTATTTTAGTTCTAGATACATCCATTTTCAAGACAAGTAATTCCGAACGGAGGGAGTAGTGATCAATTATCTGTAGCCATCAAAGACCGAATCTGATTCTGATTTGGAGATATATATGCAGCAGTTGCAGGTCCTCACGTACACACGCACACGCAAACCAAACCATTTGAGATATGTGCGTGCCGCTCTTTCTTCACTCGTCGCTTCTTCGCAATTCTGATCGTTACCCATTTTCCTGATATAGTGGTTAAATTCAGTCATTTGTGCATAAGTTAGTTGGCACTAGTGAATATCTTGTCAAGCTGAGTAGTAGTATATCTGTATATGTATGCATTCTAAAATGGCATCAGAACAGAACCTTGACGAAATCAAACTGAAACACCCTGAGTCGCCAAACCAGCCACGTACTACAGGAAGAGTATGAACGTTCCAAGCTTCCAGGGTCATCAAGTCGACGTATCAAACCAGGGACTTACTCCCTCTGTAAACAAATATAAGTACGTTTAGATCACTATTTTAGTAATCTAAACGCTCTTATATTTCTTTACGGATGGAGTACTTTTCTTCCCATCTTCCTTGGAAACCACGCGACCGCGTGAAGGCGGTGGCTGGTCTATAAATAACGTACGCCCACCAGTTCCTCCACGATCATCCGTTCATTCAGTCTGAACCAAAACAAAACACTCAACACTAGTAGCAGACATGTCAGAAATCTGCATACAGAGGGTGGAGAAGATCGATGCACAGGGGAAGACGACGACGGCGATCGTGCACGGGGCCGCCGGCGCCGTAGCGCAGCTGCGCGGCATCGATGCGGCCGCCGCGGAGTACATCAGGAGGGTGCATGCGAGGCTGGCGGCTGAGGAAGCTGCGGCGGCTGCCACTGCTGCTGCAAGGCGCTAGATCGCTGGGTGTAGCATATGCGTGTGTAAATTGAATTGTTTCTTTTTTTGTTTGTTTTTTTGTTTGTTGATTTTTTGGTTCTCTGCAAGATTGGTCAAGTCGTGATTCCATGGTCAGTTTACTAACTAGAAAGTAGAAACACTATGTAAATAGCTTTTGGGAGTAAAACAATAATAACGATGACAGAGTTGTTGATTGTTAGAAAATTTGTGCCCTGTAATGATTGAGTCCAAGGCAGGCATATGATCGCCTCATTTTGATGCATGTAGTTATGCCAAGGAAAAAAAACGTGTGACAGAAAAATAGTGCCGGCCTTGAAATTTGTTATTAGCGTGCTATTTTTTTTTTTTTGCGAGAAAATTTCCGATCTATTCATCTTCAATCATGGCAGTACAACGAATACCAGAAATAATAGAAATCACATCCAGATCCGTAGACCACCTAGCGACAACTACCAAAGACCAAAGCGAGCGAAGGCGCCGCCATCATCGCCCTCCATCACCGGAGTCGGGCACAACTTGTTGTAGTAGACAGTCGGGAAGTCGTCGTGCTAAGGCCCCGTAGGACCAGCGCACCAGAACAGCAACCGCCGCAGATGAAGAATAACGTAGATGTTATTAGCGTGCTATTAATAAGACATTGTATACTAATTATTATGACGAGACAATTCAACATGCTATAGCGTGCTATTTTTTCAGTGAGCCATGTACTCCCTCTGTTCCTAAATATAAGTCTTTTTAGAGATTTCATTATGGACTACATACGGAGCAAAATGAGTGAATCTACACTCTAAAATATGTCTATATACATCCGTATGTAGCTTATAGTGCAATCTCTAAAAAGACTTATATTTAGGAACGGAGGGAGTACATGCAGACTGAGACGAGCGGTACGTAATGTCCGATGAATGTGTAATGTGCTCAGCAAGACATTTTGCACAATATTTCTGGCTTTTCCTATCACATGCCTTTGTGACTTTGGTGGTCCATCAACTTTGAAGAACACTTTTGCTGACATGCTCTCCTAGTCTCCTTCCATGCATCCGAGGCATTCATGGCGGTTTATGCTCGGCCTAGATGTGCCCCATCCGTCCTTGAGCTGTTTCTCTAGCGTTGATGGTGGTTTCTGCCCTGTTTTCTGGCCTAATTAAATCTCGTGCAGATCATGTGGAGGACTACGTAGTTTGGTCTTGCGAGAAGGATGGTCACTTCTCCATAAGATCGGCATATGCAGCAAAATTTGAGGGTCGTGAGGTCAGTCCAACATCATCTGCACCAGATAGATATGTTATCACAGTTTTCTAAGCTGTCGACGTTGATCGCCTAATTGAATCTGGTGCAGATGATGTCCAAGATCACAGTTTCGAAAATCATACAGTGGAGCTAGCCCATTGATCTACTAGGGTTTTGATCTTTCAAGCAGAGGTATGGAGATGGAGACGCCTCTACTACTCCCTCCAACCCTTACTAAACGTCAGTCTTAAACAAAATTTAAATTAATCTTAGTTCAAAACTGCGATACTTATTTTGAACCGGAAGGAGTAGATGACATGCAGTGGCGGAGCCAGGAAAAATGAGTGAGGAGGGCCAGAGTATTATTAATCCTTGTTAAGGAGGGCCAACCACTAAATTACACTAGTTTAGCAGCCCAAAATCATCTGTATACATGCATATAGGCATAACTCACTGTTGTTAGGGGGGGCCAGGGCCCCTGCTGGTCCCCCCCGTCTCCGCCACTGATGACATGCATATAGAGCTCTCGCCCAGCCGCTCCCGAAAGCGGGGAACCCACGCGCCGCCGCCTCTTCCCGTCCTCCCTCTTCCGCCGCCGCCCGGCAAAGCCCGGCGTCGGTGGCGGCGAGCCCTCCTCCTTCGGCGCGGTGTGGGGTGGCGGCGGGGCAGCGCCCTCGCGTGATCGCGCGCAACCATGCGGGCTGCGCGGCGCGGATCGTCGAGGCGGCGGATGGCGGCTCTCGCGCGAGGCGGGTGGCTGCAGATTCGCGGCCAGCGGGCGTCTTGCGTGGGGCAGCCGTGGTCAGCTTCTCGGTCCAGATCTGGATCGGGGGGCTTCTCCGGCCTGCTGCACGTGAGCGGTGCGCCCTGTCGGCGGCGGCTGGATCCCGGGGCGGCGGCCCTGGAAGGTGGCGGCGAGTGAAGCTCAGGCTTCCCGCGGCGGCATGGCGTGGTATAGTCCCTATCCAAGGCGGATATGCATCGGTGATCTCGTGGTTTGGCCACGGATTGGTTCAGATCAGAGACGGTGACGAGCGTGCGGGATCCGTCCTGGCGGCTCTCGCGGTTTGGCGAGGTGGGGTGAAGCCCTCCTCGAGCTCGATGGTGGCACATTCAGCGAAGGGCTGGTGCGCCAGGCTCCTCGTGGCATTCATTGTCGCGGTTGGTCGCCGGATCTAGGAGGCTAGGTCTGGGGCTTTGAAGGCGGTTGAGACAGTGCACAGGTTGTCGGGTGGATTTCTTGGAATGGATCCGGGTGAAAACTTGGTCTTCGGTCATTGGCCGGAGCCGGTGATGACGATGCTTTTATCATCGTTTCCTTCATGAAGGCATCATCGAGGTGAAGCTCCCAACCCCACCCAATACCTCCGGGGAAAACCCTAGATCAGTTGATCGGATGACGGCGGCATTCATATGTCGTTACCCCCTTGGGGGCGGCATTCTTGGAGATGCACTCGGGCTTGAGGGACCAGCGGATGGCAGCTGCGGTGGAGCGGTGTTTCTTTCTACATATTCATGGCGGCGGTTCTCGACGGCATAGAGCAGTGGAGGCTTGGCGTCAGATGTGTGGTGAGGGACACGCGCAGGAGGTCGACGTTGTCTGGCGCCGTGGTGGCGTCGATGGCAGAGAGGCCTCATAAGGTCGATGCGTCAGTACATCCTGGATCGAGGATAGATGGAGGTGACGGCCCTTTGCAGCGTGTGCGTGTGGTACTCACTGAGAGTGTGTCGGACCGGAGTGTTACCAGTCCCGCCTATGTGGCCTGGATGGGGCATCCGGCGTTAGATGTTAGACTTTCATGCGATGTCTGTTTGGTATTTGGCCCGGACATTCGGCACGCTTTCATCAAGAGGATAGGAGTAGCGACAGGTGTCGTCTAGATGATGGCCTCGGGCTTACTCTTGTATTACTTTGTAAGGTCTTTATGAATAATAAATAATATGGCCGCATGCATCACCCGGATGCAGAGGCCGGGGGTGATTCCTCCTTTTCTAAAAAAAAATGCATATAGAGCTCTAAACTCTAAACAGTAATCGTCACTTCATCTGACAAGAACAACGAGATGCAGGCGCGCAAATGGTTAACGAGAAGCATGCACATAAATGGTTTCCACTCGATTTCCCTAATCTCACCTTCCACACGCAGATTGGGGGAATCCAGTGCTTGGCTATTAAGGCAGAAGTGCACATGTGCTTACTTTGGTCAGGTGGAAATGTTTGGCCGGCCGCCCGACACACGACAGAGTCCTGGAACTGATGGGGATGTAAGCTAGCCTTCTCTGTTCGTGTCGATTGATCAATCGTCTGTAGCCATCAAAGAAAGAATCTGATTCCCATTTGAGATTTGTGCAGCAGTTGCAGGTCCTGACGTACACACGCACGCAAACCAAGCCAGCGTGCGCGTATAGCTCTTTTTTCACTCGTAGCTTCTTGGCAATTCTGATCGTTACCTTTTTTTCTATTCAATAACGGTTAACACAATCCTTTGAAACTTACACTCTCTAATTAGACAATGTATTTAGCCGAATTAGATATATTAAACATATAATTTGCTGATTATAAGTTAAATCATCTAGTTTTGATGTTGATTTAAAGGATCGACCGGGTTGCAGTGAATTCATCATCTATGATTACTAGTAGAATGCCCGTGCGTTGCTACGGGCTACAATGCATATAAATAAAATAAACAAATAATTAAGGTCATCTCTAAGGTCGAAGCTCATTTTTTCCTCATACGTCCAGGCATGTACGAACACTAATAAACGTCCATTGAGCTCCCCAAAATCCAACCGCCTGGACCCCCAATTCAAGCCCATATAGAGGGTTCTGGTTATCCGAACAATTCACCATGTTATCTCAAACACATGGTCCCCACAACAAAAACACAACCCCATGCCGCACTTTCCCTTTTCCTGCCGAACCCTTCCCTTCCCACTCGATTTCCCGCTAGAGCCCTATCCTTTAAAACCGTATGATGCCCACGCCACTTTCGTCATGGCACTTCTTTCCTTCACACCGTACTTTCCCATAGACCGTCAAGGAGGAGCCCCTCCCCACCAACCACCCCGCTCTTTGCCCTGATCCCCTCCCCCCTGGTGTTCATGCCGATCTGCCACCATCATCAAGAAGGACGAGGCGTGTGCCGCCCCAGCCCACAGGCCAAGATGACAAATCCAATGTCTCATGAGCAATTGCCACATTGCAACATACAGTTGAATGTCGTGCATTATCATGAAGCAAAATATGATGTCCATTATTGGGCATGCAACTGATATGCTACCATGTCCATTATTAACTCTTGAAGCAATCAACCAATGCATTTACCCTTCTATCCTAACCAGAAAATTGTATGACTTGATCAAAAACAATATATGAATTGCTTGCTCATGCAATTTGCTTCAAAGCCATCTCTAATGAAATGCAATTTGCCATATTTTTTTAAAGTAGGGAAATTATTTCGCTCATAACTAAACAGACCAATCCCAGCACCCGCCCCACTCACTCTAAACCCTCACTCTTATTAAAAAATCCAAGAACTCATGTTCTTAGTGAGCCGGTGATCGATGATGCCGCGGTAGGACAACAAGGGACAAGGACAAGAACCACCTTCCTATCTTAGTTCTAGTACCTCCTAGTTCTAAATTAGACCAACTGTTCATCCTGGCTCTACCACAACAAATGAACACAAAATATTTTCAAACAATATACCAACATTTTTGTTCTTGAGCATGGAGGTGTGAGCTTTTCAAGTGGAGCAAGGCACTGTGATAAGGATACCAACAACTTTTTCTTCACCACAAGGATACCAACAACTTAATAAAAGGGACCAACTGTGAACTACAAGGAATATAACCTCCAAGGGAGTGAGTAAATAGTTTAACCTTTGTAATGCGCAGACATTTATGAGACATTTTCATTCCAAGTGTTTTTCCTAGAGTATGTGTAAGAATAAAATCTTATAGATTGACGGTGGATTTTCATCCTAACATGCATTTTCTATTCGTGGTCAAGTACAGTTCTCTGTAATAACAAGCATAAATGGACTGAACTTAGTTAGAGTAAACGGCAAAATCACAAGATGAAAATTGTTCGAGCATATGGGCCCATAAGAAAAGAAGGGAAAGCCAATAGGCCATAATCACAATATGGACAAAGAAATAGGAAGAAAAACTTTAGAAGATGCAACATGAGCTGGAGAGGCATTCTAATAAAATAGGTTATTGCCCGTGTGTTGCAACCGGGGCATCAACAATTGTGTCAACCATGTATTTTAGTATTGTCAACTTATTTACCAACTCATCACGCTTTTTCTTCTTCCTCTACCCACCATCTCCGCCTATCTAATACATTCTTGTAACCATACTCAATGGCACATCCAGCTAACAATCAAATTTCAATATACATGATATTTTAGTAGATTGAAAGAAGTATATTGGGATGAATATGAAATATACATAGTTCTCAATAAATAAAGCTAATGGAAAGGTACATCCTGTTATAATTTACATTGAAGCTACATATAATTTACATCCTGTTATAATTTACATTGTAGACAACAGCATTGACTCATGCACCAGCTAGACTCGTGGAAGTGACGGAGGCGAGGGAAAGGGAAAGGGAGGACATGCACCTCTCACACGAAGCAATATGCCACGAAGACACTTGGTGATCCCATTGATCCATACCACATCCTGTGTGAGGTTAAATAGTACCACTTTCTCTGTAAAATCTGCATGACCAAAAAAAATTCCAGTCAACAGGATTTGGCATGACCAAACATAATAGTTCGAATCAACAGTAAGAGGCGAATCATGAATAGAAACATAACACCAGTGTACCAGAACCATTCTTCTAGACATGTAATCAGTAAAATTTCCAGCTCAACTAAATACTAAGAAAAGATAACCAAACAAACTCAAAACTTAAAATTGAAATGAAGTCATTGGCATCAACTGCAGGATTCACCTACAATAGCTTAAAAAAATGCTGTGTAGCTCAAATTTTCAGCACAACAACACATTCTCCACAATAGCATCGAATCTCCGCACCTTATTTGGAAAATAATAAACAACATAAACAAGAGATTGAGAGGGGAAGATAGTTCATCATCGTTACCTTGTGGTTACTGACGGATAGAGCAGCACGTTGCATAGGAGATCAGAGCGTGCTGCAGGGAGGAGGACCGTGGCACAAATGAGATCGAGGCGGAGCTAGAACTCGAAGGATGCTTCAGAACATCTGACATAACATCATAAACATTTTCAGAGACTGGAGATGCTGCTGGCACTCGAGATTCATTTTTCACAACAGCATCTGAATCCTCCAACTCCAGTAACACACTGCACGAGTGGAAATCCTAAATTGATGCCTACTTATTCATGTCTCCAGTCCGAACTAAGAGTAATCTAGGTTACACACGCAGTGTAACGTGTCCAGTTAGGAAAATTTGGAAAGGTTAGGAATTTTTTTATTGTGAGAGTAAAAAAATCAACGTGAGGAGATATGGTGGTGGGATGTGAGACAAAAATAAACCAAACAAAAATAAACCAGACGAAATATAGCCAGATGAAAAAAAAAAATCATGGATGCAATCCTACCAACTCCTTTATTAGGAGTAGAGATCAGCAAAAGGCAAAATATATTGTGCCAGGGTGATATGGAAGCGAAGGAAACAAAAGGTTCCCTAACGAAGGGGCAGAATATTTTACCTGAGAAACATAACCACAAAGGATTGCACATAGCACCAAAGTGATGAACCTGACGTCTCCTGCTTCTGTAAAGGCCCAAAATAGCCCTCCAAAGCCGAGCAGAAGAGAAACGTTTGCAACATATTGTGTCACTGCCCAACTGCACAGCAGGTCACACTCTGAAATGTCTCATTTCTAAATACACGTATGCAAGCATTTAGAATGTTACTACTACTCGGCACAGGAAACGAGCAGTACCTGCCAACAATGTTGACGACAGATTCTTTCTTGTTCTTATCAGCACCAGTATCTGAATCATAAACGTCATTGCTGCTAGTATAAAAATACAATACGTTCAGAGCAGGGAAATTAATGGTTGAACACTACTATTGATATCAACATCGATTTACTTGTCAGAGTGTATGTTGTAGTAGTATTTTTATGCATGTGAGTTTTACCTCAGATTGAGCCAGGTGATCACAAGGATAGCAGCAGCCAAGAGGCCAAAGTAGCGTCTGGCAAAGAACAGCCCCGCATGGTTATAAGCAGCAGCAGTGCCTACCTGCAAGTGCAAGCAACCGTCAATGCAAAAGTGTAAGGTGATCGTAGTTGCAAACCACCAAATACTGCGATCAATACTCATTCTGATTTGCATGCCAGCACACCAACAGGTTATGCAATTCTGAATTGCAGAGCGAAGCATTGGCAAGGGCAATGGGGAGGGAAGAATTTGGGAACTCACGGTGAGTGGCACGAGCGCCACGGAGTAGATGGGCAGCTTGGCCACTCTCTAGAGCAGCGTCGCGCGTGAGACCTCGCCGGCGTCCCCGTCTCCGCCGGACGCCGCTGCGGCCGAGCACCGCACTCGCCGTAGCGCGTGACGCCTTCTCGCGGCCTCTACAGAGACGGCGACGCTGCCACGGGGAGAGGAAGGCGCGTGAGGGGAGACGAGGAGAGGCGCGAGGGCAATGCCGGCGAGCGGCATCGGCTTGGAGGCGTTGGCTGGGGGAGCTTAGCTTTGTTCAGGAGCGGCACTCCATCTCTGTCGGCAGCTGGGAGCGCAGGTGCATGGATAAGGCTGAGGGGAACGGAGACGTCGACGCGCGGCAGGCCGTGGGCGGGCGGGCGAAGCGAGAAAGGTTTTTCTTGAGGTTTTTTTAGCTCGTCACGTAGCGCGGCCTCCTCATTGCCGGCTGCCACCCCGCGCTACCGCCTCCGTGCGCAGGTTCCGCTCGTGGAGCGTGACGAGCGCATGGCCTACCTTCACGGTGGCCTGGTCCTCCCCACTATCGTGAAGTTTCGCGCGATCGCCGCATGAATTGCCTTGGATGACGGATGAAGATCCTGCTGCAGCGACGTGGGTGAGGGATGCAGCCGACGATGGAGGGATGATTTCCGTGGCTAACCCCTCTCCATAACAACCACTTAGAAAAGGCAAAGATCAATGCATTAGGAAAATTAATTTGAAATTGATTGTCATAAAACTAAATTTTATTAATCGATAATGTGCTATCGGTTCCTGCCCGTTTATAACGTGTCTAGTTAGGAAACTTTGAAGAAGTTAGGAAAGTTTTTATTGTGAGGGTAAAAAAATCAACGTGAGGAGATATGATGGTGGGTTGTGAGACGAAAATAAACCCTTGCGAGGATATAACAACCACTTAGAAAAGGCAAAGATCAATGCATTAGGAAAATTAGGATTTGGAATTGATTGTCATAAAACTAAATTTTATTAATCGATAACGTGCTATCGGTTCCTGCCCGTTTATAACGTGTCTAGTTAGGAAACTTTGAAAAAGTTAGGAAAGTTTTTATTGTGAGGGTAAAAAAATCAACGTGAGGAGATATGATGGTGGGATGTGAGACGAAAATAAACCGGACGAAAATAAACCAGGCGAAATATAACCAGACGAAAATAAACCGTGGACGCAATCCTACCAACTCAGACATTAGGAGTAGAGATACGTGTTGATTTTGGACTAGACCATGTGTTGTACATGTTTATATTAGCCTCTAGAATGATATCTAACGCAGCAACACAAATGATGCACATTTTGTGGCACCAAGGTGGAGTTTTTCCTCCACAAACCTCATGCTCCTTCGTGTTAGCTCCTCTCTAGGTGTAGGCCGTTTCGTGGAGTGCTTCCCTCCATCGTCTCAATGGAGCTGCCCCGAAAAACGCCGTTTCTTTGGCCTCCTCCCGCTTGATGGAGCGGATGTCCGCGGCCGCACCGTTCCCGCACCGCGGCCCTCCGTGCCCAAAGTACCTCTCATGTTTTGGGGTCAAGCAGCCCCCCAATGGCGCCCTAATGCGAGCCCTCTTCTAGAACATCCACGGTTTTGGCCATGATGGCCGACGCCGTCAACTTGTGGAGTACATGCGTGATGAACACATTGACATTGTCGCCATCCAGGAAACTATGCGCTCTGAATTCTCCCTTCCTGAGCTTGACCACCTGAGCTCCCACCTCTTCGCGTAGCATTGGCTCCCTTCTAGTGGGAGCGCCGGCCACTCGGGGGGCATCCTTCTAGGCGTAAAGGATGCCACCTTTGAGGTGGGCAGCATGGATCAGTGGGAATTCTTTGTGAGCATGGAGCTGTTCGAGCGGTCCCTGAACTTCAAGTGGGAGGTCATCATAGTCTACGGGCCGGCAGACCATAGCAGGTCTGCCGCCTTCCTCGAGGAGCTCCATCGGAAGATCTTTGTGGCCTCCCTTTCGGTGGTGGTGGGAGGTGATTTTAACCTCCTCCGTGTTGCGGAGGACAAGAGCAATGCTAATGTAAACTTTGCTCGGATGCAAATGTTCAATGACTTTATTGCCGACCTGGGTCTCCGCGAGATTGATAGGATTGGCGCCAGGTTCATCTGGACCAATCGGCAGGCTTCCCCGACCCAGTCCATCCTGGACAGGGTCCTAGTTTCCCCGGATTGCGACCTCCGTTGTCCCCTCGCGTCCCTTCGCGACATCACCCGGATTGGCTCTGACCATGTCCGCTTCTTCTCTCCTCCGCCGATGAGCGTCCGCCGATCACCCCAAGATTCCGGTTTGAGACCTTCTGGCTATCCCAAACCGGGTTCGTTGAGGCCGTCGGCGTGCACTGGGTGGAGGCCCGCGTGAAGGAAATATGCCCTAGAGGCAATAATAAAGTTATTATTTATTTTCTTATTTCATGATAAATGTTTATTATTCATGCTAGAATTGTATTAACCGGAAACATAATACATGTGTGAATACATAGACAAACATAGTGTCACTAGTATGCCTCTACTTGACTAGCTTGTTTATCAGAGATGGTTATGTTTCCTAGCCATGGACAAAAGAGTTGTCATTTGATTAACGGGATCACATCATTAGGAGAATGATGTGATTGACTTGACCCATTCCGTTAGCTTAGCACTTGATTGTTTAGTATGTTGCTATTGCTTTCTTCATGACTTATACATGTTCCTGTAACTATGAGATTATGCAACTCCCGTTTACCGGAGGAACACTTTGGGTACTACCAAATGTCACAACGTAACTGGGTGATTATAAAGGAGTACTACAGGTGTCTCCGAAGATACATGTTGAGTTGGCGTATTTCGAGGTTAGGTTTTGTCACTCCGATTGTCGGAGAGGTATCTCTGGGCCCTCTCGGTAATGCACATCATTATAAGCCTTGCAAGCAATGTAACCAATGAGTTGGTTACGGATGATGCATTACTGAGCGAGTAAAGAGACTTGCGGTGACGAGATTGAACTAGGTATTGGATACCGACGATCGAATCTCGGGCAAGTAACATACCGATGACAAAGGGAACAACGTATGTTGTTATGCGGTTTGACCGATAAAGATCTTCGTAGAATATGTAGGAGCCAATATGGGCATCCAGGTCCCGCTATTGGTTATTGACCGAGAATAGTTCTAGGTCATGTCTACATAGTTCTCCAACCCGTAGGGTCCATGCACGCTAAGGTTTCGATGCGATGCTTATATTATGAGTTTATGAGTTTTGATGTACCAAGGAGTTCGAGTCCCGGATGGGATCGGTGACATGACGAGGAGTCCCGAAATGGTCGAGACGTAAAGATCGATATATTGGACGACTATATTCGAGTTCGGAAAGGTTCCGAGTGATTCGGTATTTTTCGAATCTGGGAGAGTTACGGAATTCGCCGGGAGAAGTATTGGGCCTTATTGGGACCTGCGGGAAAGAGAGAGGGGCTGCCTAGGGCAGGCCGCGCGCCCCCCCAAGGCCTAGTCCGAATTGGACTAGGGGAAGGGGCCGCACCCCCTCCTTCCTTCCCTTCTCTCTTCCCCTTCCTTGTCTCCTACTCCTACTACATGGAAGGACTACTAGTTGGACTAGGAAAGGGGGAATCCTACTCCCGGTGGGAGTAGGACTCCCCATGGCGCGCCCCTCCTAGGGCCGGCCTCCTCCTCCCTCCCTCCTTTATATATGGGGGCAGGGGGGCACCCCATGACACACAAGTTGATCTACGGATCGTTCCTTAGCCGTGTGCGGTGCCCCCTTCCACCATATTCCACCTCGGTCATATCGTCGCGAAGCTTAGGCGAAGCCCTGCGCCGGTAGTACATCAAGATCGTCACCACGCCGTCGTGCTGACGGAACTCATCTCCGGAGCTCGGCTGGATCGGAGGCGGAGATCGTCATCGAGCTGAACGTGTGCGAACTCGGAGGTGCCGTGACGTTCGGTGCTTGGATCGGTCGGATCGTGAAGACGTCGACTACATCAACCGCGTTGTCATAACGCTTCCGCCACGGTCTCGAGGGTGCGTGGACAACACTCTCCCCTCTCGTTGCTATGCATCACCATGATCTTGCGTGTGCGTAGGAATTTTTTGAAATTACTCGTTACCCAACAAAGGCATCCGAGCCTAGGTTTTTATGGTTTGATGTTATATGCACGAGTAGAACACAAGTGAGTTGTGGACGATATAAGTCATACGCCTACCAAAGATGTCATACTTTGGTTCAGCTGTATTGTTGGATGAAGCGGCCGGACCGACATTACGCGTCGCGCTTACGCGAGACTGGTTCTACCGACGTGCTTTGCACACAATTGGTGGCGGTGTCGGTTTCTCCAACTTTAGTTGAACCGAGTGTGGCTATGCCCGTCCTTGCGAAGGTTAAACGGAGTCTATTTGACAAACTATCGTTGTGGTTTTGATGCGTAGGTGAGATTGGTTCTTGCTTAAGCCCGTAGAACCCACGTAAAACTTGCAACAACAAAGTAGAGGACGTCTAACTTGTTTTTGCAGGGCATGTTGTGATGTGATATGGTCAAAACGTGATGAGATATAAGTTGTTGTATGAGATGATCATGTTTTGTTGAAGTTATCGGTGACTGGCAGAAGCTCTATGGTTATCTCTTTGTTGCATAAGATGCAAGTGCCAAATAATTGCTTTACTTTACCGCTATGCGATAGCAATAGTTGCAAGAGCAATAGTTGGTGAGACGACCATGTGATGACACATTGATATAGATCAAGATGATGAAGATCATGGTGTCGTGCCGGTGACGATAGAGATCATGACAGTACTTTGGAGATGGAGATCAAAGGCGCAAGATGATCATGGCCATATCATGTCACATATTTTGATTGCATATGATATTTATCTGTTATACATCTTATTATGTTTTGTTTGACGGTAGCATTTTAAGACGATCTCTCACTAATTATCAAGAAGTGTTCTTCCCGAGTATGCACCGCTTGAAAGTTCTTCGTCTTTGAGACACCACGTGATGATCGGGTGTGATAGTCTCTACGTTCAAATACAACGGGTGCAAAACAGTTGCACACGCGGAATACTCAGGTTAAACTTGACGAGCCTAGCATATACAGATATGGCCTCGGAACACAGAGACCGAAAGGTCGAGCGTGAATCATATAGTAGATATGATCAACATAGTGATGTTCACCATTGAAACTACTCCATCTCACGTGATGATCGTACATCGTTTAGTTGATTTGGATCACGTGATCACTTAGATGACTAGAGATATGTCTGTCTAAGTGGGAGTTCTTAAGTAATATGATTAATTGAACTTAAATTTATCATGAACTTAGTCCTGGTAGTATCTTGCAAATTATGTTGTAGATCAATAGCTTGCATTGTTGCTTTCATATGTTTTGATATGTTCCTAGAGAAAACTGTGTTGAAAAATGTTAGTAGCAATGTTGCGGATTTGATCCGTGATCCTCATTGCTGCACAGAAGAATTATGTCCTTGATGCACCGCTAGGTGACAAACCTATTGCAGAGCGGTCTGCGGCGTTATGAGCGTTTGGCTAGCTCAAAGGATAACTACTTGATAGTTTAGTGCACCATGCTTAAACGGCTTAGAATCGGGACTTCAAAGACGTTTTGAATGTCATGGACCATATGAGATGTTCCAGAGTTGAAGTTAATATTTCCAGCAAATACCGAGTTGAGAGATATGAAGTCTCCAACAAGTTCTAAAGCTAAAAGATGGAGGAGAATCGCTCAACTAGTGAGCATGTGCTCGATTGTGCAGGTACTTCAATCGCTTGAATCAAGTGGGAGTTAATATTCCGGATAAGATAGTGATTGATGTAATTCTCTAGTCACCATCACTAAGTTACTAGAACTTCGTGATGAACTATAGTATGCAAGGGATGACGAAAACGATTCCCAAGCTCTTCGTGATGCTGAAATCAACGAAGGTAGAAATCAAGAAAGAGCATCAAGTGTTGATGGTTAACAAGATCACTAGTTTCAAGAGAAGGGCAAAGGGAAAGAAAGGGAACTTCAAGTGGGAAGACAAGCAAGTTGTCACTCCTGCGAAGAAGCCCAAAGCTGGACCATAGCCTGAAACTAAGTGCTTACACTGCAAAGGAAATAGTCACTGGAAGCGGAAATGCCCTGAATATTTGGTAGATAAGAAGGATGGCAAAGTGAACATAAGTATATTTGATATACATGTTATTGATGTGTACGTTACTAGTGTTTATAGCAACCCTCAAGATTTGATGCTAGTTCAGTTGCTAAGATTAGTAACTCAAACGGAGTTGCGAATAAACAGAGACTAGTTAAGGGTGAAGTGACGATGTGTGTTGGAAATAGTTCCAAGATTGATATGATCATCATCGCACACCCCTATACTTTCGGGATTAGTGTTAAACCTAAATAAGTGTTATTTGGTGTTTGCGTTGAGCATGAATATGATTTGATCATGTTTATTGCAATACGATTATTCATATAAGTTAGAGAATAATTGTTGTTCTGTTTTCATGAATAAAACCTTCTATGGTCATACACCCAATGAAAATGGTTTGTTGGATCTCGATCATGTGATACACACATTCATAATATTGAAGCCAAAAGATGCAAAGTTAATAATGATAGTGCAACTTATTTGTGGCACTGCCGTTTGGGTCATATCGGTGTAAAGCGCATGAAGAAACTCCATAAAGATGGATTTTCAGAATCACTTGGTTGTGAATCATTTGATGCTTGCGAACCGTGCCTTTTTGGGCAAGATGACTAAAACTCCGTTCTTCAGAACAATGGAACGAGCTACTGACTTATTGGAAATAATACATACTGATGTATGCAGACCAATGAGTATGAAGGCTCGTGGCAAGTATCGTTATTTTCTGACCTTCACAAGATGATTTGAGCAGATATGGGTATATCTACTTGATGAAACATAAGTCTGAAATAGTTGAAAGGTTCAAAGAATTTCAGAGTGAAGTGAAAAAATCATCGTAACAAGAAAATAAAGTTTCTGCGATCTGATTGCGGAGAAAAATATTTGAGTTACGAGTCTGGTCTTCAATTAAAACAATGTGGAATAGTTTCACAGCTCACGCCACCTGGAACACCACATCATAATGGTGTGTCCGAACGTCATAACCCTACTTTATTGAATACAGTACAATCTATGATGTTTCTTACCGATTTGCCAATATCGTTTTGGGGTTATGCATTAGAGACAGCTGCATTCACGTTTAAAATAGGGCACCATCTAAATCCGTTGAGACGACAACGTATGAACTATGGTTTAGCAGTAAACCTAAGCTGTTGTTTCTTAAAGTTTGGGGCTGCGATGCTTATGTGAAAAAGTTTCATCCTGATAAGCTTGAACCTAAATCGGAGAAGTGCGTCTTCATAGAATACCCAAAGGAAATTGTTGGGTACACTCTCTATCACAGATCCGAAGGCAAGATATTCGTTGCTAAAATGGATCCTTTCCAGAGAAGGAGTTTCTCTCGAAAGAAGTGAGTGGGAGGAAAGTAGAACTTGATGAGGTAACTGTACCTGCTCCCTTATTGGAAAGTAGTTTATCACAGAAATTAGTTCCTGTGACAAATACACCAATTAGTGAGGAAGCTAATTATATTGATCATGAAACTTCAGATCAAGTTACTACAGAACCTCGTAGGTCTTCGAGTAAGATCCGCACTGAGTGGTGTAGTAATCATGTTCGAAGTCATGTTACTAGACCATGATGAACCTATGAACTATGAGGAAGCGATGATGAGCCCAGATTCGCGAAATGGCTCGAGGCCATAAAATCTGAGATATGATCCATGTATGAGAACAAAGTATGGACTTTGATTGACTTGCTCGATGATCAGCAAGCCATGTTAAATGAATGGATTTTCAAGAGGAAGACGGACACTGATAGTAGTATTACTATCTACCAAGCTCGACTTGTTGCGAAAGGTTTTCAACAAGTTCAAGGTGTTGAATACGATGAGATCTTCTCACTCGTATCGATGCTTAAGTCTGTCTGAATCATGTTAGCAATTTCCACATTTTATGAAATCTGGCAAATGGAGGTCAAAACTGCATTCCTTAATGGATTTATTAAAGAAGAATTGTATATGATGCAACCAGAAGGTTTTGTCAATCCTAAAGGTGCTAACAAAATGTGCAAGCTCCAGCGATCCATCTATGGACTGGTGCAAGCATCTCGGAGTTGGAATATACACTTTGATAAGTTGATCAAAGCTTATAGTTTTATATGGACTTACGATGAAGCTGTATTTACAATAAAGTGAGTGGGAGCACTACAGCCTTTTCGATTAGTATATGTGAGTGACATATTGTTGATCGAAATGATGTAGAATTTTTCGCAAAGCATAAAGGAGTGTTTTAAAGGAGTTCTTTAAAAGAAAAGACCTCGATAAAAGCTACTTACATCTTGAGCATCAAGATCTATTGAGATAGATCAAGACGCTTGATAAGATTTTCAATGAGTACATACCTTGGCAAGATTTTGAAATAGTTCAAAATGGAACAGTCAAAGAAAGAGTTCTTGCTGTGTTGCAAAGGTATGAAATTGAGTAAGACTCAAATCCCGACCACAATGAGAAAATAGAAAGAGAATGAAAAGTCATTCCCTATGCCTCACCATAGGTTCTATAAAGTATACTATGCTATGTACTGCACCTATTGTATACCTTGCTCTAAATTTGGCAAGGAATACAAAAGTGATCTAGGAGTAGATCATCGGACATTGGTCAAGAATATCCTTAGTAAGGACTAAGGAGATGTTTCTCGATTATGGAGGTGATAAAGAGTTTGTTGTAAAAGTTACATCAAGATAAACTTTTACACCGATCCGAATGACTCTAAGTCTCAACCTGGATACATATTGAAAGTGGGAGCAATTAGCTAGAGTAGCTCGGTCAGAGCATTGTGGACATAAAATATTTGCAAAATACATACGGCTCAATGTGATGCATCCGTTGACTAAGCTTCTCTCACGAGCAAAAGATGATCACACCGTAGTGCTCTTTGGGTGTTAATCACATAGCGATGTGAACTAGATTATTGAATCTAGTAAACCCTTTGGATGTTGGTCACATGATGATGTGAACTATGGGTGTCAATCATATCTGAGATATGAATATTGGTGTTAAATCACATGGCGATGTGAACTAGATTATTGACTCTAGTGCAAGTGGGAGATCAAGGAAATATGCCCTAGAGGCAATAATAAAGTTATTATTTATTTTCTTATTTCATGATAAATGTTTATTATTCATGCTAGAATTGTATTAACCGGAAACATAATACATGTGTGAATACATAGACAAACATAGTGTCACTAGTATGCCTCTACTTGACTAGCTCGTTTATCGAGATGGTTATGTTTCCTAGCCATGGACAAAAGAGTTGTCATTTGATTAACGGGATCACATCATTAGGAGAATGATGTGATTGACTTGACCCATTCCGTTAGCTTAGCACTTGATCATTTAGTATGTTGCTATTGCTTTCTTCATGACTTATACATGTTCCTGTAACTATGAGATTATGCAACTCCGTTTACGGAGGAACACTTTGGGTACTACCAAACGTCACACCGTGAATCGGGTGATTATAAAGGAGTACTACAGGTGTCTCCGAAGGTACATGTTGAGTTGGCGTATTTCGAGATTAGGTTTGTCACTCCGATTGTCGGAGAGGTATCTCTAGGCCCTCTCGGTAATGCACATCATTATAAGCCTTGCAAGCAATGTAACCAATGAGTTGGTTACGGGATGATGCATTACAGAACGAGTAAAGAGACTTGCCGGTGACGAGATTGAACTAGGTATTGGATACCGACGATCGAATCTCGGGCAAGTAACATACCGATGACAAAGGGAACAACGTATGTTGTTATGCGGTTTGACCGATAAAGATCTTCGTAGAATATGTAGGAGCCAATATGGGCATCCAGGTCCCGCTATTGGTTATTGACCGAGAATAGTTCTAGGTCATGTCTACATAGTTCTCCAACCCGTAGGGTCCGCACGCTTAAGGTTTCGATGACAGTTATATTATGAGTTTATGAGTTTTGATGTACAGAAGGAGTTCGAGTCCGGATGAGATCGGGGACATGACGAGGAGTCTCGAAATGGTCGAGGCGTAAAGATCGATATATTGGACGACTATATTCGGAGTTCGAAAGGTTCCGAGTGATTCGGTATTTTTCGAGTACTGGGAGAGTTACGGAATTCGCCGGGAGAAGTATTGGGCCTTATTGGGCCTGGGAAAGAGAGAGGGCTGCCTAGGGCAGGCAGCGCGCCCCAAGGCCTAGTCCGAATTGGACTAGGGGAGGCCGCACCCTCCTTCCTTCCTTCTCTCTTCCCTTCCTTGTCTCCTACTCCTACTACATGGAAGGACTACTAGTTGGACTAGGAAAGGGGGAATCCTACTCCCGGTGGGAGTAGGACTCCCCATGGCGCGCCCCTCCTAGGGCCGGCCTCCTCCTCCCTCCCTCCTTTATATATGGGGGCAGGGGGCATCCCATGACACACAAGTTGATCTACGGATCGTTCCTTAGCCGTGTGCGGTGCCCCCTTCCACCATATTCCACCTCGGTCATATCGTTATGGGCTTAGGCGAAGCCCTGCGCCGATAGTACATCAAGATCGTCACCACGCCGTCGTCTTGTGGAACTCATCTCCGAGCTCGGCTGGATCGGAGGCGGAGATCGTCATCGAGCTGAGCGTGTGCGAACTTCGGAGGTGTCGTACGTTCGGTGCTTGGATCGGTCGGATCGTGAAGACGTACGACTACATCAACCGCATTGTCATAATGCTTCCGCTTACGGTCTACGAGGGTACGTGGACAACACTCTCCCCTCTCGTTGCTATGCATCACCATGATCTTGCGTGTGCGTAGGAAATTTTTTGAAATTACTACCTTACCCAACACCGCGCTCACCCTCACCTCTGTCCCCCCTCGGCCATTGATTGGTGGCACTTCTGCGCCAAGCGTGGCCGGCAGTTCATGAAGGGGTGGGGTGCTAACTTGGGTCGAGACCTCCGTGATCGCAAGAAGGCCCTGTTAACCGCCATTCAGGCACTCGACTTACGTGCAGATGCGGTGGGGCTCTCTCCCGATGAGTGGCTTTCCCGCTATGACTTAGAAGATCAGCTCTCCATTATTTACACCGATGAGGAGGCCTATTGGCACATCCGTGGTGCCCAGAAGTGAGTTTTGAAGGGTGACGCGAACATGGCTTACTTTCAGGCGATCGCGAATGGCCGCCGCCGTCGCAATACCATCCCCCTCTTGTGGGACGGCGCAACCCTCCTTCAAGACCCCCGCGACATCCGGACCCACGTTGATGGGTTCTATAGATCTTTGTTCTCTGCCGCTCCTAGGAGCGGCCTCTCCCTGGCCCCTGACTACTGGACTGGCCCCCAGCTGGTCTCTGACTCGAAGAACGCGGCCCTTACGGCCCCCTTCTCCGAGAGCGAGGTTTGGGCTGCCATTAGGGGCATGAACCCCACCTCGGCGCTGGGTCCTGATGGCCACCCGTTTAAGTTCTTCCAGACCTTCTGGAACGTGATTAAACCTGAGGTCATGGCCATCTTTGAAGAGTTCTACGTTGGGTCCATCGACCTCGGTCGCCTCAACTTTGGGATAATCTCTCTCATTCACAAGGTGCCTGGCGCTTCCGACATACGCCAGTTTCGCCCGATCAGGGTCATCAACGTGATCTTCCGGATTCTTGCAAAAGGGTACGCCAATAGGGTGACCCTTCTTGCAGATTGTGTTACCCACCCCAACCAGTCCGCCTTCATCCGGGGCCGGTATATACTGGATGGGGTCCTTGTTCTTCATGAAGTCCTCCATGAGGTCCGCGCCAAACATCTCAAGGCGGTCTTCCTAAAGATTGATTTCCATAAGGCCTATGATACTGTTAGTTGGTCCTTCCTTCGGGAAGTGTTACTCCGGAAGAGCTTCGACGACCGTTGGATCACTAGAGTTATGCAGATGGTCTCTTGTGGTCTCACGGACGTTAACATCAACGGCGAGATCGGGCCTTTCTTCCCCACCCTATGTGGGGTTCGACAAGGCGACCCCTTCTCCCCGTTCCCGTTCAACATGGTCATGGATGCCCTTGCCACCATCCTGGATAGGGTGAAGGCTGCTGGTCATATTCGTGGGATCACCCCCACCTTGCCGGAGGGTCCGGGATTTTCCTCCTCGAGTATGCCGACGACACCATCATCATGGTCGAAGGCTCGCAGGCGGAAATTTCCAACCTCAAGTTCCTCCTCCTCTACTTCCAAAAAATGTATGGTCTTAAGATTAACTTCGACAAGAGTGATGTTATGGTGATGGGCTACCCTCCCGAGGAGTGTCTAGCCATTGCCAACTGGCTTAACTGCCGCCTGGGCTCCTTTCCCACGACCTACTTGGGCACGCCCATTAGTGACTCCCGGCTCACCGCCGCGGACTTGCGCCCGACCGTGGCCAAGCTCCAAATGCGCATCGAGCCTTGGCAGGGGAGGTGGTTATCTAAGGCAGCCCGAACTATTCTCATCAACTCTTCCCTCTCCAGCCTCCTCCTGTTTCTTATGAGTTTCTACAGCCTCCACGAGACCCTGCACCATGAGATTGCCAAAGTCCAGTCTCGCTTCTACTGGGTTGGCGAGAATGACAAGCAGAAGTATCATATGGTCAGTTGGCCGGACATTTGCAAGCCCAGGGAGCAGGGCGGCCTGGGCATTATGTGCTCTAAGCGAATGAATATCGCCCTTCTCTCCCGGTGGCTTTGACGCATCTCGCAAGGCCATGGTGGTCTTTGGCTCGACATCATCCGGAACAAATACCTGCGCGGGCAGCCCCTCGCCTTCTGCCAGAGAACTGGCGGCTCCCAGTTCTGGCAGTCGGTTATCTAGCTCCTTCCGGTTCTTCGCATCGGGACCTCCATCTCGGTCGGCTCCGGAGCGTCGACTTTGTTCTGGTTCGATCGTTGGGCCGGAGATGCTCCCTTCGCGGCGCGCTTTTCCAGCCTCTTTTCCATCGCCGTTGACCCTGTGATCTCTATCGAGAGGGCCCTTATTGACTTAGGGAGTCTCGCCTTCCGGAGGCCATTTGGGCCCCCGGAATCAGCTGCGTGGCGCGAGTTGCTGGACTGTGTTGCCCTTCACGAGCCTAGGGTGGACGGTGGCCCCGACCAGGTGTGTTGGCGCCTGGAGCCATCTGGCCTATTCTCCACCAAGTCTCTCTACCAAGCCATCGCTCCCTCCACCGCCCCCTCCCCCTCTCGACGGTTTGGTCCATCCGCCTGCCTCTGAAGATCCAGATCTTCATGTGGCAATGGATTCGCGGTCGGGTTCCGTCCAGGGTTGAGGTTTGCAAGCGAAACGGCCCGGGCTCGGGCATCTGCCCCCTCTACGGTGTCCTCGAAGATTCGAATCACATCTTCTTCTCCTGCGTGTCCGCTCAATTCGTTTGGAGCTGCTTTCGCGAAGTGGTTGGTGGAGATTGGTGCCACACCAATTTTCCCGACTTATTTGCCGAACTCCAGAACTCCCCCTTGTCATCTCGCCACAATAGGTGGCTTGAGATTGGGGTCATTGCCTGGACCCTCTGGACGATCCGCAATAAGCTTGTGATCCAGCGCACTCCTCTTCGACGAGCTACTGATGCGATCTTCAAACTCTCTGGTTTCTTGCAGCTTTGGCGGCCGCTTAGCCACCCTCAGGACCGCGACGCCATCTCCGCCTTCATCGCCAACCTCCGATCAATGGCCGTCCGTCTGTCGCCGCCGCCCCCGCCGCCGCCGGATCCAGACTAGGCGCTCTTCTCGCCTTCAGGCGGCTGCTTTTTTTTCTCTTTCCTTTTTCTGGGCTTGTTGAGTTGTGCCCTCAAGAGAACCTTTGTATTTGTCTGTGAGACTTGGGTGCATGTGTGTAGACTAGTCCTTATATGTGTGCTCTCTGGCGGTTTGCTTTATTTATAAAGCGGGGCCAAAGTCTTTTTCGGTAAGGCCGAGAAGCCGGTGGGTGTGAGAAAGAATCTCAGAATGATTCTTGCTGGTGAGCCCAAACAAATGAACCCGTAATATTTTTCTTGAATACGCACGAGTATGCGTACCATTCATTATGGAAGAAGGGAACGAAGACTCTCAAGTGATCCACTTGTTTATGATATGTACATGCGAGGATAGACTCCCAACTTCATCCCACACTTAGACGGATTACTCCTCACCAACCCACACGCTACCTAACTCCTCAAAAACCTCTAATCTCCTCTATAAACAGACCAGCTTTGGCCCAGAGCTTTCCTACTTCTCGTAGTCGTTTCATGACCCTCGTAAGTGAGGGGGTAGCTCCGTTGTAAACGATGTCATTTCGGTTCAAATCATCCACCAGACAAAAGAGGCATTTAGCCCTTCTCGACCGTGTCATTTCGGGGAATATTTTGACAAGCTGAGTAGGAGTACATGCACGTGTTTTCTAAAACGGCATCCAGAAAGAACCTTGACCAAATCAAACTGAAACACACCGTGAGGTACACTATATATACAGACATACAGTGCTTATGCAGCAGCCACGTATGTACGGACAGACGCGGTCTTTTCTTGCCTTCTTCCTTGGAAACCACGCGACCGCGTGGAGGCGGTGTCTGCTCTCTATAAATACCGTACCCGCTCTAGCGCCTCGACGATCATCCATTCATTCAGTCCAAACCAAACAAAACAGAAAACACTCAACAACACTTAGTATCAGACATGTCGGAAATCTGCGTCCAGAGGGTGGAGAAGATCGACGCGCAGAGGAAGACGACGTCGGCCGCCGGCGCCGTAGCGCAGTTGCGCGGCATCGACGCGGCCGCGGCGGAGTATATCAAGAAGGTGCATGAGCGGCTGGTGGCGGAGGAAGCTGCGGCCGCTGCTACTGCTACAGCAAGGCGCTAGCTAGCTAGGCGTAGCTACGTGCGCGCAGTCTAGCATGTGTGATATGCCGGTGCAAAATCGATTTGTTCTTTTAGTTTTTTTTTCTTCTATTCCTATGCTCAGCTATACTTATGTAAATAACATGTCGTATGTTTTAGCAGGATTTGTTGTTCCTATTCCTAGGGTCAGTTTTTTTTAGAAGAAATAGTACTATGCAGATAGCATGTCATACTATGTTTTAACAGGATTACATATAAATAATAACGAAGACGGGTGCTGTTGATTTTATGAATTTTGTATTCCCCCACTGTCGAGTCGAAGGCAACGTATGATCAGCTGTGCCGACTGAGAATAGCGGGAATGTGTGATCATCGATGATCATCAGCCAATTATTTGCCAAGATGTTTTGTGTAGTGTGTAGTACAAAATTCCAAAGATGGAGAGTACTAAACAAATATTTTGCACAAGATTCCTGGCTTTTCCTATTGACCATAAGTAATAAGCATTTGCATTTTTACTTTATATGTTCCCTTAACTCCGAAGGACATTTTCGCTGACATGGTGATTGGTGTGCGTCCATGCATATGCTGCATGGTCAAGTCGTCCATGCCGATGCGTGCTGCACTCGTGTCGTGCTGTCGTGTGTCGCGGGTGCACGAGAGAGGCGGAACCTAGCTAGAAAGTTTACCTAAGATCTGGAAGCTAGTACGTACTTAACCATTGGCTGAGAGAGTTCCACACTCCATGATGTATCGACCAACTCTTGCAGACTTTTCGGCAGCTTGGTGCCACTATCGGTTACTCTCCCTCGGTCCCTGTTCAGGTTTAATTTTAACCACCGATTTGGCCAATATAATGTCAGTTATATATCACAAAATTTACTCTGACCAATTCCTCAATTCTTATTCAAATGTAGTAGTTTCTAACAGTATAATTTTTATGACATACTTTATATCTTGTGGGCGCAATTGATTGTCAAAATTTATTCACGAAAAACAAGAATGACATGTATTTAGAGACAGAGGGAGTAGTACATGAATACTACATGTGTAGTCATGATAATAAGATGATCCAGATACAGTTTCATGACTACATAATACAAAACAGACACAAGATGGACTAGCATCATAGGTATTGAAAGCCCCCACCCTCATGGGTGAGGCTCCCTCGGTACACCAGTCTCGCGGTCCCCGCATCGCTCCCACAGGGGCGGCTCGGGCGGCGAGGCGGCGGCGTGTGGCGGTTGTGGTGCGGGCATCTCGGCGGCGCCCGATCCAGATCTGAAGGCCTCCGTCTACTTCAACCAGGGCTGCCTCCGATGGTCCTGCCTTGGGCGGCCTTTGTCGCCGGAGTTGTACCTGTTTGGCAGCTGGAGGTGGGAGGTGGCTCAGGAGAAATCCGAGGCCAGCAGTGCTGGCCACGACGGCGGCAACGCCCGAGGGCGCCGTACCCTTCTTGTAGGCGCCGTCCAGGTCGCCTCCTTCCCCTCTTCCTTCCACCCAGCTCGTATCTTGGAAGCCCAAATCCTTGCGGATCGGCGACAAGGCCTCGGCGTCGTCACCCTCTTGGTGGTGTCATTCGTGGTGAGCTTGGGGTGGATATGATGCTTTGGTTGCTTGGCGGTGGTTGGTGGCGTGGTCGGAGTTCGTCTGGTGGCGGTGCGTTGGCGCTCTGCCGCCTATGTGCTCAGCCTCGGAGTCCTTCCACGGTACTTGGTCTTCAGCAGCCCTGCCGGACTCGGCGGAGCGGTGCTTCATCCTACTCATTGATGGCGGCGTATCTCGGCTGCGTGGCGCAGTGGAGATTCGGCGTCCGATGTGTGGCGATGGACTCGCGCCGGAGGACGAAGCTGTCTGGTGTCGTGGTGACGTCGATGGCTGAGTGGCCAGACAAAGTAGAAGCCTCAATATTTGCTCCGAACACAGACCTATGGAAGATGGCGGCGACGACACACGAGTGCGTCGAACCAGTTTGTACCCCAGACCCGGTATGTGGCTCGGCTGGGGCTTCCGGCTTTTGATGTTAGGGTTAGGTGAGTGGTCTGGGTAGTGGCCCAGCTAGCAAGCCTTCATCATTTGGATAGAAGTAGTGACATATGTTGCCAAGATTGCGGATTCAGGCATATTGTTGTAATACTTTGTAAGGTCCTCGAGAATAATCAATAAAGTGGCCGCATGCATCTCTCAGATGCAGAGGTCGGGGGTCATCCTCCTTTTCTAAAGAAAAATGGGCGAGAACATAAGGTCCCATGGATTCACTAAGAACTTTGATGCTGCGAGACACCCCTTCCAAGTTATGTTGTCGAACCGCTGCTCTATTGTTGTATTGTCAGGGAAGAAGATCGAGAACACAAAAAAGTTGAAACATGAGAACCACTCAGACAAAACTCGAACCTAGACATGCCATCACCACCACCTTGACAGGCTGAACCGTCGGACGATAAAATACCACATATAGACCAGACGACCCGTGGGAGGAAAACGCCACAGACACCCTGATCTTGTGCTATGTAGGCTATGATGAGCACACCAGAACGGGGGTAGAGTAGTGGGGCTTTCATTATGTGAAAATATCGTTGAGGCGCTGCCAACATAGAGACACACAAAACTAACATGAAAAAAAACCCTTTGATTGCGCTTTATCTCTGTTCCGTGCACCCCCGCCGCGCCCTCCCCCCTAAAGTGGCTACCGGTGAGTAGGGGAATGAGCGAAAAAACGAAGCTCCTCTACTTCCAGTGGCTAGGGTATGTGTACTTGAATGATTTTCAACATTTTGAATGAACTAGCTGATACTACTTTGAGCTAAAAAAAAGGTTTTATATTTTGGTACAGAGAGCTTACATGAATTTAGTGCATGACTCCGCTCCTCCCCAGTGACCTTGTTCTTACGCTTACCGCGTGAAACACATGCAGTGCCCTTATTAGGTTGATGCTTCCTGCCCGGGCGCATGATCATGGTGAGTTAATTAAAGAGCGGGGAATCAAGCACATAATATATGCTTCAACAAAGTTCAACAAAGGCAACTAATGGAACGCTTCTTTCTGACCCTCACTCACTAACTCGATCAAACCAAACACTTTCGGACTTTCTAGCAGCTCCGTGACACTAGCTAGTCCCTGCTTTTCACACGTTGTACCCTTGTTTATATGCGAAAATTATAATCTCGGCTTGGCCAAACAATTAGCTAGTCCAGACAAATGTATTGTACAGTACTAGTAAACCCGCGTGCTTAATTTGGTCGGCCAAGACATGATCATACAGACAACGGACTTCTTATGCGTGTAGGCGCGACCGATCTCAGCTGGTCTTGTCTGATAGCTTCTAGTGATCAATCATCTGTAGCCATCAAAGACGGAATCAGATTCTCGTTTGAGATTTATGAAGCAGTTGCAGGTCGTGACGTATAGCAAACCAAATCAGCGTGTGTGCATATAGCTCCTTTTTCACTCGTTGCTTCTTGGCAATTCTCATCTTTATCCCTCCCCTCCCCCCCTCTCCCGTAATACCGTAGTTTACAATTAGTACCATCATTTGAAACATATAGTAGTGAGATAATAGATTTAGAGTGGTCTTCAGTATTGGCGACAGATCCTGTCCAAGTTTTAGCACTAGTGACTTGGAAAAAAATGTCTCCTATTACACAATCCCCTGTATTTTTTCAATCAAATTGCTAAGCCGTAAGATCTTGATCCAAAGGCTCTCCGGTCTTCTTCTTCCTCCTTCACCCGGCAGAAGCCGCAATTCTATGTCACGACCAGCACCGCCCCGAACTGTCAGTCCCCGCAACCCGTGGCCCGTACGCCGCCACGCCACATGCTCTCGTGTGGGATAATTTATGCGGCGAAAAATTTCACCCCGTCTAAGCAATAGCAAAGGCGAAATTCTTTTTGATACCAGTGGATATGTTGACAAGCTACTGAGTAGTGACTAGTGAGTACATGTATGAAACGGCATAAAAAAGAACATAAGTCGAAATGAAACACCATGAGGTATAACAATATTGAACTCGTACGTACTACTACGTGCGCGTTGAACGTTCCAGGGCCACTGAGTCAACGCATCAATCCAGCAGCCACGTACTATATGTTCGGCGACGACTCTTTCTCCTCATCTTCCTTGCAAACCACGCGACCGCATGGAGGCGGTGGGCGCTGCTCTATAAATTCCGTGCCCCTCTGGTGCATCCACGATCATCCATTCATTCAGTCCAAACCAAACCAGACACTCAACACTAGCATCACACATGTCGCGTGTTGGAGATATCTGCGTCCAGAGGGTGGAGAAGATCGGAACGGAGAGGCAGAAGATGACCACGGCGAGTGTGCACGGGGCCGCCGGCGCCGTGGCGCAGCGGGGCGGCATCGACGCCGCCGCGGCGGAGTATATCAGGATGGTGCATGAGCGGCTGGCGGCGGAGGAAGCGGTGGCGGCTGCTACCGCTGCGGCAAGGCGCTACTAGCTAGCTACAGGTGCAGCTAGGTGTGCCTAGTCTAGTATATGCGTGTGTAAAATGGAATTGCTATTTTTTTTTGTTCTTTTGGTTCTCTACAAAATTGGTCAAGTCGTTATTGCAATGGTCGGTTTACTCATTGGAAATACTATGTAAATATTACTTCTATAGGAGTAAAATGTCAAGTCGTTAGTTTATCTTTAGATATTTCATCTTTAGTAAAATGTCCAAGGCAGCATCCGATCGTCTGTGTAAACCGAGACTAGGGGTAATGTGCGATGATGATTATAAACCAATTATTTGCTGAGATGTTTCACATCTTTGTTGCTTTTCCTATTCACCACTAACAATATATGGCTATTACTCGCAAAAAAAAAAGCATATGATTTTTTTGACTCTTATGTTGCTTTAATCTGAAGGACATTTTTGCTCACCTAAAATCAAAGTTTACTAAAGGTTTGGAAGCTACGTACCTAACCTAGTAACCTGTAACTGACAAAGGATCATCATCAGAGATGGACCAACTCTTTCACGCTTTTCTCCAGCCTAGAAAAGCATAGTAATCCAGTCTCGCTTGAGCCTTCAGTATACACCACACATACGATGGCATGATAAGATGATCCGGATACAGTTTCATGAAACATATATACGTTGGAGAATGGAGTGACATTAAGGCATCTCCAACGACAACCCGTAAATTTTCTCCCGCATCCGTCAACGGACAAGGCGGGTAGTCCACGGGCATGAATGCGGGAGGACATCATCCAACCGTAGCTGCATATGTCCGGCCTTCTTTATTTTTTTTTATGTCCGCACGATCAAATAACCGCATGCAAAGGGTACAAACGTTCAAATAGCCGCATGTAGCACTAGTTCAAATTTTAAAATGTTTAAATATTACATCCCAACATTGTCAGTACTAGGGAAAAGCCTATACACAGAATCTTATCTGCAGCGCGCTTCAAAATACCACGCTATCAGCTTAGCAGCAGCAGGCGTGTCTCCGCCAAACGCTCTTCGACTTAGAAGTAGCGATGGCGCTTTGAGGCATACAGCGCTCTGCTATAGTTGCCATGACCTTGGCCCCCGCTAGCTATAGCGAAGGCGTTATCTTGTAGAGCGCCATCACTACTTGCGTTAGCTGTGGCGCTTTTGCCAAACGCTACAACTATCCCTACCTTATCCCCACGGAGGACCGGCCCTCACTCACACTCTCACTCTCGCCGCTACAACTGGCTGTCGTCGTCTGTCGCCGCCGCCGCCGCTCGTCCGCCGAGGTACTCCTCCTTCCGTCCCTCCTCCTCCGCCGCCCGCCTCCATCCGCTGTCCGCCTCCTCCTCCTCCTCCGCAGCCCGCCTCCCACCGCCTCGACCTCGCCCCTAGCTACCTCTGCGTCGCCCCCCCCCCTGCCACTAGTTAGTACTAGATTTAGTAGTAGATGTTAATTTAGGGTTAGCTAGTACTAGATGTTAATTTAGTAGTAGTAGATGTTAATTTAGCTTAGTTAGTACTAGATTTTTAGTAGTAGTAGTGGTAGTTGAACTACTTTAGTTGTAGTTGAACTAGTTTAGTAAGTAAATTAATAAACTAGTTGAACTAGTTGAATTAACTGAACTAATCTATTTTTAGTAAGATAATTAATATAACTAGTTGAACTACTTTATTTTTAGAAAGAACTAGTTTTTTTCTATTTATAGTAAGTTTATATTTAGTAAGAACTAGTTGAATTAATAAAACTAGTTGAACATGTTTTGTTGCTAGTGATAACTTATATGGTGTCGGTGACCTCCGTCGTCCCGTCACCGACCCCTCCGACAACCCCGCCGTCATCCCAGCCACCGACGCATTCTCCGACATCGAGGTGAGACCAGCCAAATATCCTTGTATATTTTGTGTTGTTGCTCAAATAGGATATGTGGTTGCCCAAGTGGCCGTTCATGTTCAGTTTACATCTCCGAGTGGCCTATGTTTTGTCGGAGTGTTGATTAATTTCCGTTCCGCAAATTTCAGCGCCGATATGTCCTTTTTACAAAGGTCATGCGGATTTTGTCGTGAATTCGACATGACTTGTGCTAGAATATGTACAAGTTTAATCTTTGAATTATGATTGTAGGAAATGTCGTACTCGGACGACGACGGTCTCCCGGGGGAGTGTAGCTGGTGCCACGATGATCGAGGTATGTTCGACAGGTTCGTTCGGCTGGACGACCATCGCCGCTTCAGCATTAAGCTCGAGGAGACCTGCGATGTTCATACGGATGCATAAGGGCGACAATAGTTTTTTCTCCATTAAGCATGACTTCAACTATTTCAACGCCTAATTTTCATATTTTACAATTCGACTAGCTTATCCCATGCCATGCAAGACGCTATGTCTTGGAGAGGATGGGTTTTGAAGACCATGAAAATTTTGAAACAAAGAAAATACACCTAAGGACCCATCATGATATGGATTTTGAAGTAAATCTGTATAATGCTCAGAGCGTAACCCATTTTGGTTGCCAAAATTGGGAAGCACTTTGCAAAATGTATGGTTTTGATGAGGGTATGATTATCACCATGGATCTTGGTGATCCCGACAATGAGGAAGACAATATGGACATTTGGGTCCTTGTTGATACGCTGCCGATTGTACCGCTATGTGAGTTTATCAAACATAGTTATTAACTAATTTATATTCTTTATTTCAAAATAGTTGATAGCTTATTTCCATTGACAGCTTATTTTGATTCTTCAAAGACTGTATGGAAGATGGTAGATAAAACCCACTACACGAAGGCACCCAATTAACATATAAGGAGAAAAATCATCGATCGCATTTTGTACTCTTCTTGAGAATTACAATGCCTATTATCGAACTCCTCCAAATTATGGTGAATCGTGCCACTAGTGCATGTGTTGAACAACGATAACTTCTCCGGAGATACCTGGTAAGATTTTTTACTATTACGACATTCGTGCATTTTTGCATACTTCTAAAACTAGTACATCATTGCTAACTACAAAGTTATTATTATGTTTTTCAACGAAACTCCCGATGGATTGTGTGCCTCATCGATGTGTCTGCATGGTCGCCTCTCGATTCGAACATACTTGCCGAGTAAATCTAGGGAGCTCACTGTGCATATCGGATTTCTAAAACCGTGAACACATGATCATCGAGAATGGAAGAAATGTATGGACATTCGCAAGGAGGTTCTTGGAAGTAACATTCAGCGAAAGGCAAGAATGGGAGACATGCTAATCTCCATTCTCCATAATGGAGAGTCCGGGGCTATCTTGTTTTTTGTTATTTTACCTTAGAAAATGTAGTAGGTCTTAATCGAATGTAATAGGTCCTATGAGGTACAATATGTTTATTATGTGGTAATGTGTTAGAGTTGATAATGATGATCTTGAGGAGGTGTTATGTGATGTCAATGATGAAAACGATGATATTGAGGAGGTGTTATATGACAATGATGTATTATGATGCTAAGTTGTTAATGATATGATGATGATGATATTATTATATCATTGGGTGAAAGAACCGTGGATTAGTTTCAAGTGGATGGACATCCACTTGAAACTAGTCCACGGTTCTTTCACCCCATGATGTAATAACTCATTATGATGTAAAAACAATCTCTAAATTCCTGTTGTATGAAAACTTGTGTAAAGGTGTATGAATACAACATGAAATAGAAAAGAAATAAAATACTAAATAGTAGTAGTAGCGCGGGTTAGGAGAAGCGCTACTACTAATTAACAGTAGCGATGTTATGAAGAACCGCTGCTAGTAAGTCAATTTAGCGATGGCGTCGTCAAGCCGCGCTATTGCTAAGCATTAGCTGTAGCGCCTTATCAGTAGCGCTTGTGCCCGCGCTACTGATAGGCCCAAAACCCGCGCTACTGCTAGGCTTTTCCCTAGTAGTGTGTTGTCACCATTCACCTCCCACTGATGTTCAATCAGATCTTTCTTCAACTGCTCGTGAGTTGGTCGATGCCGAATTTATTGATGCATTTGAATGAACTCTTCAAATGTGGCCGTATATGTACTCCAAATCGGAAATCATTGCTACAAAGAAGGGACAACTGTCTTCAGCTCTAGCGATTCATTGAATGGTTGCCGGGCATGGTGAAAATAGCAGTAGTGGATGGTACCTGGCGGGGCCGTCGGAGGACAGGGGCTGAACGGAGATGGAGGATAAGCGGGGTGGAGTCTTGCTGGAGCGCTGGAGGTGATGGAGATGCGGAGTTCCGGGATGAGTGTGGCGTGGTGGCCGAGATGGTGGAGCGGCGGCGAAGGTAAGACGGAAAGAAGGAGAGAAAATGGGGAGGATGGAGTCATGGGGTCCAGGGAGGGTTTTAGGTGGGCTGGGAGTGTCAGATTCCTACGTTTCGTGTCAGAACTCCCACAAGGCTCCCCCACTTTTGTCTTCGGGTTGCAGGAGAAATCGCGTCCGGACCGCCCCGCGGACCAATACAGGCCCGCATTGAATGGCTCCGGCGGTCCGGAGAGATGCGAGCGGTTTGTGGATTCACATTGAGTGGTACACTCTTACATGACATCCAAGTCAACACTGAAATGTGAGACCGACAAGTCAGAATGTAAAAAAAGTTAGAAGGGGTGAAAATAGCACGAGTTTCCTTGAATGGAGTAAAAGTTGGGAATTTCTGCTAAATAGGATATAATCTGTCGCAAACCTGAAAATTAGAGGCAAAATGAAATTAACTCTAGTTGTTAATCCGAACAACATATTTCCCATCCAAAAAGAATATGAATAACATCTTCGACCCTGCTCCTAATTTGAGGTTCACTGACCTTAGAGCATCTCTAACAAATTCTTTAAAAACTCATATTACAAAACGTAGAAGAGCGGAATGGTCATACGGAGGAAACATACACCCACCTCGTCTTGTATGCTACATTCCGACGTACGTATACCCGCGCGCATGCAAAAAACACGATCTGCCACCGACGCGCGTGTACGGGAAAAAAGAGGAAGTTGCACGATTTTCGCGCCCGCCCGGCCATCACGCTCCTTCTGTTCCATTTTTCCAACTGGCCAATCACCGCCTGTGGCCGGAGGTGTGGAAGAACGCCCTCAGCTGCTTGGAACGCCATTCCAACCACATCGGACTCCGCATCTCACTGTGCTCGTCCGATGCCGTGGACGTGAACGGCCCGACGTCCGATGCCGCCTCCTCCGCAACTGACCGATGTCGTCCCCCGCCGCGGATCTGGCCAAAAATCCCGCGTCTTCCTCGTCTTCCACGTCGCCGTCGCCTACACCACGACCATATACCCTTGCCTGAAGGCTCGTCGTCCTACGCTGGCGACGTCTACACTACGACCGTAGGTTTGGCATCTAAAACCTTTGATGTAGTGATTTAGGGTTTAGGATCCATCTAAACCTCCTGCCGCAGCTCCGCCTCCATGGACGACCGCGTGATATAGAGAACAAGTGTTGCACTTGGGCATGTTCCACTCTACGAAATTTAACACACAATAAGTTCTCAATATTGTGCAGTTTTGTGAGTTAGGTGTGTTGACATGGACAAAGAAACCACATTCACGGGCGATGAGAATGATACTGATAAAGTGACTCAGACTGATAACGATAGTTTTAACGAAGATGATGATAGCAGCGATAACGATTTGTGCTCATCATATGATATCTTACCTCCGGAGAATTTTGATAATAATGAACATGGAGCGAATAATGAAAACGTAAGTGGCTTATATTTTGATCTCATTATTGAATTTGCAAAGTATGGCAAGGCTAACTATTCTCTATGTAATTTGCAGGAAGATGTGGATGTTGACAATGTGCAAAATAGTTTCCAGGAATCATTCGCAGATAACTTGAGCCAGGTTCGTTCATACATGTTGTACATCACGCAATAGTATGAAATAAATGATAGCAATTGACAAAGTTTCATATGTAATTTTGTAGGAGTTGGATGGTCCTAGCAGTGACCACGATGAGGCGGATATGGACATTGAGGAGGCTCGAAGGCAGCAGCAGATGCTGGAGACACATTGGAAGGTCATGGCTATGAAATTTTGGTCGGAAGGGGATGCATACATATTCTACAACAATCACGCCAAAAAGCACGGGTTTAGCATAAGGAAATAGAAGGTCAAACGAGGTGCTTCTGGAATGATACGCTACCGGCGGTTTCTGCTCTAGGGCAGGGAGAAGGCAGAGAAAATTCATAACCATGGAGAGCCGCAAGCGTAGGCTTAGGCCGAAGACTCATTGAGATTGCGGTGTACAAATGGTGGTGATGCTGGACAGAGAACGTGGCGTTTGGTTCGTCGCGTCATTCATGGATGATCACAACCACGCGATGGCTCGCCCGACGAGCTTCGTTTTCTGTGGTCACAAAGACACATTGGAGATGGCACGAGGGCAGAGATATTGGCCATGGAAGCAGTCGGGATAAGAAAGAATATAATAATGGACAATTTCATCAGCAAATACGTTTCTTACACACTAGTAGAAAAAGGGTCTAATGTTCAGCATATTAGTACCGGTTTGCAGATGAACCGGCACTAATAGTCACATTAGTGCCGGTTCAAATGGCTAGGTGGTCGTCGATCATTAGTACCGGTTCATGCCACGGAATGGTAATAAAGAGGTTGTGGCAGGCTGTTGTCAGGCTAGGGCCCCAGCAGCACATTTAGTACCGGTTCGTGCCACAAACTGGTGCTAAAGTTATTTAGTTGCAGCGGTTTTTTAGTCCCACCTCGCTCGGCTAACAAGGTTTTTACCACCTAAAATATGTTACTTCTCGAACTATCATAACCACTTGGTCTTGAGTGAACTCTATGTGTCGGATCTGTGGCTGTAATAGGAGTCTTCGCCGGTTCTTAAACCGGGGTAGATTCCTATTGACAATTTAGATTCTACACAAAAAGATTATTGATGATCAATGTATTTTTGATGTATATTTTTGCATGTTTACACGGACGAAAACTCATCAGTTACACCGGCATCAAACTTTCAACCCTTTCTGACATCATTTCCTATTTTTCATGCATTTACCAATTTGTTTTGAGCTAAATGACCCTGAAATTGAAAAGCACTACAAATGAACTCTGAAAAGGTTGAAACTTGGCATGGTATCATCATTTCACCCACATAGCATGTGCGAAAAAATAGAGAGGGTTACGGCAAAAACTGGATGCACCTCGTGTACAAACTGGACAATCTCTTTCGAAGTATCAGGGTTACAGACGAAAACTCATCTGTTACACCGGCACTTCATTTTTTAAACTTATTACAACTCCAGACATTTTTTGCGTTTAGTATGCACAATTCAAAGCCACGTCATAAACTTTCAACACTTTCTGACATTATTTGCTATTTTTCATGCATTTACAGATTTGTTTTGAGCTAAATGACCCTGAAATTGAAAAGCACTATAAATGAACTCTGAAAAAGTTGAAACTTGGCATGGTATCATCATTTCACCCACATAGCATGTGCGAAAAAGTAGAGAGGGTTACGGCAAAAACTGGATGCACCTCGTGTACAAACTGGACAATCTCTTTTGAAGTATAAGGGTTTCAGACGAAAACTCATCTGTTACACCGGCAATTCATTTTTTAAACTTATTTCAACTCCAGACTTTTTTTGCGTTCAGTATGCACCATTCAAAGCCACGTCATAAACTTTCAACCCTTTCTGACATCATTTGCTATGTTTCATGCAATTATAGATTTGTTTTGAGCTAAATGACCCTGAAATTGAAAAGCACTACAAATAAACTCTGAAAAGGTTGGAACTTGGCATGGTATCATCATTTCACCCACGTAGCATGTGCGAAAAAAGTAGAGAGGATTACGGCAAAAACTGGATGCACCTCGTGTACAAACTGGACACACTAGTAGAAAACAGGGCTTTCGTTCGGGCCAGATAAGCCATTAGTCCTGGTTCAATCAAGAACCGGTACCCATGGGCCCACTGGTCCCGGTTCGTGAGGCCAGGGGGCCTGCCAGGCCTCGTGCGGGCATTGGTCCCGGTTTGTCTGGCCCCAGTGGCTCCAGTTGGTGGGACGAACCGGGACCAATGGGCCTCACTCCTGGCCCATCACCATTGTCCCCGGTTGGTGGCCTGAGCCAGGACCAAAGGGTTGTCCTTATTAGTACCGATTCAAGCCACGAACCGGAACCAATGAACCAGCCAGGGGAGAGCGCTTTTGTGTGTAAAACATTAAAATCAAAAAGAATTTTCATAAAATAAATACAAAAAGCAAAAAAGAAAAGAAAATAAATAAGTAGAAACAAAATAAAATAAATAAGTAGAAACATATTTTTTTAATAAATAAGTAGAAACAAAATAAACTTTAATAAAGTAAAATAAATAAACTATAATAAAATAAATAAAAATAGCAACAGTAAGTAGAAACAAAATAAAATAAATAAAGCAAAAAAGAAAGAATTTTCATAAAATAAATAAAAAAGCAAAAAAGAAAAGAACATAAATAAGTAGAAACAAAATAAACTTTAATAAATAAGTAAAAACAAAATAAACTTTTATAAAACCTTTAGTATTGTTGAAACTAAAATTATATAAAATTTATGCAACTAAAATTATCAAAGTATTTTCTGTTCAAAACATTAAAAAAAGAATTTTCATAAAGAAATTTTTTGTTAGAAACTTTAATAGCAAAAAGAATTATCATAAAGAATTTTTGGTTAGAAACTAAAATAACAAAATATGTTTTTGAATATAATGATAAAACACAGTAACATTAAATAGTAGGAAAAAGAATCACTCAAAAATCAATTTTTATAGTAAAGGTATTCAAAACTAGTGATTCACACAAATTTCCAAAAAATCAAATTTAAACTATTCAAATTAGAAAACAAATGGCACTAATACAAAGTTTATAATTTTTATTACCTAAAAGCAAAAAGAATCATTGAAAAACTAGTAAGTATTTTGCTGTAAGTAGAAACAAAAAAAATAAACAAAGCAAAAAAAAGTGCCACCTAAAGGGCCACCAGGGCCTGAATACGACTAGAAACCCAACAATGGGCCAGGATTCAGGCCCGCAGTAGGCCCACAGGCACATAGTGACAGATTAGGCCCGAAAGCCTGCAGTTGAGAGGAGCTCGAGAGGGTTGGCGCAGCAACGCTTATAAACCACCCTCGAGCTCTCTCAACTAGCGAGGTGGGACTAAACTTTGGTCGTGACGCGGGCAGCATAGGGCCTTTAGTCCCGGTTGGCGGCACCAACCGGGACTAAAGGGTGGCATTGGTCCCGGTTGGTGCCACGAACCGGTACCAATGCCCCCCTTTAGTCGCTGTTGGTGCCAGCAACCGGGACCAAAGGCCTCTGCTTCCCGCCCTTTGGGCTGCTGAAAAGAGACCTTTGGTCCCGGTTGGTGGCACCAACCGGGACTAAAGGGGGGCATTGGTCCCGGTTGGTGCCACGAACCAGGACAAATGCTTCGTGTATATAAGCAGGACTTGTGAAAATTTTCAGTTTCATCGACCATTTACCCCGCCGACGACGGCGAACTCATCGACGCCGCCAGGCTGCCCGACACCATCTCCGTCGCCGCCCCGTGCCATCACCGCCCCGCGCTGCCCCTTCGCCGTTGCCGCGCGCCACCCTGCGCCGTCTCACCGCCCGGCGTCGTCGCCGTCACCGCCCGCCGCCCGATCCGTCGCCGCCCGAAACCACCACGCGCCGTCGCCGCCCGACTCCGTCACCTTCCCGCCGCCCAGCGCCATCGCCGCCCAGCGCCGCCCGCCCCGATCGACGCGCCGTTGCAGCGCCGCAGCACGCGCTACGGTCCGGCGGCCTTTCTTTGATGTTTTTTTTGTTCATATGATGTTTTTTTGTTCATATGATCATATGACATTTTTTTGTGCATATGATGTTTTTTTACATATGATGTTTTTTCATATATGTATTAAATTTTTTATTTATATGTATGTATGTTCTCTGTGTATATATGTTCATATATGCAAAAGTTAGATTTTTAGAAAAGTTTTATCTATGTATGTTCTCTGATTTAGTGCATTTCAGGTTAGTTCCATTTTAGAAAAGTTATATATATTTAGGGAGAAGGAAGATAAGGAAGAATGAAGAAGAAGAAGAAGTTTTATATATGCAAAAGTTACATTTTTAGAATTTTTTTATATATCTAGCTAGGAAGAAGGAAGAAGGAAGAAGAAGAAAAAGAAGGAGAAGAAAAAGGAAAATATAAGACTAGGAAGAATGAGAGGAAGAAAGGAGAAGAAGAGGAGAGGAAGAAGAGGAGAAATAAATAAGAAGAGAAAAAAAAGAAAAAATAGAGGTGAAGAAGAAAGGAATAGAAGAGAAGAAGAAAAAAAAGAGTAATTTCTATTTTTTTCTTCACCTCTATTCCATTCTTCTTCTCCTCTTTTTTTTCTTTTTTTCTTCGATCTTCTCCTCTCTCTATTCCTTTCTTCTTCTCCTCTTTTTCTTCTTCTTCTTCTTCCTCTTTTTATTTTTTATCGGGTATGTCGTTGTCGATATACCACCTCCCCGATAACTTCGAGATGAGGGGGGGGGGGGTAGCTATACCCCCTCCCCGATAACTTCGACATGAGGAGGGGGAGGGGGTCGAGGGTTCGAGGGTTCGAGGGTCAAGGGGTCGTGGGTTCTAGGGTTTTAGGTCGAGGGTTCCAGGGTTCTATGGTCGAGGGTCGATGGTTCGAGGGTTCTAGGAATATGCAAAAGTTAGAATTTTTGATGTTAACTTCATAGAATTTTTTTGGTGATATTATTGTCGAATATGCAAATGTTTGTATGTTCATATGCAAAGAATATGTCAATTTTTTGTAGTAGATGATGATGATGATATATGAAAACTTGGTAATTTTTTGTGTTGTAATTTTGTTCGATGAATGTTTTCTGTTAAAACTCGTATTAAGTTTGTTCGATGAATGTTTCATGGGAGAGAGGGAGTAAAAACTCATCAGACATGAGGGGGGAGGGAGTCCCCCTCCGGTTCCTAACTCTCTCGGGAATTCAACATATCTTCAACATGAGGGGGGGAGGGGGTCGATACCCCCTCCCCGATAACTTCGACATGAGGGGGCGGCCGATATACCCCCTCCCTGATAACATTTTTTCCATATGTATGTCGTCGTTGTCGATATACCCCCTCCTTTACCAAGTTAAAAGAGCGTTGTCATCGAGGCCACCCCGAACCCTTTAAGCGTTGCCGAGGCCACGCCAAACCCTAGAGAAGCGTCGAGGTCATTAATTAATATAATTCCTTATTGTGAATAGCTATAGCTAGGTCTACGTTTGCCACTAATATATCCATCTGTCATGTTTGTATAATAATTGCGATGTTGTAATATTTGTAGAAACTATGGAGCACGACCGAGACGAGGAAGCAGAACGGGTGTTGGGGGACATAATCGCAACCGGAGCTGATTTTATGTCGTATCTCAATAAAACCGATGGTCTGGAAGGAGAGGGTGAAGAAGCAGGCTACGGTTATTGAACAACGAAGGAGGAAGGACATGATTATGATGGCTCTGGTGATCGAATGCCGGTGCAAGGAGACCGTGATGACGGCTCTGGTGACCGAACAGAGCTCGGCCAGGTATATATATTAATTAAGCCTGTGCTGACTAGCTAATTGATGCATTCATTGTTTTGGTATCTACACATATTAACTCTCGTCTTTCTTATTATTTCTAGCCCTCCAGATCGAGCACAACTTCGGTAAAGAGACGAGGCCCAAAGAAAAAGTTGCGCTCAGATGAAAGGTTCACGATCACAGCAATCACACAAGATGGCCAACCGATTGAACCCCTCCGGACCAAGGACACATTTACTGCTCAGTGCGGGGTTCTTGTTAGGGACATGATCCCGATCAGCATCGAGCTTTGGAATCAGCCTAAGGATGAAGAGTTTCAAGTTTCTTTTGTCGAAGATAGACAGAAAGAGGATCTTTGGAAAGCGCTGAAGGTAAATTTCACCCTACCGGAAGAGGAGGATTCGGAGAATCTAGTTATGGAGCCAATGATCAAGTCCTTTGCGTTCAAGAAGATGGCAGATCTATTCAGGAGATGGAAGAATGAGCTAAAAGCAAAGTTTGTCGACAAAAAAAAAGACACCAAAATTCGTCGGCCGATTTGAGAAGCTCAGAGATCAATGGGATGCATTTGTGGCCAACAAGACATCAGAGAGGAGTAAGAAGATGTCAGCAACAAACAAGATAAATGCTGTGAAGAAGGAGCATCACCATCGCACGGGGTCAGGTGGCTACCTCATAGCCCGACCGTTGTGGGCCAAGGTTGAGAACGACCTTCTTGATAAAGGGGTCGAACCAGAGACATTGAACTGGCCAGACCGTTGCCGGACTTGGTTCTTCGGGGTTGGCGGAACCTTGGACCCTGTAACAGGGAAGTGCGTTTGGACGAGGGAGCAACTGCGAATACCCCTCACGAAGCTTCAACACTATATTAACACAGAGCAGGAAGGGACGTCCGTTCCAGACAGAGAGAAGGACGAGCTCACAATGGCCCTCGCGAATCCTGAGCACCCTGGATGGACACGAGGCACGCCAGGCTCCGTTCCGTGGAAGGCTTGGGTTTCCGGATGCAGGCGGTTACAAATGCCAAGAGAGGACGAGGAAAATGGTGCAGAGCGAACTGCAGGAGCTGCAACAAGGGTACAGAAGCTAGAGGAACGAGATGCAGTTCAAAGCAAGCGACCTGCCAAAGCTACCCCTGAAGCTACCCCGCGATCTGAGCGGAGAAGCAGTGTGGCTTCCACTGAGCTGCTTCAGCTAGAGCCTGTCTTCATGGCTCCTGCTAGCTACCCCATGGATGCTATCACGGAGTCGCAACATTGCCACCTTATGACGCAATGGAAGAACTACAAAGTCAAGGCTGTTGTTGGCTCTGTTCAACCTCCTGAACTCGGCGCAACTTTTCACTGCCGTCCAATTCTAGAAGGATATGCTAGGGTGACAGTGGAAGAAATAACAGAGGGATTTGAGGAGCTCGTCCTTGACCACCCTACCGGTGAAGGGGAGACTCGGCTGGGTTCTGCTTTGAAGACTCCATGCCTATGGCGGAAGGAGCTCATCAACCTTCCGAACTGGACACCTCCGTCTCCTCCTCCTCCTCCTCCGGTGAGTCAGGGCACTTCGCCTCATCCTTCGCCTGCTCCTCCGGCGAGTGATCAGGGCACTCCGCCTCCTTCTCCGGCGCGTGGCGGCACTTCGCCTCCTTCTCTGCCTGCACTGGTGCGCCCGACCAGACAGCCTCCTCCTTCTCCGCCTCGTCAGCAAGGGCGGAAGAGACCCATCGCCGCTTCGGCTGCTCCGGCGCATCGCAGTCCTTCTCCTCCACCTCATGAGAAACTAAAGAAGAAAGCCGCAGCCGCTCGGCCTGCTCCGGCGTCTAGCATTACAGGCGGGAGGCAGTACAGATTCGGTCCATCTCTCAAGATTCAAGAGAAGTTACCATACAAGATGACCGAACAGGAAAACGAGGAGAAGATCTATCAAGACCAAGTGAAGGACTACTTCGCAACGCAAAGAGCTAAGAGACATCCACCTTCGGAGGAGAAGATAGATTTGGTGAAAGCGAAGCGCACTTTGGATGCCCTACGGCGACCACCATCGTCTCCGCCACAAACCAACTATGAGTGCATTACTGAAAAGACATATAAGGAAGCGAAGCGATCGAGAAGTACTTGCAGTGACAAAAGGATACAAGAACGAAGAACTGGGAAAAAATTCCCCAGATCGGCGAACAAGCGAACCAATCGTGCCCCCCCTCAATGTGTCTAGCGATATCGTCGCTAATCATCCGGGGATCTTGCCAGGTACCAATCCTGGAGATTACTACGATGAACATTTTGATATAATGGAGGTGGACGAATTCAAATACGAGTACGGGAAGCCTCTCGTCAAAGATGGAACTACTCTAACAACGATGATGCGAAGATTCCATGATTGGTACATGGAAACCTACAGAAAGCAGTCAGCTGGGAAGAAAATCGATACTTTGGCGCTGAAAGTTAAAGAGGATCAACACAACCTTGTTAGAATTGAGGAGTTGTCTGTTCCATTTGAGGAGTTCTTCCAGTTTTTCAATATAAAGGCCCTCGATAAATTAATGGTCACTTGCTACTGTCTGTAAGTACTACTTCTGTCATTAAGTCTCTATATATAGCTCAACTCTTTCATTGCATGTATATATAATTATCCTCACTATATTATGCAGACTGAAGATCGTCGAATGCAGAAAAGCTGAAATGTATGATATTGGGTTCATTAACACAAATCTCATAGATGAATTTACGGTTACATTTCATGCCAAAGAAACTGGGGACAACTTGCTACGAGCCTTGGTAATAAATCAAACCAAAGATACAATACTCTTTCCTTACAACTTCAAGTGAGTGTTACTGTCTTGTGCATTTCCCTTAATTATTACTCGAGGTTATAGTAATTAATGTAATTGATGAGTTATGCATGCATGCGCAGGTTCCACTATATTCTCCTAGAGATTAAGCTTGAGCAGGGACTAGTAAACGTCTTAGACTCGAGACGAAAAGATCCCGCGGACTATGCAGACATGTCTAAAATGCTCGAGAAGTAAGTTGAATCGATCATTATCGCAGCATATCGGCAAATTTTTTCATTTCATGATATCAAGTAATTGTTTTCTTTGTCTCACAGGGTTTGGAAAGTATTCACCGCACAAGTTTCGGGACTGCCGCGGGATCTGCAATGGAAATACCTGAAAGTAAGTACTACTAGCTAGCTAGCTACTTCCGCGCATCCCGTTGATTCTAGCTACTTTCATCAATGCCATTTATAATGCTTATCAGTTTGATTGACCTCTATTTCTCGTAAAGTGCTTGTGGCAGGAAGCCAGGAATAATTACTATGGATACTACGTCTGTGAGTTCATCTACAACGCGATAACCAAGAATAGGCGGGGCTACTCTAAAAGACAATATGAAGTGCGTAAGCAAAAATATTCGCAAGTTTATTTTATTACCATCATTTTTGTTGAGTTTCATTCATATATATGTATTGACCCCCTTATTCAAATTAGATGTCGGAGATGCGGAATGAACTCCTACCACAAGATCGCATGCGAGTAATTCAAGAGGAATTGGCTGGATTCTTTCTTGACCACATCATCAATAAATTCGGAGAATACCACCATGAATGTGGAAGTTGAGTTCATATGTTAGTGCACTACTAGGGAAAAGGCTAGCAGCAGCGCGGGTTTTCAGGCTAGCAGCAGCGCGGGTGGCCGCGCTACTAATAAGGCGCTACAACTAACTCATAGTAGTAGCGCCCCCCCAACCAGCGCTACTCTTGTTGAGCGATATCGGCAGCGCTTTTTAGGAACGCGCTACTATTAACTAGCTGTAGCGATTTCTTCAGCCGACGCTACTGCTATATCTTTCATCATTTTCCCTTCCAGTTCTCCTTTCAGATGCTAGATGCTAGATACTAGGTACTACTAGTACATATCAAATTCATAAACCATTACTAGGTACGGTAGTACTCCCTTCGTTCCAAATTACTCGTCGTGGTTTTAGTTCAAACCACGACGAGTAATTTGGAACGAAGGGACTAAGATAACAATTTCATGCATAGCCAACATGCATCCTCAAGCAGTACATGGTCATATCAACGGCCATCATCATATGTAGTTCTAGATGATATCGATCGACGATCATCATATGTAGTTCTAGATGATATAGCCACACACACATATGTAGTTCTAGCTAGATGATATAGACACACACACATATGTAGTTCTAGATGATATAGCCACACACATATGTAGTTCTAGATGATATCGAAGACAATCATCATCCTCAAGCACAGGCGGTTGGTGTTCTGATAGTAATTAGGATGGCTTGTCCAACACGAAGATTCTTGCCATCGAGGAATTTCTTCCACCCAACCGAGCTTAAGTGTAAAGCGACCGTCCGTGTCCACGCGGTAAGTACAGAGTTGTGACGGAGCCCCTTGCAGTAAGGCGTAGTCCCGCTGAGCCTTCTTCATCAGGCTCGATACCATAACTCACAAATATGCTCTTTGCCAATTTCTGAATAAGAAAAACATATCAATTAATAAGCATGCATGTGATCGAACTCTACACTAAAACATATATATCATCGACTAGATTCCACACAACATACCATATCATTGGACTGTACACTAAGTAAATCACACTATTAATTTGCATTTGTAAGTATAACATACCATATCATGTCGATCAACCATGGTATTTTGTCAAGCGGGTCACGAATGGCACCCCAACAAAGTCAGCACGTGGCGGAATTATGTCCCACAGGTTGGACACCTCCTCCTCACTCAGCCTTGTTCTTTGAGCTACGATGGCTTCATGAAGTGGGTCCTCATCATCTTCATCGAGTGGGTCCTCATTATCTTCATCATCTTCGTCATCTTCATCATCTACCACCAGGTTGAGATAAATGACAGCTAGCTTGGGTCTTTCGCTCGGAAGTTGAAGCTGATCAACTCACCACCATAAGATGCATGCGAGCGGCAAACGGGCCCATCCATCTCCTCCAATCTGCGACATATTGCGTCCTTTCTCTACCTCCATAGTGTACGGCCCCAGAGCCTCAAATGTCATAGTGTCTCTGTCGACTTGTTGAATTTCAACCTCACATTGCATGGGACGATCTGTAAACTAAGCAAAATGACACAATGCAGATAATGCCAACACTAAAAATAAAATAGTTATTACATTTCATCTAATTTCTTACACGCATGATGAAAACTTCAATTTGGAAGTAGATCTTGAAACAACTTGCCGGTTGCAAGGTCTTTGGCGCATCTTGACTTACACATTGACATAGTGGTGGTGGTGGTGGCGCCATTCTTCCTAAAGCAATATGAGCAAAGGATTACTAAATCAACTAAATCAAAATGTTCCTAAGTCAACTAAATCAACTAGCCTACTAAATCAACTAAATCAAAATGTTCCAAGTCAACTAAATCAACTAACCTACTAAGTCAACTAAATCAAAATATTCTAAGGCAACTAAATCAACTAGCCTACTAAATCAACTAAATCAAAATGTTCTAAGTCAACTAAATTAACTAAATGAATTAGCCTACTAAATCAACTAAATCAAAATGTTCTAAATCAACTAAATCAACTAACCTACTAAGTCAACTAAATCAAAATATTCTAAGGCAACTAAATCAACTAGCCTACTAAATCAACTAAATCAAAATGTTCTAAGTCAACTAAATTAACTAAATGAACTAGCCTACTAAATCAACTAAATCAAAATGTTCTAAGTCAACTAAATCAACTAGCCTACTAAATCAACTAAATCAAAATGTTCTAAGTCAACTAAATCAACTAGCCTACTAAGTTAACTAAATTATATCAACTAAATCAAAATGTTGCATATGAGCAGGAGGGAGAAGGAGGGCGACTCGAGGAGGGAGAAGAGAGTAGGATGGAGGAGGAAGGCGGAGCGCGGAGGGCGGCAGCCGCGGCCAGATTGAGGGAGGACGGAGGAGGAAGGCGGAGCGAGGAGGGGCCGCCGGTGGCGAGTGGAGAGGAGGACGGAGGAGGAGGCCGTGCAGAGTCCAGCAAGGAGGAGGAGGTGACGCAGTGTGTAGACGGAGGAGCGGCGACGGGTGCGCGCGCGCAGAGCCGAGGAGAGGGCGAGGGCGCGCGCAGAATTTGAGTGGCTGTGTGTGACCGATCCGAAGGAGGTGATCGAGGAGATGGATGGCTTAGCGATGGCGCTCTTCACCAAAACGCGCCATCGCTAATCTATCTAATAGCGGCGCTTTTCACGATAAAGCGCTCTCGCTATATGTCGACATGCAAAATACACATTGATCATCAACGATCTTTTTGTGTACAATCTGATTCGACAATATGAGTCCTCACGGTTTAGGAACGGTGAAGACTCATATTGCAGCCACAAATTCTACACATAGAGTTCAATGAAGATCAAGTGCTTGTCAAAGTGTGAGAAGTAACATATTTAAGGTGGTAGAAACTGTCTTCACGGAGCGAGGTGGGACTAAATTTTGTAGGAAACTTAGCGATGGCGCTTGTCGGGAAATGCGCTGCTACTATGCTACGTAGCGAGCGCGCGCGCGTCGATTAACGCGTTGCTGCTATAACTAGCCTCGCGGGCGGCCTCATAGGAATTATAGCAGCAGCGCGTCTTTGGCTGGACGCGCTCTCGCTATATTTGTCTCAACAACGAGTTTGATTGTCCGCGCTACTGCTAGTTAGCAGCAGCGAGTTATTTTGAGGCGCGCTGCTGATAAGATTCTGTGTATAGGCTTTTGCCTAGTAGTGGGGTATTGTAAGAGATCTTACACATTATATATATATGTAGCCAGTACCATCGGTAAGATATACGAAAACTTGTTGTTCGACCAATCTCTCGGAGAAGGAGAGGTCGATCACTTCTGTATATTTTCATGACAATTTTTTGTACTTAATAGTTTCCTTCATTTGCTTACTAGCTAGCTAGCGTGTCGAGTCCTCCCTATACGTAGCGTCGACCAAGCATGGAGATAAGAGAGGACACTTCTTTCTATTAGCTAGCTAACACAATATATGAAACCCCTAAATTAACCCAACAAACCCCCCCTCCCTTCAGAAAAAAACAAAAAACCCAGCCTCTGAAATGCTGACGCGTGGAAGCCTTTTGGTCCCGGTTGGTGGCACCAACTGAGACAAAGGCCGCCCTGCCTGGGCAAGCGGCAGCAGCCACGTGGAGCCCCATCTGTCCCGGTTCCTGGGCGAACCAGGACTAAAGGGACATGGCTTTAGTAACAACCCTTTAGTCCCGGTTTGGGAACCGGGACAAATGGCCCTCACGAACCGGGACGAATGGGGTTTTTTCTACTAGTGACAATCTCTTTCGAAGTATTAGGGTTTCGGACGAAAACTCATATGTTACACCGACACTTCACTTTTTTGAGCTTATTACAACTCCAGACTTCTTTTGCGTTCAGTATGCACCATTCAAAGCCACATCATAAACTTTCAACCCTTTCTGACTTCATTTGCTATTTTACATGCATTTATAGATTTGTTTTGAGCTAAATGATCCTGAAATTGAAAAGCACTACAAATGAACTCCGAAAAGGTTTGAACTTGGCATGGTATCATCATTTCACCCACATAGCATGTGCGAAAAACTAGAGAGGGTTAGGTAAAAACTGGATGCACCTCGTGTACAAACTGGACAATCTCTTTCGAAGTATCAGGGTTTTGGACGAAAACTCATTTGTTACACCGGCACTTCATTTTTTTAAAGTTACTACAACTTCAGAGTTTTTTTGCATTCAGTATGCACCATTCAAAGCCACGTCATAAACTTCAACCCTTTCTGACATCATTTGCTATTTTTCATGCATTTACAGATTTGTTTTCAGCTAAATGACCCTGAAATTGAAAAGCACTACAAATAAACTCTGAAAAGGTTGAAACTTGGCATGGTATCATCATTTCACCCACATAGCATGTGCAAAAAAGTAGAGTGGGTTACGGCAAAAACTGGATGCACCTCGTGTACAAACTGGACAATCTCTTTCGAAGTATCACGGTTTCAGACGAAAACTCATTTTTTACACCGGCACTTCATTTTTTTAAACTTATTACAACTCCAGACTTTTTTGCGTTTAGTATGGACCATTTGCTATTTTTCATGCATTTACAGATTTGTTTTGAGCTAAATGACCCTGAAATTGAAAAGAAAATAAATAAATAAAAGAAAAGAAACTAGACAACTCAGAAATAAATAAAAGAAACTCTAAATACAGCATAAAACAACTCAGAAATAAATAAAAGAAAATAAATAAAGCAGAAAAGAAAAAAAATCAACATCAATAAAAACTCTGCGCTATGCATAGTGTACCTGCCTGGCCTTGGGCCTGAAAACAGGCCCATAAGGCCGAGCAGGCCCACATGGGCAGCGCAGCAAAGTTAGGCCTGAATGCCTTCTAAAGAGGGGAGCTCGAGAGAGCTACTGCACTTGGGTTTATAAACCAGTGCATACGCCTCTCCGCTAGCGAGGTGGGACTAAACTTGCCGCACCGGACCTAAGCCTTTAGTACCGGTTCGTGGTGCTAACCGGTACTAAAGGGTGGCCTTTAGTACCGGTTCGAGCCACGAACCAGAACTAAAGGTTGTCGTTTCCCGCCGTTTGGCCTGGCCAAATTGACCTTTAGTACTTGTTTGTGACTCAAACCGGTACTAAAAGCCTCTCCTATATATATAGCACTTACGAAATTTCAGTTAGTTTTCATCCATCTGCTTCTTCTCGTCTTTGTCGCGCCCATCCACGTTGCCTCGTGCCCATCGCCCCGTCGCCACCCCCGCCGCGCCCGTCCCCGTCGCCCCTTCTTCCCGTCGCTGCCCCTTCGCCACCCCCATCGCGTGCGCCCCCCCCGTCCCCGCGCCCGTTGCCATACGTCCCCACGCCGTCGTCCCCGTCACCGTCGTAACATCATATACAACTCTTATTCTTTTGTGTATACTTTTAATTTATATAAATGCATGTTAGATTAATGTTGATTGTTAGATGATTATATAGAAATGTTAGATATTAATGTCATAGATGAATTAGATTGAAAATAATGTAGATATATTAATGTCAAATGTTAGATGAATTAGCTAGATGTATAAATTTAGGTATATATATGAGATTTGATGATCTAATAATTAATTAAAAGTTTACTATAGAACTAGCTGATCTAATAATTATCTAAAAGATTTAAAAGTTTACTATATATGAGATTTTAGTAAGAAGCTTAGAACTAGTTTATTTTTAGTAAGTGCTTAGTAGTTGAATTAATACAACTAGTTGAATTAATAGAACTAGCTAGTTGAATTAATAGAACTGCTAGTAAGTGTTTATATCAATTAATATTTTAACTATATATGAACATAGGAAATGTTTGACGACGAGAATGATTTCGTTATGTGCGAATACTGCGAAGACAAGCGCGGCAAGTGCGACAGAAATTTCCTAGTTGATGGGGCACTTCAACATCAAGCTGGATGAGACCTTCGAAGTAAATGCAGTAAGTCACAACGACAAGTCTTTTTCGTAATTAAGCATATGCTTCATTTGCTTCAAGTTATAATTTTAATTTTTAGTATTCTACTAGCGTTTCCCCTGCCATGCAAGAATTTTTGTATTGGATAAGAAAGGTTTCAGTACTATGAAAACTATGGAGGTAAAGAGAGTTTACTTGAAGATCGAGCATGGTTATACTTTCCACGCAAGATTATACAATGCATACGCCTACACCTATTTTGAATGCAAATTTGGCAAGCACTATGCAAGGGTTATGCTTTTGTGCCTGATATGGTTATCACCTTTGATATTCGTCCGGAACATGATATTGAAGGTAATATCGATATCTGGGTCGATGTGCAGACGCCTCCAGTTCTACCATTATGTGAGTGTTCCTCAACCATATTTATGTCTTCGATATTGTTTATTTCAAAAATAGTTGACAACTAATTTCTATTGACAGCTTATTTCCATTCAAGCAAACATGTCTGGGCTTTGTAGACAGGATCGTCCACTGTCCCGGGGATGAACTAAACTACGAGGACATAAGTCAATATGTTTCATGGCTTGAGGATCTTGATGCTGTCAAGAGAAATTATTTTCCTAGACTTGCAAATCTTAGTACTCAAAACGTGTGACCAATAGTGTTCGTATTGAACTACAGTCACATATATTTAGGAAAGATGGTAAGATTTTTACTATTTGTCCTCAGTGCATCTTTTGCATACATTATTTTTAAGCTAAACTTCATTGCTAAGTATGTTACTATACGATGTTCTTCAACAGGGACTCCCGATGATAGTTGTGCCTCACTGGATCTCAACTAACAGTCGCATGTCAATTGTTAGCTTATGGCCAAGACATCCTACATTGCACACGAGTGCATTCAGGATTTCTAGAACCGAGGAATGCTTAATAGTGAAACACTGGAGAAAAATTGTGAATGATCGCAGAGAAGTACTAGGGGGCAACAATCAGAAGCGCAACCCACGATTATGAGACAGGTTCATCTGCATTCTCCAATATGATGAATCAGGAGAGCTACACATGTTCTATGCCATTTTACCTGAGAGAGAGCAACATGAGTGATTAGCTAGTTTCTGCTATTAGTACTTGTCGTCTCATGTCCATGTTTCGTCTTGAACTTAATTATTAGCGATTTGCTTTTGTGGTCTTAGTTATGAACGCTTATAATAATCTCATGACCATGTTGAACTCGATGATATCTTTGCTTTTTGTACAAGTGAATGTTTCTTCTTTAAGCTACTGTTGGTGGTGATTACATAATGATGATAAAAATAGTGGTAATGACTATATATATATGATGATTATTAATTAGCTAGTGTTGTTGTTGGTGATGATATGAGATGCAAGAGTTTTTATATTAATATGATGATGATGATGATTTATTATATAATTTATGAAAGGGAAAATAAATGGAAAACAATCTCCAAATTAAATGGAAAACACAAAATTAAAGGGAAAATAAATAATAAAACCAAAACCCCCCAAACCTTTTAGTACCGGTTGGTGTTACCAACCGGTACTAAAGGGCTCCCCGCCCCAGGCGCTTGCACATGCCACGTGGTGGCCCTTTAGCGGCGGTTCCTGCAGAACTGGTACTAAAGGGGGGACCTTTAGTCCCCACCCTTTAGTGACAGTTACAGAACCGACACTAAAGGGCCTTACGAACCGGTGCTATAGCCCGGTTCTGCACTAGTGAAGATAAGTGCAGACTTATCAGGCGGGACATTTACAACATGTGCTGCAGATAGAAAATTAAGCTCATTGCAGAGGGTGATGCTGAGACGACAGTTGGCATTATGAGGAGCATAAAGGAGAAGGACCCTGCGTTTTTTTGAGTATGTGCTTGATAATGAAGGGCGACTGAAGAGTATGTTCTCTGTGATCCATAGTCGCGGAGGGACTGTCAGGACTATGGAGATGCGGTCGTGTTTGATAGCACATATAAGATGAACATATATGGTATGCCATTCATCACCTTTGTCGGAGTTAACAACCACCGTTGTATCAACAGTGTTCCGTTGTGCCATTGTTTCTGACGAAACTAAAGGGACATACATGTGGCTGCTGCAGACATTTATGAGGGCAAACTATCAGGTGAAGGCAAAGTCAATAATAATAGACGGAGACGCTGCAATGATCCGGGCGATTCAAACTGTCTGTTCAGATGTGCTCTTTCGACTTTGCTCGTCGCATATTGAGAAAATATGCAGAGGCACCTACATTACAAGTCACTGGATGAGTTCAGATCGCTCTTGTACTATGCCACCTCTCAAGGCAGCTTTGAGCAGAGCTGGACAACTTTCGTTGATAAATGGAAGATGGATAAAAATGAAGAGTGGCTTAATAGGATGTACAGGAAGAGGAGACTTTGGGCAGCTTCATATATTTCTGATGGTTTTTTTGCATGGTATGGAAAGTAACCAGAGGAGCGAAAGCCTCAACTCTTGCCTTCACCTACACCTAGACTATGATATGACAATAGCTGATTTGGTACTGCATTATGAGAACTGTATAGTTTTCCTCCATGAGAACAAGGCATACGATGACTACGATGCACACCAGAAAGTGCCACCGTTGGTTACTGAATATAAGGCACTTGAGGAGCATGTTGGCACTATATTCACACCTGCTAATTTCTACATCCTGCAAGATGATTTGCAGAAGATGGGATAGCTGGAGATAGTTGAGACACTTGTGAGAATTGAGCGCCAGACATTCATCATGACATGGAAGGATAACCACAAGTTCAGGTACAATGTTGTTTATGAACAAGGTAACTCAGAAGAGACTATAGCATGCACTTGTCTTACGATGGTTCGGAAAGGGCTGCCATGCAAACACATTATCTTTGTTCTCCATCATCCAAACTTAACTGAAATACCAAAGTGTTGTGTCCTTCATCGGCTGTCCAAAAATATGAGAGATGGGTTGCCTATGCAGCGGAAGAGTGATATGTTTGGATGGGGTTGGTCAGGGCCATTGGAGAGAGAATGGTATAGTCAAATAACCATAAAAACCGCAGAAGCTGCTCATGTTGCATCAAATGATCCCTTCTTGTTCGACAAGTTGATGAAGTTTCTGGAAAACATAATAGCGAAGAAAAAGATTCCAGAGGAGGAACTTATAGGAAGTAGAAGGTATGATATGCTTAGGAAGGAGGCAAGTTAGGCACAACAAGTTGAACCTGGTATTGCTGATCCTAAGAAAGTTCCGACGAAGAGTGCACCTAAGAAGGGGCGGTCAAAGGGGGGTCCCGATGTTACGAAAAATGGTAGACCAAAAGATTTTAGAGAGAAGAAAAGTGGTCCGTTGTGCAGTATGTGTCATTTCCCAGGTCATAGCAAGGCGACATGTAGTTTGAAGAAGAAGTAAGTTGTTACATTCTTATTTTTGTTATGTTGCTAATTTGATTTTACCGACTATATTTTCTCACACACTACTCTATATTTTGTTCAGGTATCAGGCGTAGAGAAGCAGCTTCATTTGTTAGAAGAACAAAACTGGTCGCATGAGTCATGTCGAAATAACCTATGTTGTTGTCTATTTATACTTGTGTGCGCCAGAGAACTTAATAACTGTTTTGTTTATGTTTTCTCAAAATATTTCTGTGAACTTAATGAATTGGCATATATTTTGTACTGCTATGTGCTAGTTCTTGAGCTTGTGTTGGTTTTTCCCTTGAAGAGGAAAGGGTGATGTAGCGAAGTAGAGATAAGTATTTCCCTCAGTTAGAGAACCAAGGTATCAATCCAGTAAGAGACAACGCACAAGCCACCAATACCTGCACAAACAATCAAACAACTTGCACCCAACGCGATAAAGGGGTTGTCAATCCCTTCACGGTTACTTGCAAAAGTGAGATCTGGTAGAGATAGATAAACAAAAGATAAATTTTTTTTGGGTTTTCTGGTTTATAGATATGAAAGTAAAAGATTGCAAAATAGTAGATCGGAAACTAATATGATGGAAAATAGACCCAGGGGCCATAGGTTTCACTAGAGGCTTCTCTCATGATGATAAATAACATGGTGGGTGAACAAATTACTGTCGAGCAATTGATAGAAAAGCGCAAAGTTATGACGATATCCAAGGCAATGATTATGAAATATAGGCATCACGTCCGTGTCAAGTAGACCGACTCCTGACTACATCTACTACTATTACTCCACACATCGACCGACTCTTGCCTGCATCTAGAGTATTAAGTTCATGAAGAACAGAGTAACGCATTAAGTAAGATGACATGATGTAGAGGAATAAACTCAAGCAATATGATGTAAACCCCATCTTTATATCCTCGATGGCAACAATACAATACGTGCCTTGCTGCCCCTACTGTCATTGGGAAAGGACACCGCAAGATTGAAGCCAAAGCTAAGCACTTCTCCCATTGCAAGAAAAACCAATCTAGTTGGCCAAACTAAACCGATAGTTCGAAGAGAATTACAAAGATATCAAATATGTATATAAGAATTCAGAGAAGATTCAAATAATATTCATAGATAAACAGATCATAAATCCATATTTCATCGAATCTCAACAAACACACCACAAAAGAAGATTACATCGGATAGATCTCCAAGAACATCGAGGAGAACATGGTATTGATAATCAAAGAGAGAGAGAGAGAGAGGGAGAGAGAGAGAAGAAACTTTCTAGCTACTAGTTATGGACCCGTAGGTCTGTAGTAAACTACTCACGCTTCGTTGGAAGGGAAATGCAGTTGATGTAGAAGCCCTCCATGATCGAATCCACCTCCGGAAGGATGCCGGAAATGGCCCTAGATGGGATCTCATGGCAGTAGAAGGTTGCAGCAGTGGAAAAGTGTTTTCGTGGATGCCTCTGGTGGTTTCAGAATATTTGTGAATATATAGGAGGAAGATCTAGGTCAGGAGGTCAATGAGGGGCCCACAAGGTAGGGGGGTGTGCCCTCCGCCCTTGTTGCCACCTCGTGGCTCTTCTAACTTGCACTCCAAGTCTCTTAGGTGTCTTTGGGTCCAAGAAAAATCATCGCAAAGGTTTTGTTCCGTTTGGACTCCGTTTGGTATTCCTTTTCTGTGAGGCTCAAAAACAACGAAAAAACAGGAACTAGCACTAGGCTCTAGGTTAATAGGTTAGTCCCAAAAATAATATAAAATAGCATATGAATGCATATAAAACATCCAAAACAGATAATATAATAACATGGAACAATCAAAAATTATAGATACATTGGAGACATATCAAGCGTCCCCAAGCTTAATTCATGCTCGTCCTCGAGTAGGTAAATGATAAAAACAAAATTTTTGATGTGGAATGCTATCTAACATATTTAGCCATGTAATTTTCTTCATTGTGGCATGAATGTTCAGATCCATAAGATTCAAAACAAAAGTTTAGTATTGACATAAAAATGATAATACTTCAAGCATACTAATAAAGCAATCATGTCTTCTCAAAATAACATGGCCAAAGAAAGCTATCCCTACAAAATCATATAGACTGTCTATGCTCCATCTTCATCACATGAAATATTCAAATCATGCACAACCCCAATGACAATCCAAGCAATTGTTTCATACTTTTGATGTTATTAAACCTTTTCAACTTCCACGCAATACATGAGCGTGAGCCATGGACATAGTACTATACGTGGAGTAGAATATGGTGGTTTTGGAGAAGACAAAAAGAAGGAGATAGTCTCACATCAACTAGGCGTATCAATGGGGTATGGAGATGCCCATCAATATATAACAATGTGAGTGAGTAGGGATTGCCATGCAACAGCTGCACTAGAGCTATAAGTTTATGAAAGCTCATAAAGAAACAAAGTGGGTGTGCATTCAACTTGCTTGCTCATGTAGACCTAGGGAAATTTGAGGAATCCCATTATTGGAATATACAAGCCAAGTTCTATAATGAAAAATTCCCACTAGTATATGAAAGTGACAAAATAGGAGACTCTCTATCAAGAAGATCATGGTGCTACTTTGAAGCACAACTGTGGAAAAAGGATAGTAGCATTGCCCCTTCTGTCTTTTTCTCTCTGTTTTTGTGTGGGCGCTTTGGCCCCTTTTTTCTCTTTTTTTTGTCTGGATTCTCATCCCGACTTGTGGGGGAATCATAGTCTCCATCGTCCTTTCCTCACATGGGACAATGCTCTAATAATGATGATCATCACACTTTTATTTACATACAACTCAAGAATTACAACTCGATACTTAGAACAAAATATGACTCTATATGAATGCCTCCGGTGGTGTATTGGGATGTGCAATGACTCAAGAGTGACTTGTATGAAAGAATTATGAAAGGTGGCTTTCCCACAAATACTATGTCAACTACATGATCATGCAAAATAGTATGAAAATGATGAAGCATGTCATAATAAACGGAGTGGTGGAAAGTTGCATGGCAATATATCTCGGAATGGCTATGGAAATGCCATTAGGTAGGTATGGTGGCTGTTTTGAGGAAGGTATATGGTGGGTATATGGTACCGGTGAAAGTTGTGCGCTACTAGAGAGGCTAGCAACGGTGGAAGGGTGAGAGTGCATATAATCCATGGACTCAATATTAGTCATAAAGAACTTACATACTTATTGCAAAAATCTATTAGTCATCGAAACAAAGTACTACATGCATGCTCCTAGGGGGATAGATTGGTAGGAAAAGACCATCACATAATAGTTCACCATACGGTTCACCATACGTGCATGCTACAGGAATCATGCTCCAACTTCATCACATAATGGTTCACCATACGTGCATGCTACAGGAATCACAAAACTCAACACAAGTATTTCTACAATACACAATTACTCCATTAGCATGACTCTAATATCAGCATCCTCATATCTCAAAACTATCATAAGGAATCAAACTTCTCATAGTATTCAGTGCACTTTATATGAAAGTTTTTATTATATCCCTCTTGGATGCCTATCATATTAGGACTAAATTTATAACCAAAGAAAACTACCACGCTGTTTAGAGAAACTCTCAAAATAATATAAGTAAAGCATGAGAGTTAAATGATTTCTACAAAATAAGGCCACCGCCATACTCTAAAAAGATATAAGTGAAGCACTAGAGCAAAGTTGCCTAGCTCCTCACGCTCCCCCGCTTCTGAGGTGGGACTAAACACCTAAGCAGCTACGCTCGCGCGCGAGCGGAGGGTGTGTGGGCCGGGAGGGGGGGCAATTGGAGGCCTGTCCTATTGTGCTGAACTAGGCCAGCCCACGATGATGGAGAAAACTGGCCTCGTCAGCGTTGTGGTGACCGCATGCAGTGGCGGCTGATGTTTAGTCCCACCTCGCCAATCGAAGGGCACGCCAACCGGCTTAAATAGCCTCATCTACGTACGCTCTTGAGCTCATCTATTACCAGTATCGCCACATCCCTGTTGGACCTCACTTCTGGGCCCATTTGTGGGCAAAATCGACCGCCCGAGTCACCTTCGGGCTTGATTTGGATCAGTTGTATAGTCTACTATGGGCCCCGGAGTGGCAGTCGGGCATTTTTTCGAACTTAATTTTTTTCACACATAAAAACAGGCGTCCGCTATTTATATTTGTCTCTAAGAGCCATCAGACGGTGGTGTCATCATCACAGAATCATACAGCGTAAAAAATCTGTCACCATATAACTAGTGTGTCATAATGATGCAAATAAGAGTGGCATTGCAAAATCAAAATTGTAGCAAGTACCGACCATGGCATGTTTATTTAGTTGTGAACATGCAAAATCATGTCGCATTACAATAACAAAATGTCTTAATATCAAATTTGTAGCAAGTACCGACCACGACACTTTTATTTAGTTGCCAAATATGCAAAATCATGTCACATTAAAATAAACAAATGACTTAATAGCCAACACCCCATCCTCCTATTCATTTCTTGTCCATGATCTTGAGAATCTTCTCTTTCACATTTTCCATCATGTTGCATTCTGAAAAAAGTATTTCACCCAGAACGCATCCCCTTGAAGCATTAATCTCATCCTGGTCAAAGTCATATATCCACTCATCTCCATCCCAGTGTTCAGCGCATCTAACCATGAAAAGACCACAAGAGACTGCAAAATAAATAAATAACGCAAGTCAAGTAAGGATGGATCGGACAAGTACATATGCATTCAAATTTGAACATACCCATCATGCTGTAACAACATATTTTACTCCCTTATTGGCCATGAAGACACATCAGGATAATCCATTTGTAAAAATGAGTTTACCGCCTTTGTATCTTTAGCTATTTCTTCCCTCTAAAACAGAAATATCAAATCCATATTAAATACCTAACAAATGAACACCTCTCAAAACTACTAATATATTATGTTTTATGTACAGTTGTAAGCTTACCATTGTAGTAATCTTTGAAAGAACTCTCTTGCTGATTTTGCCAGTAGAATCTAAACTTGAAACTCTTCCTTCTTCTTGTGCATGACAATGGTTATCCATTGGTTTTGGTCCACATGAAAAGGAAAGTATGCCTACAACATGGTTTTCTTGTGTAGGTCTGCATACAGATAGTAACGTAGTACAATAGTTCATATGAAAATGCAATACCTTATCTTTCACACAATACTCCTTAGTCACTCTAGATACCATTTTTATTTGGTTTGTGAAATGTTCCAAAAATTCTTCTTAGAGTTCTTAACCCTTCCAGTAGCATGAAGAATAAGCCAGTGGGACACCCAATATGATAATATGTGACAATCAGAACGAGGAGTATGGGTCTGTAGATGGTTGCAATAACAATTGATGACCTGAAAAAATCATAACAGTATTATGGATATTAGAAAATTAATAAAATAGACGTGTAGAATGTAATCAATTAATGCTCATATTTACAGCGAAATTCAACTACTTTTTTTGAAGTAATTGCTTGAAGCATTTCTGCCGTACACGTTTACCCACCTATTCCCATCATGTGGACAACTGTCTTTCAACAATGCTTTGACGAGTCTGCTAGTGTCTGGATATAAACCCTCGCGGCCTCTATGTGATCCCCAGTAATGTAATCGGTACTCATTAGAGTGGCCCTTGTACCAAACAGACCTATAATAGTTATCATACAATGAGTTCATAAAGTATGCAAGCAAGGATAAAAAAATTCAAGATCGAATTATGACTAACTTACTTTTTTTGCATGCTTACGTCCATCGTTATGATGGTACAGTGAACGACAGTATTTCGATTTTTGCCGCTTGCATTTCCCATCATGCTCCTTAGTCCCATTTTCTTTCACATTCTTCATACAGGTTCATACACTATCCATACTAATTTCCTCAGATTTATTGGTGCTAGACCCTTCTGATGTTGTGTTTACATTCTTGGGGGTTGTAGTAACAGATGGAAAATCTTTCTATCTAACGTTGCTAGTGATGAGACGGGTGAATTACCATTGTCCTTAATAATGAAGGAGTCGACTTCATCACTTGTACAGGGTGTATTCTGATGCTTCCCAGTGGTGAAGGATGCATCCACCCTGTCCTCCGTATCTTCTTTTGCAGGAGTTGATTTCACTTATGTCCAATATTTCGGATCATACTTCTTCACCCACTCTTAACTTCTCACTACAAACTCAACATCATCACAAAACCCCTAGTTTGGTTTGAAGACAAGACCTTTCTTCTGCAACTTCTCCATTAGTATCTGCAAGAACACATCAACATCATAAACTACATGCAAGCATTATAAAAAATCCCATGTAAATTGAAGTACACATCACTCATTACCTCAGCACATTTATCAGGGAGAAGACAAATTTCTTTCTTCACATATTTGATGCATTTCATCGCTTGATCTAATGTAGTGTCCCTGCTCGACGAAGCCTCATCTCTATTATGTTTCCTTTTCCGGGCACGACCTATTCGTTCTTTTGGCTCAAATTCTTCCTCTGCAGTTTTTCCTTCTTAAGAAATTAATGTCTGTCTATACTTCTCACTTATTAAGTCATCAATCTATGACACGTTCAACGAATTCAAATTACTCAACAGTTAAATAGTATCATAAGTGAATGCAGCACAAACCATAAATACTTACCTTCCCATTACCGCAGCCGTATGATGTGTCATAGCTGTCACGCTTCACAGCCTCAACCTCTGTCCACTTTAGCATTAACACAGATATTCATGAGTCGGTGGATCGAATGTCTCTACATCTATTGGCTGCACTTTATCCCAATACAAGTACTACATGAACATGAAATATATTAGCAATCTTTATTTTTAAATCTTTAATTGGAAAAAATATATAAATTACAATTTACCTGAATGAGGGCAAGGTTTCCCACCGGCCATGTAAATTTTGTAACATCTTGAACCATCTTAGTGACGCCATCAACACAAACGGGCAAGGTAAAAACGTTCCAGTTAAATGCTTTTATGGCCTCCACATACTCCACCAACTTGTAAAACCATTAGGAACTTCTTTTGTGGAGTGTGGTGCAAGAAATGCGCCAAGGAGAACCAACACAATTCTACACAGGAAATCATCATTATGTGTGCCACTCATAATGATGTTCGCAATGAGTTGGTCTATCATTTTTTATCCGTAGTGGAATCTACGAAACGAGAAGGCACCTTCACCTTCGCCTGTAACCTCCCTTTACCTAGCCCTTTCATGACATCTTTGCCGTTGTTGTCTAGCCCAAAAATGGCAAACACATCTTCGGTGCGCAATGATATCACACCGTTTTTGGTGGCATAACGGACCTTTTTCCGGTCAACTCATATGTTTTAATTATGAATTTTAGCAAACACTTTTGCATTTGCACAATAGGAATCATCAACATTTTTTCCAACCTAGTGCTTGCAAATCTTTTTTGTGCCTAGAGTTTAATTTGCTAACCAACATGCATCACTTCTCAACAGAACGATATATATGTCCGTACTCGTCCATATCTACGAATACAAGCAAAAAAACTATTAGCTACTGCACATGTCTGCATGGTATATATGATGATTGTACCGTTCGTGCGAAAAACAAAACCTTCCCTCCTACCAATTGGCCCTAGTGGCCAGTGGTGTGCGTGATGTACTTCTGTAGCTCGGGGGACGACGGCGGGATCGGGGGATGGCGGTGAGACGGGGACCGAGGGACGGTCGCGGGACATGGGGATGATGGCGTGATGGGGAATGGCGGCGTCCGTGATGTGGGTAGGACGACCTGCTTCCTGATGGTGGTGGCGCAATGGGGCAGATGGGGGCATCATCCAGATAGGGCAGGTGGCGACATGCGTGAAGGGGGCAGATGGCGTCAGTGCGTGAAGGTAGCTAGGGTTGGGAGGGCTGTGTGTGTGATCACTACTAGGGAATTACTTATAGGTAGGGTATCAGTAGTAGCACTGGAAAAAAGCAAGTGCTGCTGCTAATTAGCAGTAGCGCTATTCTGGATCAGCGCTACAAGTAACTCTTTAGCAGTAGCGCTGGAAGAGAAAAGAACGCTACTACTAAGTGGGACCCAACGAGCCCACCGACGCCAGCCGTAGTGGCAGCGCTGTCCAAAATCCAGCGCTACTACTAAGATTTTGGCAGTAACACTTTATTTTACAGCACCGCTACTTCTAACGGGCCCCACTTAACATTTGCTTTCCTGGAAAGCACTACTGCTAAGGACCATAGCAGCAACGCTTTCTAGGAAATAACGTTACTGCTAGTTGCGGCTGATGCCACCTTTTCACCCCCCTCTCCCCCTCCTCCCCCTTTGCCCTCTCTCCCCTCCTTTCCCCTCTCCCCTCTCAAAGTTAGTTCTCCACCATCGTTTCCCTTCTTCTCTCTTCCACCTACCTCTCTTCTCTCCCCACTAATGCCCCCTCCACCATAACTCTCCTCCATAAATGGCTTTCTCATCTCTATCTAGCTACCTCATTTATTTGGCTCTCCCTCCATTCCATAGATATAGATCTAGCTAGCTCATCTCTCTCCCTCTCCATTAGTTAGGTAGAGTCATCTCTCCTCCCCAACAACTAGATCTAGCTAGCTATTTAGCCAGCCACACATTCGATCCCTATATAGGTAGCGAAAGGCCTCATCTAACCGTGCTCGGTCTCGGAAGATAGGTGAGTAAAAAGTTGTGCATTTCAAGAATGGGAATATGTGTATTTGGGATATGGAGAGATTTGTGCGAGTGACATGCCCCCGAGTTGCTTATGTTTTGCTGAAATGTCGATTAATTTCTGTTTCAGCAAATTTCGAGCAAACTCGATATGTCCTATTTTTAGGCAAGGTCATGCCAAATTTTTATATGACTTTGATGCATGCATGCATTTTGTTTACAAACCTTTTGCTTGTTATACCGTGCAGTCGGTCATGAATGTGAGTGGATGGAAGGTGGAGCGATACTTGCAATCCGCAGTGATGGACATGTATGCAAATAATCGGACTAGGATTAGATGTCCGTGTACAAGATGCAAAGAAGGAGTGCTTTTGGACCCTTTTGATCATGGCAGTTTGAAGGTGCACCCACTGATGAATGGTTTCATGGATGGCTATACTCGGTGGATAAGTGAAGATGATGATGAGTACATCCACATGGCAGGGAATAATGACATGGGGCGGGACGAAGAGATGACCGATGGACACGAAGACGATGGCGTCGGACATGGCGGCGGGGAAGAGTCCGTACATGACGGTGAGGGAGAAGATTCCAGACATGGTGAATAAGAGTCTAGACATGGTGGAGAAGACACGACGATCACGCCGCAGTCTTCGACGCTACTAAGTGCACTCGTGCAGGACCCTCATATTCGATACCTCGTTCGCAAGAGTACGACTAGCAAGAGAGCTGCTTCTAGAGAGGAGGCCAAGCTGGCGCAACTTAAAGTAGACTCGGAGACTCCATTGTATGATGGTTGCGATCCTGAGGTGACCCGCTTGAGTTTCATGCCCGAACTTCTAAAGATGAAGGTGAAAAACAAATGGACAGACAAAAGACTCGATGAGCATTTGAAGTATCTACATAATAAAGTTCTCCCCACAGGGAACCTGTGTCCTACTTGTGTTGAGGAGGCCAAGAAAATCATTTGCCCTTTTGATTTGCCACACATTAGGTACCACGCATGCATCAACGATTGCATCATTTATCGGGGGGAGCACGCAGAAAAAACCAGCTGTCCAGTGTCCAATGCTTCTCGATACAAGAAGTCAGTAAAGAAAGCTCCTCAGAAGGTTGTATGGTACTTTCCGATCACTCCCCATCTGTAGCTGTATTTCATAGATCCTAAGGAAGCAAAGCTCACACTACAAAAAAATACACTTCCATGATGATACATGTTTGTCACTGTAAGTCACGTTTTTTGTCATGCATGTACATCCATGACGATTTTATGGCAAAATCAAGATAGTCATACCTGTGCTGTCGTATAAGTGTTCCATGACATTACCAAAATTATCATCACGGAAGTGTCCACTTCCATGACGATAAATCGCACGTCACAGAAGTGCTTTCGTCAAGGGTGACCGACACGTGGCATCCACCGTAACGGAACACCGTTAAGCTATCGGGTCGGGTTTTGGATCCGATAACCCGTTAACAGTCCCGACCAATGGGGATTTTCCACATGTAATATCATCATTGACTGGAGGAAACACGTGTCGGCGCATCGTTGGGACAGATGTCATCCACTCATTGGACAGAAGGCGCCTATGATACGTCGACATGTGGCACGGCCCAATAGAGGCCCATTCCTGTGAAAAGGCCGGCCTAGTAAAAATTAGCAGGCCAGCCCATATAAGGCCTACTTGTGTGAGGTCCATTTAAGCCCACGGCCCATACGAGATGTGCCAATTCGGCCCGTCAACGGCCCATTAAAGATTTGACACCATTGCAGCCCATCGTCAGTTTGAGCCCGTTAACAGCCCACTATATATTTGGGCTCAATATCGGCTCGATGAGATTTCGGCCTGTTAACGACCCATTTAATGGATGGGCCAATTTTCAGGATGTACATATTTCGGCCTTTTAGCGACCCATTTAAATGTTGGGCTAATTTCCGGCCCGGTGTGTCTTTCAGCCTATTAACGGCCCATAAATCTCATGGGCCATTTGTTGTCGGACCTGAGTTTCGGCCTTTTAGCGGCCCATTTAATTGTTGGGCCAATTTCTGGCCCGGTGTCACTTTCAGCCTGTTGACGGCCCATAATCAGTTGGGCCATTTGTAGTCGGACCTGAGTTTTGGCCTTTTAGCGACCCATTTAAGTGTTGGGCCTATTCCCGGCCCTGTGTGCCTTTCGGTCTGTTAACGGACCATAAATGAGTTGGGCCATTTGTAGTCGGACCTTAGTTTTGGCCTTTTAACGGCCCATTCCCTTCATGGTCCAATACCAGCCCGGTTTCTCTTTTGGCCTGCTAAAGGCCCACAACACAGTTGGGCCATTTACAACACGACCTGACTTTCGGCCTCTTAGCGGCCCATGGTCTTCATGGTCCAGTACAAGCCCGCTGTCTCTTTCGGCCTGCTAAAGGCCTACAGTATAGTTGGGCCATATGTAGCCCGTACTTAGTAACGGCCTATTAACGGCCCGTAAAAGAAATTGGGGCCACCTGTTGCCCACTTTGATGTCGGCCTGTTAACGACCCGGGAGGTAAGAGGGCCGACCATTAACTTTCGGCCTAGTAACGGCCCATTAACTTAATGGGCCCACTAAAGTTCGTACATGTCTTTAGGCCAAATTAGATAATTTGAGCCCATTACGACGAGAAATTGTGCACAGGACCAAAACTGATCAAGCAAAAGTACGGCATACAGGGAATAACGTTGCACATCCAACATATATTACAGGAAATTACATCCACTGGGCAATCAAAGATTGATGCCAGTGCAAATAAATGAGCAGAACCTAACCATCTACAAGTCACAATTTGCAACCTCAGCACAGATGACGCCCATAAGCATGTGGGCAAGTTCTTTCTGCTTTGCTACACTGTCTCTGAAAACATTGTTCAATTGTTGTGTCGCATGACTCTGCACCTCTGATTCTTCCACCATTTACATCATTGCTTCAGCCATTAATTGGTTCACAAACATACATTTATTCCGTTGCATTTGAGACAGAGGATACTGAACAGATTCAGATGGCAATTTTGGTAGGCTTGTATTATTGATAGTGGAGAGTGTCTTGACCACTGCATCATAGCATAAATTAGGACGGGAACCAAACAGATTAATCATGAGTTATTGCCATATTACTCGCCCAGATTCTTCGGAAAGAAACAATGGGGTTGCCTTGCTGTTTTCGAGTTTGTCTTCTTATCTTCATGAGTTGCACAAAATTAACACACTAGCATTGCTAACATTGGCCAAGTCAGATAATAGGAAAGCAACATTGACACAACGAATGTTTGGGCAACTAGCCTACACCAAATTAACACAATATGGCACAGCTATCATCAGCCAGGTAAGGTAGTACGAAAGCAATGTTGACACAATGAATGAATGGGCAACCAGAGAAGCACTACAATTCAGTAATGTGCGTGATAAGAGATAGTACATTCATGCAACTCAGTATGCAAAACTACCACGAAGTTTTCCTTACAAAAATCAACATTGGCGCCTTTAACATTTTGCTACAACTATTTTTAGATCAGATAAAGGTTAGATTCACGCCGATTAATAAAATACATGTTGATGTAAAAATATAGTGACATACAACAGGTACTTACATCAGCATTGGAGCACAGAGAATCCCGCAAGATATTTTCCTCGAATACGATCCCAATGGAGGAAGTCTTCTACCGTTTAACCTTATTTTCTAAAAGAGAGATGGGTAAGAAACATGTAGAAAATATGATTAGAATGCTATAAAATTTCATGATGCAAGGATACGCACACGCTTCTTAGAATGGAGTTGACATTCTTTTGCTGGACTGGAGCGGACTAGTTCTTTGGCCACTGGAATCTGCTTATTATTAGTAGGAGTTGGGTTTCTCTGTGCTGGAGCAGTATCTATTAAAACTGGAGTTGGTTTGTTATCTCCTGGCGTTTGGATCTTTTGCAAAGGCCTTGTTTGTAACCCTTCAGATTCTAACATAGTCGTCTTCCCCTTGCATGCCTTGTATAGAAGAATGGTGCTTTAATTATAAAACATGCTACAGCAGAGATGGAATAGGTACTGAAGAATAGAAAGGCATGATATATTGACATGTATTCCCTCCATCCGGAAATAAATGGACGGGTCTAGGCGTATTTCAGTTCAAGATACATCCAGTTTTATCCATTTCTGCGACATTTAATCCGGATGGAGGGAGTATGTTGTAAGAGCTAGGGATACGACAGGACAACACAGTAAAAAAACACACTGAAAACCCCACTGCAGAACCAAAGTATTCAAACCCACTGATATGAGATAGTACACTCATGCAGCTTAGGATGCAAAACTACCAGGCAGTTTTCCTTACAAAAATCAACATTGTGCCTTTAATCATACATTTTGCTACAACTAGATTTAGATCAGATAAAGGTTGGATTCACGCCAATTAACAAAATACATGCTGATGTAAAAATAGTGATATACAACAGGTAATTACATCTACATTGGAGCATAGAGAATTCCTGCAAGAATCTTTCCTCATAAACGAACCATTGCATAAATTCTTCTATCTGTTAAGCTTATTTTCTAATAGAGAGATGGGTAAGAAACATGTAGAAAATATGATCAGCATGCTATAAAATTTCATGATGCGAGGACACGCACACGCTTCTTAGAATTGAGTTGACATATTTTTGCTGGACTGGAGCAGACTAGTTCTTTGGCCACTAGAATCTGCATATTATCAGTAGGAGTTGGGTTTCTCTGTGCTGGAGCAGTATCTATAAAAACTGGAGTTGGTTTATTATCTCCTGGCGTTTGGATCTTTTGCAAAGGCCTTGTTTGTAGCCCTTCATATTCTAACATATTCATCTTCCCCTTGCATGCCTTGTATAGAAGAATGGTGCTTTAATTAAAAAACATGCGACAACAGAGAGATGGAATAGGTACTGAAGAATAGAAAGGCATGACATATTGACATGTATTCCCTCCATTCTGAAAAAAAATGGATGGGTCTAGGCGTATTTCAGTTCAAGATACATCCTTTTTTATCCATTTCGGTAACATGTAATCCAGACGGAGGGAGTATGGTGTAAGAGGTAGGGATACGACAGGACAACACAGCAAAAAACACTAGTTGAATGTAGAACTATATGCTAGCGGAATACGTACAAAAATAACTAAGGCAACATACACGTGTATGATTGGGAAAATAAGATGGCATTGCAACAGAGTACTAGAACAACACTTCAATGTAAAAAAAACATGGTATGGCAGACAGATGAAGTACATACTGATGAATAACAATGCATAAGATATTCAGAAGCATGATGTCCAAATTAAGCAGATGGCATTGCGATAGAGTAGAATGACAGTACGTGAATTTGAAAACATGTTATCATGAATGAAATAGGTACTGAAAAATAGGAAGGCATGACATATTTACATGCATGATCAGCATGCTAAGCACATGGCATTGCAACAGAGTAGATACACTCCAGGACATTATATGCATGTTGTACCCATATCACAGGCCAAGTTAGAGCAAGGAACTTGTGGGGTGAAGAGGATTCATCATCTTTCTGCAAGTCTTCTGAAGAATTGCCTTTACATGTTCCATCATATTGGGTATCATTGACATCAAGTTTATTGGCCTTTGCATTGCTCCGTGAGGTTCTTGTGGATATATCAGTGTGTGCAATTATATCTGACATGCATGGAAGACAACTAGTATTTAGATTTATGTAAATGAGTGTCTGTAGGAGACGACATAAATAGTAGGACTGGGGTTAACTAGCAGTAACATGTCTCATAAACTAAAGGGAGAACACTGGTGAAAGCTACAGAATATGTATCGTTTGTACTCGAGATTAACTAGATGGCACACAAAAGTATTAAAGAACAACATAGGTAATACTAGAAGTTGTATAATACTATAATCAACCAGCCTGTGGGATAGCATTGGCTGATGGATGATAACTATGGAACAACATTACCTAAAGAACAAGTATCTTAGCTGAACTATAGAACAGCGTGAACTCCTGAACAAGACCCGTAAGATATCAGCATGAATATACAGTGAAATGTGATGATCTATTTTCCGTGCTTAGATGAATAACAAAGCCATAAATGTGGTACAACCTATCTGGCTGCCATCCATAGGAGTGAGCATCATGTGCTGACTTGTCGATGGCCCTGTAGTTGTTGTGGTTGTCCATGTAGGGTACATGCATTCGATGCAGGGAACTGTTGAGTGGGGACTGTAGCTCCCTTCTAGTGTATGCTTCCCTTGTTGGAGCAGCTGCGGTGAGTCGGAAGATGGTGTGTCTGAAGAGCAGATAACGCATAATGTTAAGAACGACATATCTCTTTGATCTGAAGAAATACACTAAGAGATCAATAGCAAGGTACGAGAGTGGTCACACGTCTGTTGACTGAAGACTAAATTGGGGTCACACGATTTTATTTTATTTTGGTACTGTCCGATCTAGGCCGGATGGCTTGATGGCCGTCTTGTGCCTCCCGGCTGACACTGTTCGGAATCTTCCCCAAAGAGCCAGCGACCAACGGCAGAGCATCCTGCCTCCGCTGTCCGTGGCCCCAGCCAAAACCCCGCTCCCCGCCCCACCGCACTGCCGTGGTTGCGCCGCCCCCGGGCCAATCCACAAAGACTCCACGTCATCCAGCTCCGGCGGCGGCAGTACCTTCAACCCACGCAACTCTAAAAGATAGCCATCTAAGCGCTGCTTCCGCGGCGAACTTGCGGCCCCGCACCCTTATGTTAGACACCAGCCAACCGGCAGCCTAGGAGCTCTGCCGCCTCGAGGGGTGCTGCTTCCCATTGGGAATCGATTGGCCCAGAATAAAAATTTAGACAACTGGCACCTAAATAAAGTGATTTGAGATGAGGGCGCGACCTATCTGGCGGCATGGTGAAGTAGGCAGGTCCAGCTGCCGAGTCGGTGAGGCCGGCGTGGTTGCGGTGGCGACCGGCGGCAGGGAAAGAGCGATGTAGCGACGGTCGACGACTACGCGGAAGCAGCGCCAGGAATTTGGACGGATCCGAAGTTGGAGCTGCTCCGGCGCCGTGAACAACGGCGGGGGTGAGTTGGCTCTGGAACGGTTCACGCGGCCGTTATCGAGGCAGCACCAGCAGCACGGAGTAAGAGGCACACGGCCCAGTGCACGACGGCAATTGGACAGTGTCTCCGGCATTAGGGAGGATGGCGGCTGTGAAATTGGTGCGGTGGGGGCACCATGGAGGTGGGGCTAAGGTTTCGCGGCTCGGGAGAAGGGAGCTTCCCGGGGAGACGGTGATTTGGCGCCCACAAGGTATGAATGGGGGCGGGTGGGGGGGGGATTGGGAGGGGAGTGGAACCATGTCTTACAGACGCATTTGTCTGAAATGTGAGGGGGAGTTACAGTTCTACCCTTGCCTATAGGCTTCTCGGCTTGGGTCTGTGTACTGAGGGTCGGGGATAGTAGAGTAACTTTGCTTCTCCCCAATTGTGGGCGGGTTTGATTTCGGGCGAGGAGGGCGTGTTTTGAACTATAGTGGGCTTGAGCGATTTCAGACGAGGAGAGCGTGTTTTGAAATAGTGGGCGCGAGCTATTTCAGGCGAGGAGAGCGTGTTTTGCCGACCATGGTTTATGATTTATTCGGCACATGTCATTTCGGCCGAGGAGAAGGCGCGCTTGGATGAAGTTACGAACCTACCCTCGATGTACAACGGGCCAATTGATGCGTGTCCCACATAGGACGGTAATTTCGCGTCTCCCATTTATTTGCTCGGGCGAATTCCACCGAGCAGAGAGGATGTTTAATGGTTCGTTCAAATTTTGGGAGAACGAGCCTCCACGTCTACCTTACCATGTCGATTCAAATCAAATTTTGAAATATTAGCTTGCCACTTCTTTTGTAGATGGAGAGATGATGCTTAGGAGTAATGTGTTTTTACATGCTCGTTGCTACTGATTTACTATATGACAAATAGTTGACCCACTCAAAAACGCGAATCAAACCCAAAATGAAATATCTCGATTTAATGAACTAGCTCGTTCAGTAGGTCAAAATAGTTAACTAAATCGAAAATTGAACACCCCAATCGAGTAGCATGTTGTATAGTATTATAGTACTCCATGAATATGTTGAAAGTCAAATTAATGAACTTGTTTGATATATGCATGTATCCGTTCATGTGTGGATTGCAGACAACATGTTCTCCAATTTAAATATTTGAATGCAAGTTTATATCGAAACATGGTTTATATCAGTCTTTGATGCATAAAACACGACCTCCCCTCTCCCTCTCTCTGTCTCTCTCTCTCTCTCTCTCTATCTCTCTCTCTCTCTCTCTCTCTCTCTCTCTCTCTCTCTCTCTCTCTCTCTCTCTCTCTCTCTCTCTCTCTCTCTCTCTCTCTCTCTCTCAGACAATCTTCAATTCTGTCGCACGCATCCGACACAAAAATCTTGTTGGTCCCTCTCCCTTTCTCTCCATCTCTCTCTCTCTCTCTCTCTCTCTCTCTCTCTCTCTCTCTCTCTCTCTCTCCCTCTCTCTCTCTCTATCTATCTCTCTTTGTGTGTGTAGGGGGGTCTTTCTAGTTCGCATTCAAATATACACCATCTATAGGTCTCTCTCGCACACTATGTATGATACTCTAGCTAGTCCAAGCTAGATATCTTGGGTGCACTCATCGTACGCACACAAATTCCTTGGCTCTTTGACCGTAACTCTCTCACGCACCACTATGTCATCTCGGAGCTCTCCCCCCTCTCTCAAACTCTCCATCCACCTGGGTCACACATACACATGCATATCTCACTCACACTCATAAGGCCCATCTAAAAACTCTATCTCTCTCCCTCGTTCTCTCTCCATCTCACACGCACACACACACACACACAATCTCATGCCCAGCTAGCCAAGTATGATGGTCTCTCACTCAATTGTAGGCACATGAAGTCCCCCTATATGTATATGACTAGCTAATCTTAGTCTCCATCACAAACATGTGCATGGTCTATCTCGATTTCTCTTGGGGCATCTTTCTATCGCAAGACGCACTCCTCGATCTCCCACCCACATAGTCCCTCACGATCTCGAGGGATCTCTATCACAAACACACCCTCTCCCTCCCCATGCGTCCATGCCATCCATCTGTCCCTCTCGACCTTTTTTCCTTGTTGGCCAGACCTCTATTGGACATGTGCTACAGGGGTGTCTCTCTCCGTTGCAAACAATCACACACTAGCTATCTTCGTGTATCTCCTCGCCTCGCTTTTCCATCTCAGAGATGCATGCGTGATATGTTCGCATAAGAAACGAAAAAACACACTCTCTCTCTAATTTATCGTTTGTTGTCACTTTATCTTTCACACACATACTCTTTTTGCACACTTACTCATTCTCCTTCACACGCACTTGATCTGTCTTGACTGAGGCACTCTCCTCCGTCCATAGCATATAGATTTATTGAAAAGTCAAACATCACAAAGTTTGACCATGTACGTGGAGAAAAAGAATTACATCTAGTACGGCAAACATATACCATTAGATTCACCATGAGATGTAGTTTTGTATAATGTATCTTTGGTATTGTAGATATAAATAACATTTGCGTAAACCTGATCAAAGTTTCCAAAGTTTGACTTCTAAAAAATTTACATGCACTGCATTATCGAGCGGATGGAATATCTCTTTCCCCCTCATAGCTATCTGACGCACCACTCAGCCTTATTGGGGCTCCTCAATCTCTCTCAAACTTTATTGGTCAGTTTGGTTCGTGACCTGACCCTCATGCCTTGATGGCCGGTACTGCCTGGTGTGGACGTGAGATGTAAAATATTTTGCCTGGCCAGGATTGTGTGATGCTGAAGCGTTTGGTTCATGCCTGGGCCAGGCAAAGCATCAATGTCCCATCAATCAATCCATGCATCAATTATTTAATGCTAATATCCATCCATGTTGCTGTTAGCCTTGTGGACGCACGACCAGGCACGGCCAGGCGTTCGAAATCGGTCGCTTGGGCCAGGCTACTTGCAGTGTCTGGAGTTCAGCCAGGCTAATTAAAGTGCAAGGGAACCTAGCCCAAGCGGGCTTTCTTTTTCACAGGGTAGCAACCAAACAAGCGTGCATGAAATCCAGCCACAACCCCAGGCCACGCAAAAGATGCTCACGACGCAAGCCAAACTGGCCTTATATCTCCCTGGTTCACACATACACATGTCTCGCTCGCACTATACATATAGACCCATCCAACACTCTCCTCCCTTATTCTCTCTCCATGTGACACGCACCCCACTAAGTACCATAATCCCTCAATCCATCATAGGCTCTGTTTGGATCCATGGGTTAGAGTTAGTTTGGGTTAGTTTGGAGTCAACTAACCCAAAAAGATCCAAACAGGAGGGTTAGTTTAGGTTAGACGCATCTAACCCATCCAAAAAATATAACCCATCCAAGAGGTGCATATTTGGGTTAGTTCTTCTCGGGACCACTAATAAACACATTTTTCTCTCGCTCTCCCCACAGCAGATCCGTCCCCACTTCCTTGAAGCTTCTCGCCTCTCCCTCCCTCCCTCCCTCGTGAAGGTGCCTCGCCGTATCCGCGCTCCATCTAACCCTGCCATCCAAACACCTCTTTACTTAGAGTTAGTTCAGGGTATGAATCTAACTCTAACCTCTAACTGAGTTAGAGTATCCAAACAGGGCCATAGGCGCAAGCACTGCCCCCCTCCTAAGTATGATTATCTCTTACTAGCCATCAGGAACACACATATTGTCTCCTGTCGGGGCATCTTCTATCGCGCACACACCTTGTCACTCGATCTCCCACCCATGTAGTCCCATCACGATCTCCAGGGGATCTCTCTATGACAAACATACACTCTCTCCTCCCCATGTCTGCATTTTCTCCGACGCTCTCTCGACCTCTCTCCTTGTTTGTCGACCCTCTTGGCCACGTGCTAGGGGTCTTCCTCTCTCGGTTCCAAACAACCACACACTATCTCCTTACCTTGCCTCCGTTGTCGAAGATGCATGTGTGATATGTTTGCATAAGACACGCATGCTTTTTCTCTACTTTTATCGTGTGTTGTCCATGTCTCTTTCACACACGCACACACACACTTTTTTCACTCTCTCTCTCTCTCTCTCTCTCTCTCTCTCTCTCGTTAGGGACTCTGTCACGTCCATAAGCATATGGATGTTTTGAAAATTCAAACCTCAGAAAAGTTTGACCAGGTATATGTGGAGAAAAACATTTACATCTGGAACGATCATTAGATTCATCACAACATGTACTTACTTCATACTATCATTTATCTTTGGTATTGTAGATATAAGTAATTTCTTTATAAACTAGGTCAAAGTTTCAAAAGTTTGACTTAAAAAAATGTTGTAACTACATTATCGAACGGAGGGAGTAGCTCTTTCTCTCTCTCTCTCCTATCTCTCATGGGCCTCCCCTCTCACTCGAACTCTCTATACCGACGGATATACGCTCACTGTGTCAGCGTATAGATCCGTATATTATTTAGTTGACAGGTCAACCAATCCACATGCTGTGTTGTCAGCTCGTGTTCTGTATCTTGGTGTGCTGGCCCATGTGGCAGTGGGTGAAAATAAGAGAACTAGAGGCCCATCTGACACGCAGTGAAGTAAACAAAGTTGAAACCACTCGGGGTAGCACCCCGCACGCTAGTAAATTGAGGGCGCATTGAGGACAAACTTCTTGCACTCGAAGGACGACTCACAAGACACCACCACTGCGCAGCGGCATGCATGTATGACGACTTTTCGCACACACCCAGCACACAACACACACCAGAACACGTGTACACCGGCGTCGCCGCCGGTTGAGATGGACGGCAAGGCAGCCAACAAGCAGAGGCGGCTCGAGCCAAAACCGCATCCAACGAGCCTGGACTTCATCAGTAGCCTCCCCGACGACATGTTGCTCGTCATCATCGGCCTCCTCCCCACCAAATCTGCCGTGCGGACCGGCCTGCTCTCCCGGTGGTGGCGCCCCCTCTGGCGCTGCGTCCCCCTCAACCTCACCATCGACAGCTGCCTCTGCGACGGGGATTGCAAACGCATGGCTGCAGTCTCCAAGATCCTTTCATCGCACCCTGGGCCAGCCAGACGCCTTGACATCCACATGTTCAGTACCAACTGCAAGGTGCAACCCAAGTTCGACGAGTGGTTCTTATCCCCCACCCTAGATCAGCTCGAGAAGCTTTGAAGCTGGACGATGCCGCTCTCTGCCGCCGTCCGCGCTCCGCCTCACGCCAACGCTGCGTCGCGCCAGCTTCAGCTCCTGCTATCTTCCCTAGATTAATGCAACGCCCACCCTTCTTCTCCCTCAACTCAAGCAGCTCGACCTCTTCAATGTTGTCATCTCGAAGAAGGCTATGGAGCACCTGCTCCGCAGCTGTACTGTGCTCGACTACCTTCGTCTTGAGCAGATCCATGGGTTCATTAGCCTCCACATCGCCTCGACGAAACTCCGATGGATTTATGTGTCTTACTGGCCCCGCAACAAGACATCAATTGGCAAGAGATCACTCCAGCTGTTCCATGTTATGGTCATTGAGAATGGGCCTTTCCTTGAGAGATTGCTTGTATTAGATCTAGAAGGTCCAACAAAAATCAGGGTCATTGACGCACCAAAATTGGCAGCGCTGGTGTACTCGTCTGCCAAATTCTCCGAACTCTTTATTGGATTCATAATCGTTCAGGTACATCACTCATCTTCTTCTCCGTCTTCTTGAAATTCACATTTTTAAATTTCTTCTTGATGTATTTACGACTGTCTTCCAGAAAATGATTCCCACAAGCTTGACCCATCCATGCGCATGCAGGAAGATCTTAGCACTAAAATCTATCGGCCCCAATCTGGATCAAGTTGTTGGATTCCTTACATGCTTTCCATGCATGGAGAAGCTACTCATCAAGGTGAAACTTCTTTCCTATAAGTAAATGGTAATCACAACGTAGCTCAATTTTTTGTAATTTTCCCAAATTACGATGACAAGTGTAGTGTTCAAAAATGCATCTACGCACTGCACCGAAAGAAATGTTTTTAGTATTTTTTCTCACGTGATCACCTACATCGTTTTTATGCTGTACTACTATAGTAGCCTAGGCTAGTCATAGTGGAAAGTAACTTAGACTACTCCAGTAACTCTATGGTTACCCTAAGAGCAAGTACTACCTCCGTCCTGGTTTACTCTTCCAATTTTGTAGTATCAAAATTTGACCATAGATTTAACTGACAAAATTTTAATGCATGTCACTAAGAACTATATCGTTGGATTCATATTTGAACATAATTTTAAATGGTGTAATTTTTAGTGACATGCATTGGCATTTTCTTAGGTAAATCTATGGTCAAAATTTTATACTAAATACGAGGTAGTATTCCGTCCGTCCCAAAATTCTTGTCTTACATTTGTTTAGATATGGATGTATCTAACACTAAAATGTAACTAGATACATCCGTATTTAGACAAATTTAAGACACGAATTTTGGGACGGAGGGAGTACAAAAGTGGGCTATGTAGGCCAAAACATGTGGCAAATTCACTTGTGATGTATTTCGCATTGATGCCCCTCCATTGATCACCTGGTGCCCCAATCTGGATCACCTACTTTGCTCCGGTGCCAAGTTAACTCACGCAATGAAAAAACACTGCATGGGAGAGAGAGAGGACTGATGCAACAAAAAACACTTGTTTGGGAGAGTGAGAGGCTGGTGTAGTTGGTTTGATTGATTTGTTTATACATGTGGGTCTGTGTGCACAGCGGTGTCAACTCTCTCAGATCGCGAGAGCGGTGCCAAAATACTTTTGTGAAATATGGCATCGGCCACATAGTGGAAGGCAACAAATGCCCAAGCTCTTCACGTGCTCCTAGTTAAATGAGAGGAAACAGAGAGAGAGAGAGAGAGAGAGAGAGAGAGAGAGAGAGAGAGAGAGAGAGAGAGAGAGAGAGAGAGAGAGAGAGATAGAGAGAGAGAGAGAGAGAGAGAGTGAAAAAATATCACTAGCCAGCCAACCCTATCATATGAGCAAATGATATTGGTACCTCTTGATGACATGGCAATCTTATGTAGCCAGCTGCTCTAATATGTTCTCTTCTTTTGCAGATAAAAAAAGACCCGAAAGTGAAAAATGTTCTGCACTATAACAATCTCATCGAATGCCTTGATCTCCATCTTACAGAAATTGAGTTGATCGACTAACGAGGCAGCATATCTGAGATTAAATTGGCCAGGTTCTTTGTTCTGGAGGCAAGTGTGCTCAAGGTAATGAGGTTTGGCGTTCTCTGGCACAACAATGAATGGCGTGCTGATCACCGCAAGCGTCTAAGCAAAAATAAATGACAAAGTCACAGAAGCTGAATTTGTTTTTGAAACATCAAGTGGCCAGAGACTCGAAAACTTATTTTCCCATTAGTGACTTGTCAGGGCGATGGATTTTAGTTTGTACGATAATGCTGCACCCATCTAAAGTAACGTAAGTTCTGCTACCTTTTGAGCACTTCGTTGGATTTCCCCGAAGAGGAGGATGATGCAGCAAAGTAGCGTAAGTATTTCCCTCAGTTTTTGAGAACCAAGGTATCAATCCAGTAGGAGACCACGCACAAGTCCCTCGTACCTACACAAAACGATAGCTCCTCGCAACCAACACGATTAGGGGTTGTCAATCCCTTCACGGTCACTTACGAGAGTGAGATCTGATAGAGATGATAAATAATATTTTTGGTATTTTTTGTATATAGATGCAAAGTGAAAAGTAAAAGGCAAAGTAAAAACAAAGCAAATAACAAAGTAATGGAGATTAATATGATGAGAATAGACCCGGGGGCCATAGTTTTCACTAGTGGCTTCTCTCAAGAGCATATATATTCTACGGTGGGTGAAAAAATTACTGTTGAGCAATTGACAGAATTGAGCATAAATATGAGTATATCTAGGTATGATCATGTATATAGGCATCACGTCCAAGACAAGTAGACCGAAATGATTCTGCATCTACTACTATTACTCCACTCATCGACCGCTATCCAGCATGCATCTAGAGTATTAAGTTAAAAACAGAGTAACGCCTTAAGCAAGATGACATGATGTAGAGGGATAAATTCATGCAATTTGATAAAAACCCCATCTTGTTATCCTCAATGGCAACAATACAATACGTGCCTTGCTGCCCCTTCCGTCACTGGGAAAGGACACCGCAAGATTGAACCCAAAGCTAAGCACTTCTCCCATTGCAAGAACTACCAATCTAGTTGGCCAAACCAAACGGATAATTTGAAGAGACATGCAAAGATAACTCAATCATACATAAAAGAATTCAGAGAAGATTCAAATATTATTCATAGATAAGCTGGATCATAAACCCACAATTCATCAGTCTCAACAAACACACCACAAAAAGAAGATTACATCGAATAGATCTCCACGAGAGAGGGGGAGAACATTGTATTGAGATCCAAAAAGAGAGAAGAAGCCATCTAGCTACTAGCTATGGACCCGAAGGTCTGAAGTAAACTACTCACACTTCATCGGAGGGGCTATGGTGTTGATGTAGAAGCCCTCTATGGTGGATGCCCCCTCCGGTGGAGCTCCGGAACATGCCCCAAGATGGGATCTCGTGGAAACAGAAAGTTGCGGCGGTGGAATTAGGTTTTTAGCTCCTGTTCCGATCGTTTGGGGGTACGTAGGTATATATAGGAGGAAGGAGTACGTCGGTGGAGCAACAGGGGGGCCACGAGGCAGGGGGGCGTGCCCTAGGGGGGTGGGCGCCCCCACCCTCGTGACCGCCTCTCTTACTTCTTGGAGCAGGGTCCAAGTCTCCTGGATCACGCTCGTGAGAAAATCACGCCTCAAGGTTTCATTCCGTTTGGACTCTGTTTGATATTGCGTTTCTTCGAAACACTGAAATAGGCAAAAAAACAACAATTCTGGGCTGGGCCTCCGGTTAATAGGTTAGTCCCATAAATAATATAAAAGTGGAAAATAAAGCCCAATATAGTCCAAAACAGTAGATAAAGTAGCATGTAGCAATCAAAAATTATAGATATGTTGGAGACGTATCATGCATCCCCAAGCTTAATTCTTGCTCGTCCTCGAGTAGGTAAATGATAAAAACAGAATTTTTGATGCGGAGTGATACTTTGGCATAATTTCAATGTAAATCTTCTTAATTGTGGCATGAATATTTAGATCCGAAAGATTCAAGACAAAAGTTCATATTGACATAAGAATAATAATACTTCAAGCATACTAATCAAAGCAATCATGTCTTCTCAAAATAGCATGGCAAAAGAAAGTTCGTCCCTACAAAATCATATAGTTAGGCTATGCTTCATTTTCGTCACACAAAGATGTTCCCAACTTCTGTACCCCCGATTACGAGCCAAGCAATCGTTTCATACTTAAATAATCTCAAACTTTTTCGACCTTCACGCAATACATGAGCGTGAGCCATGGATATAGAACTATGGGTGGAATAGAATATGATGATGGGGATTGTGTGGAGAAGACAAAAAAGAGAAAGTCTCACATTGACGAGGATAATCAACGGGCTATGGAGATGCCCATTAATTGATTTCAACATGAGGAGTAGGGATTGCCATGCAATGGATGCACTAGATCTATGAATTCTCAACAAAAGAAAACTAGTGGGTGTGCATCCAACTCGCTTGCTCATGAAGACCTAGGGCATTTGAGGAAGCCCATCGTAGGAATATACAAGCCAAGTTCTATAATGAAAAATTCCCACTAGTATAAAAAGACAACTTATGAGACTCACTACATGAAGAACAAGGTGCTACTTTGAAGCACAATATATGAAACTCACTACACGAAGAACAAGGTGCTACTTTGAAGCACAAGTGTGGAAAAAGAGATAGTAGCATTGCCCTTTTTATTTATTTTCTTATTTTTCTTTTTCTTTTTTTTTCTTTTTCTTTTTTTTGGGCCTTTTTTTCTTTTGGCCTTTCTTCTTTTTTTCTTTTTTTTCTTTTTGGGCAATGCTCTAATAATGATGATCATCACACTTCTATTGATTACAACATAAGGATTACAACTCGAAACTTAGAACAAGATATGACTCTATATGAATGCCTCCGGCGGTGTACCGCGATGGTGCAATGAATCAAGAGTGTCATGTATGAAAAATAATGCATTTTGGCTTTGCCACAAATACGATGTCAACTACATGATCATGCAATGGCAATATGACAAAAGTAATGTATGTCATGATGATGATGAATGGAACGGTGGAAAGTTGCATGGCAATATATCTCGGAATGGCTATGGAAATGCCATAATAGGTAGGTATGGTGGCTGTTTTGAGGAAGATATAAGGAGGTTTATGTGTGATAGAGCGTATCATATCACGGGTTTTGGATGTACCGGCGAAGTTTGCACCAACTCTCAAGGTGAGAAAGGGCAATGCACCGTACCGAAGAGGCTAGCAAAGGCAGAAAGGTAAAAGTGCGTATAATCCATGGACTCAACATTAGTCAAAAGAACTCATATACTTATTGCAAAAATTTAGAAGTCAACAAAAATCAGGTACTACGCGCATGCTCCTAGGGGGATAGATTGGTAGGAAAATACCATCGCTCGTCCCCGACCGCCACTCATAAGGATGCACAAGCCATGTACACTTCATGTTTCAAATTTGTTACACAACTTTAACCATACGTGCATGCCACGGGACTTGCAAACTTCAACACAAGCATTTCTCAAATTCACAGTTACTCAGCTAGCACGAATTTGATATTATCACCTCCATATCTCAAATCAATTATCAAGCATCAAACTTATCTTAGTATTCAACGCACTCAAAAGAAAGTTTCACATATCTTGAATACCAAGTATATTAATATTAAGCAAATTACCATGCTATTAACGACTCTCAAAATAATCTAAGTGAAGCATGATAGATCAATAGTTTCTTTAGAACAAATCCACCACCATGCTCTTAAAGATCTAAGTGAAGCACTAGAGCAAAAATTATCACGCTCAAAAGATATAAGTGAAGCACTATGAGCAAAACTATCAAGCTCAAAAGATATAAGTGAAGCACAAAGAGTATTCTAGAAAATTCCAATTTGTGTATGGCTCTCTCAAAAGGTGTGTACAGCAAGGATAATTGTGGTAAACTAACAAGCAAAGACGCAAATAATACAAGACGCTCCAAGCAAAACACATATCATGTGGTGAATAAAAATATAGCTTCAAGTAAATTACCGATGGAAGTAGACAAAAGAGGGGATGCCTTCCGGGGCATCCCCAAGCTTTGACTTTTTGGTGTCCTTGGATTATCTTGGGGGTTCCATGGGCATCCCCAAGCTTAGGCTCTTGCCACTCCTTGTTCCATAATCCATCAAAAGAATTCACCCAAAACTTGAAAACTTCACAACACAAAACTCAATAGAAATCTCGTGAGCTCCGTTAGAGAAAGAAAACAAAAGACTACTTAAAGGTAATGTAATGAACTCATTCTTTATTTATATTGGTGTTAAACCTACTGTATTCCAACTTCTCAATGGATTATAAACTATTTTACTAGCCATAGATTCATCAAAATAAGCAAACAACACACGCAAAACAGAATCTGTCAAAAACAGAACAGTCTATAGTAATCTGTAACTAACGCAAACTTCTGAAACTCTAAAAATCCTAACAAAATAGGAAGTCCTGGAAAATTTGTTTACTTAACAGAAGAAAAAAGAATCAATGCAAAATCACGTTTCTGTGATTTAACAAAATTATATTCGTGCGTGCAAAGTTTCCGTTTTTCAGCAGAATCAAATCAACTATCATCGTAGGTTATCCTATAGGTTCTACTTGGCACAAAAACTAATTAAAACATAAAACCACATCTAAACAGAGGCTAGATGGATTATTTATTCCTAAACAGAAGCAAAAATAAAAAACAAAAAATAAAATTGGGTTGCCTCCCAACAAGCGCTATCGTTTAACGCCCCTAGCTAGGCATAAAAGCAAGGGTAGATCTAGGTATTGCCATCCTTGGTAGGCAATCCATAAGTGGCTCTCATGATAGATTCATATGGTAATTTTATTTTCTTTCTAGGGAAGTGTTCCATGCCATTCTTTAAGGGAAATTGGAATCTAATATTCCCTTCCTTCATATCAATAATTGCACCAATCGTTCTAAGGAAAGGTCTACCAAGAATAATAGGACATGAAGGATTGCAATCTATATCAAGAACGATAAATTCTACGGGCACATAATTCCTATTTGCAACAATAAGAACATCATTAATTCTTCCCATAGGCTTTTTAATAGTGGAATCCGCAAGATGCAAGTTTAGAGAGCAATCATCAAAGTCACGGAAATCTAGCAAATCACACAAAGTTTTGGGAATAATAGAGACACTAGCACCCAAATCACACAAAGCATGAAACTCATAATATTTAATTTTAATTTTAATAGTAGGTTCCCACTCATCATAGAGTTTTCTAGGGATAGAAACTTTCAACTCAAGTTTTTCTTCATAAGATCGCATCAAGGCATCAACAATGTGTTCGGTAAAGGCCTTATTTTGACTATAAGCATGAGGAGAATCTAGCACGGATTGCAACAAGGAAATACAATCAATTAAAGAGAAGTTTTCATAATTAAATTCCTTGAGATCCAAAATAGTGGGTTTAGCAACATCTAGGTTTTTATTTCTTTCAATCCCACTTTTATCAATTTCATCACCAAGATCTAGAAACTCCGAATTCTTAGAACGCCTTCTAGGTAAAGGAAGATCATATTCAGTTTCATCAAGATTTATATTGCAAAACAAAGATTTAATGGGGGACACATCAATAACTTTTAGATATTCATCTTGATTTTCATAGGAATTCGGTTTAGCGGCCATCTTATTGACTAAGGTAGCTTGCATATCCGAAATTTCAGCGGTCATCTTTTCAAGACGAGCAATTCGGGCTCTTATAACATCAAATTCTTTAGACATATCATTGAGTTCTTTATTCATATAACTCATAAAACTTTTTTGTTCCTTAAGCTCGTTTCTAAAGAAATTATTATGCTCAAATTGCAAAACCATAAATTTCCTGACATTGCTTTCGATCTCCTCTAGCCTTTTAAGGTGAAGATCACCAAATCTAGGTAGAGCCATCGTGACAAGCAAGCAAACTAACACGCGAGCAAACAAAAAGGCAACGGGAAAAAGAGGAGGAGATCGGAAAGAGAGGGCGAATAAAACGGCAAGGGTGAAGTGCGGGAGAGGAAAACGAGAGGCAGATGGCAAATAATGTAATGCGAGAGATAGGGATTGTGATGGGTACTTGGTATGGTTGACTTGCTCTTGCGTGAGCCTCCCCGGCAACGGCGCCAGTAATTCTTCTTGCTACCTCTTGAGCATCGCGTTGGATTTCCCAAGAGGAGAGGATGATGCAGCAAAGTAGCGTAAGTATTTCCCTCAGTTTTTGAGAACCAAGGTATCAATCTAGTAGGAGACCACGCACAAGTCCCTCGTACCTACACAAAACGATAGCTCCTCGCAACCAACGCGATTAGGGGTTGTCAATCCCTTCATGGTCACTTACGAGAGTGAGATCTGATAGACATGATAAATAATATTTTTGGTATATAGATGCAAAGTGAAAAGTAAAAGGCAAAGTAAAAACAAAGCAAATAACAAAGTAATGGAGATTGATATGATGAGAATAGACCCGGGGGCCATAGGTTTTACTAGTGGCTTCTCTCAAGAGCATAGATATTCTACAGTGGGTGAACAAATTACTGTTGAACAATTGACAGAATTGAGCATAATTATGAGTATATCTAGGTATGATCATGTATATAGGCATCACGTCCAAGACAAGTAAACCAAAACAATTCTGCATCTACTATATTACTTCACTCATCGACCGCTATCCAGCATGCATCTAGAGTATTAAGTTAAAAACAGAGTAACGCCTTAAGCAAGATGACATGATGTAGAGGGATAAATTCATGCAATATGATAAAACCCCCATCTTGTTATCCTCAATGGCAACAATACAATACGTGCCTTGCTACCCCTTCTGTCACTGGGAAAGGACACCGCAAGATTGAACCCAAAGCTAAGCACTTCTCCCATTGCAAGAACTACCAATCTAGTTGGTCAAACCAAACGGATAATTCGAAGAGACTTGCAAAGATAACTAAATCATACATAAAAGACTTCAGAGAAGATTCAAATATTATTCATAGATAAGCTGGATCATAAACCCACAATTCATCGGTCTCAACAAGCACACTGCAAAAAGAAGATTACATCGAATAGATCTCCATGAGAGAGGGGGAGAACATTGTATTGAGATCCAAAAATAGAGAAGAAGCCATCTAGCTACTAGCTATGGACCCGAAGGTCTGATGTAGACTACTCATACTTCATCGGACGGGCTATGGTGTTGATGTAGAAGCCCTCCGTGGTGGATGCCCTCTCCGGCGGAGATCCGGAACAGGCCCCAAGATGGGATCTCATGGATACAAAAGGTTGCCGCAGTGGAATTAGGTTTTTGGCTCTTGTTCTAATCGTTTGGGGGTACGTAGCTATATATAGGAGGAAGGAGTACGTCAGTGGAGCAACAGGGGGGCCACGAGGCAGGGGCCGCGCCCTAGGGGGGCGCCCCCACCCTTGTGACCGCCTTTGTTACTTCTTGGAGTAGGGTCCAAGTCTCCCGGATCACGTTCGGTGAGAAAATCACGTTCCCAAAGGTTTCATTCCGTTGGACTCTGTTTGATATTCTGTTTCTTCGAAACACTGAAATAGGTAAAAAACAACAATTCTGGGCTGGGCCTCCGGTTAATAGGTTAGTCCCAAAAATAATATAAAAGTGGAAAATAAAGCCCAATATAGTCCAAAATTGTAGATAAAGTAGCATGGAGCAATCAAAAATTATAGATACGTTGGAGACGTATCAAGTTCTTACGTAAACTTCCTAGTAATTCCCTCTTCCTAGGTGCAGCATTACTCCTAACATTTGTAATATCAGTTTGAAACTTGTAATATTGTCGTGTCCTATTCCTGCGTTTACAAAATCCTACAAATGAAACAGGTCCTAAGTTGGTGATGATGTTGTGCCTCCCATCTTTCACCAATAGCCGTCGGATCTAGATCTGATGCATACAAACCAAGCTTCTCCATTTTTGCAAAAAGATGCCCGCACTTGTTCCCAATTTACAAACAACTCCTTGTCTCTCACAATCAGCCTTATCTCCTCCCCACCACATCTAAAATGCCATGGAAAAATCTGGCGCGATGGCCGCTGCTGGAGTTGTCCACCCCCAATCTTGGTATTCCGTGCAATGCACGGGCATTTACGCACGGGAAATTATGTCGAATAGGGCTAGTTGTAAGCAGGCTAGCTCTATAGCCATGGTGATAGTGACTGCAGACGGTGAGGCTGACTATGGTATGCCGAACACGGCGCCTATACTCAGGTGTCATCTCTGGCGTAGGGTCTTGTCACTTCACTGTGAGGAGCAACACGTAATAATTTGACCAACGGGTAGTACAGTGCTAGTACTCCTACTACTACATTGGTAGTACTACTACTAGTACAAGTAGCACCACCGTCTAGATTTAGGAGTACTACCACGTCCATCTGGATTTTAGTATTTGACTAGCAATATCTAGTAATGCATGTCACAAAAAATGTACTACTCCCTCTGTAAATAAATAAATGGTGTTTTATTCCTATCGGCGAGAGAACTTAATTTTTTTTTATCTCACTAGAGTACTAATAGGATTACATGCAATGAACTAAACACTGCATGTCATGTTTGGTAGTCTCAAGTCATTGAAAGCATGCACAGCCCACATCTCTCATTGGTTGATATGTCACGAAATAAGAATCAAGGAGGGAGTTAATGCACCATGCCTAAGTGTTTTGGGATTATTTGGTTTTCGTAATGTGACTTACACAACATTTTTGTTTACATGCATTAACATTTTATTATTTAAATCAAAGGTCAAAACTTGGCGCAAAATGCAAAGGGGACCAATAAACCAGTAAACATCAAACTTCTCTCGTTTGGCCCCAACTAGAGGTCCGTGAGATGATCTGATCAAGCACCGCACGGAGGGGGACGCAGCTTCATTAACTTACGACAACTGCCTTTGGGTGAATGACACGTGGGCCCAGGGGGTGGGTGGCCCACCTATCATATAGCCAAAGGCAGGTGCAGTAGAGGGCCGAGGAGTAGTACGAAATCCTATGCACCTACGCCCGCTAACCAAGGGCAAGAGTGATCACTCGAATCGCAAGATCAGTTGACTAGAAGCTAAGCTAGACCCATGGAGGCGATGAGCGCGAGCCTTAGCCGGCTATGCCAGATGGTCCATGATGCCGGCCTGCGGCCCGGCAACGAGGAACGTCTCCAGGTAGTATTGCTTGAGGCCGCCAGGGTGAGGGGCCGCTTGGACGATAGCTTCATCTCCTTGTTCGACGAGGTCCTCGTCGGTTTTCTCGACAAGTTCACCGTCGTCAAGAAGCTCGTGGACGACTTTGACGTAAGCCTCCAGCCGACGTGCCCAGGCTCTGCGATGCCCGCCACCCTCAACGGCCACTATGGTGACAACCTCTTCGACGCACTGTTGGCCCTCCGACTGCCCGCCGTCGTGCCGGAGAATGTCCACCTCGAGGTCGCGCTCGCCGCGCAGCGCCTGGCGCAGCAAAACACCATCGACATAATCACCCACGTCTTGATACGTCTCCGTCGTATAACTTGTATGATTTGAATGGAACTAACCCGGACTGACGCTGTTTTCAGCAGAATTGCCATGATGTTGTTTTATGTGCAGAAAACAAAAGTTCTCAGAATGACCTGAAACTCCATGGAATATATAAGAATAAATAATAAAAAACCTTGCCAGAGATGAACATCATGGGGCCCACACCCTGTCCATGAGGGTGGGGGCGTGCCCCGCCCTCCTGGGCGCGCCCCCTACCTCGTGCCCCCCCTGGAGACCCTCCGACGCCAACTCCAACTCCATATATTGGCTTTCGAGGAGAAAAAAAAATCAAAGAGAAGAAATCATCGCGTTTTACAATACGGAACCGCCGCCAAGCCCTAATCTCTCTCAGGAGGGCTGATCTGGAGTCCGTTCGGGGCTCCGGAGAGGGGGATTCGTCGTCGTCGTCATCATCAACCATCCTCCATCACCAATTTCATGATGCTCACCGCCGTGCGTGAGTAATTCCATCGTAGGCTTGCTGGACGGTGATGGGTTGGATGAGATTTATCATGTAATCGAGTTAGTTTTGTTAGGGTTTGATCCCTAGTATCCACTATGTTCTGAGATTGATGTTGCTATGACTTTTCTATGCTTAATGCTTGTCACTAGGGCCTGAGTGCCATGATTTCAGATCTGAACCTATTATGTTTTCATGAATATATGTGAGTTCTTGATCCTATCTTGCAAGTCTATAGTCACCTACTATGTTTTATGATCCGGCAACCCCGAAGTGACAATAATCGGGACCACTCCCGGTGATGACCATAGTTTGAGGAGTTCATGTATTCACTATGTGCTAATGCTTTGTTCCGGTTCTCTTTTAAAAGGAGGCCTTAATATCCCTTAGTTTCCAATAGGACCCCACTGCCACGGGAGGGTAGGACAAAAGATGTCATGCAAGTTCTTATCCATAAGCACGTATGACTATATTCGGAATACATGCCTACATTACATTGATGAATTGGAGCTAGTTCTGTGTCACCCTATGTTATGACTATTACATGACGATCCACATCCGGCATAATTATCCATCACTAATCCGGTGCCTACGAGTTTTCCATATACTGGTTCTCGCTTATTTACTTTTCCGTTGCTACTGTTACAATCACTACAAAATACCAAAAACATTACTTTTGCTGTCTTTACTTTTATTACCGTTACCACCACTATCATATTACTTTGCTACTAAACACTTTGCTGCAGATACTAAGTTTCCAGATGTGGTTGAATTGACAACTCAGCTGATAATACTTGAGAATATTCTTTGGCTCCCCTTGCGTCGAATCAATAAATTTGGGTTGAATACTCTACCCTATAAAACTGTTGCGATCCCCTATACTTGTGGGTTATCAAGACCTTTTTCTGGCGCCATTGTCGGGGAGCATAGCTCTATTCTTTGAGTCACTTGGGATTTATATCTGCTGGACACTATGAAGAACTTGAAAGACGCGAAGACAACAATTTATCCCTCAACTACGAGGGGAGGTAAGGAACTGCCATCTAGCTCTGCACTTGATTCACCTTTTGTTATGAGTAAGCTAGCGACACCTAAACCGGCTTCTGCTATTCGTTCCGATATGTCGCATGTTATTGATCATACCACTTCTGCTATACATGATACTTATGATGAAACTACTTCTATGCTTGATACTACTGTGCCCCTTGGTAAATTTCTTGATGAACAGATTTGTAGGTCTAGAGAAAGTGAAATTATTGAATCTGAATACGATGATGAGAATATGCCTGCTATTCCCGAGGGTTATCTTTTTGATGCGGAATCTTCTGCAGCTATTTTGGCCTGCTAGGATAGATACGAACTTAAGAGGCTGCTAGTTAAATGGAGTTAAGAATCTCTTAGAGATAGAATGAAACCCAACCCTGCTTTTTCTACTTCACCTATCTGTGTTCCCGATAAGGGTTATTATGAATTTTCTGTTGATGCAGATATAATTACTTTGGTTGAATCTGATCCTTTCTATGGCTATGAATCTAAAACTATTGTGGCACATCTTACAAAGTTAAATGATATAGCCTCCCTATTTACTAATGATGAGAGATCGCGCTACCTTTATATACTCAAAATATTTCCGTTCTCATTAAAGGGTGATGCTAAGATATGGTTTAATTCTCTTGATCCTGGTTGTGTGCATAGTCCCCAGGATATGATTTATTACTTCTCTGCTAAATATTTCCCTGCTCATAAGAAACAAGCTGCTTTGAGGGAAATATACAACTTCGTGCAAATTAAAGAAGAGAGTATCCCACAAGCTTGGGGGAGGCTTCTCAAGTTAGTTAATGATTTGCCTGATTATCCTCTTAAGAAACCTGAAATACTTGATATCTTTTATAATGGACTAATTGATGCTTCCAGAGATTACTTGGATAGTTGTGCTGGTTCTCTTTTCAGGGAAAGAACACCGGATGATGCTGAAATTCTATTGAATAATATGTTGACAAATGAAAATAATTGGGCACCTCCCAAGCAAGCTCCTGAGCCAATTACCGAGCCTATTCCTAAACCAACTCCGAAAAAGAGAGGTGTTCTATTTCTTAGTCCCGAAGATATGCAAGAGGAAAAGAAATCTATGAATGAAAAAGGTATTAAAGCTGAAGATGTTAAGAATTTACCTCCTATCGAAGAAATACACTATCTTAATTTACCGCCTGTTGAAGAAGTATATGATCTCAATTCCTTATTCACTGAAGAACCTCCTGATCCCGATATCCCGACACAGGTAGTAAAGGTAAATTCTCTCTATAGATATGATAAAGCTGAAGTCCCTCCTACTAAAATTGCTAGTCAGTGCTTGGATGAGTTTGATGACTTTATGTTTAAGCAAGATGAATTTAATGCTTATTTTGGTAGACAATTAAAACAAAATACCTTTATGATTAAACGCTTGGGTGAATTTATGGCTAATATTAGAGGTGAACTTAAACTTGTTAGCAAACATGATTCAATGGTTACCACTCAAGTAGAACAAGTACTTAAAGCTCAGAAAGAAGTGCTTGATGAATTGAATAGTAAGAAAAATGGTTATGCTGTTAGAGTGGCTACTAGAACTGGTAGAATGACTCAGGAACCTTTGTATCCTGAAGGCCACCCTAAGAGAATCGAGCAAGATTCTCAGAGAAATAATATTGATGTACCTAGTTCTTCTAAAAGGAAGAAAAAGAAAAAGGATAGGCCTTTGCAAACTTCTAGTGAACCTATTGCTGAACCACCTGAGAATTCAAATGATATCTCTATGTCTGATACTGAAACACAATCTGGTAATGAACATTAACCTATTGAAAATATTAATGATGATGTTCATGATAATGCTCAACCTAGTAATGATAATGATGTAGAAGTTGAACCTGCTGTTGATCTTGATAACCCACAATCAAGGAATCAACGTTATGATAAAAGAGACTTCGTTGCTAGGAAACATGGTAAAGAAAGGGAACCATGGGTTCGAAACCCATGCCTTTTCCTCCAAACCATCCAAGAAAAGGATGATGAGGATTTTGAGCGCTTTGTTGAAATGATTAGACCCATCTTTTATGCGTGCGATTAATCGATGTGCTCAAAACAAATCCTTATGCTAAGTATATGAAGGATATCATTACTAATAAAAGAAAGACACCGGAAGCTGAAATTTCCATCATGCTTGCTAATTATACTTTTAAGGGTGGAATACCAAAGAAACTTGGAGATTCAGGAATACCTACTATACCATGCTCCATTAAGATAAATTATGTTAAAAGTGCTTTATGTGATCTTGGAGCCGGTGTCAGTGTTATGCCTCTCTCTTTATATTGTAGACTTGACTTGAATAAGTTGACACCTACTGAAATATCTTTGCAAATGGCTGATAAATCAACTGCTATACCTGTCGGTATTTGTGAGGATGTGCATGTTGTAGTTGCAAACATTACTTTTTTAACGGACTTTGTTATTCTTGATATTCCTGAGGATGATAGTATGTCTATTATTCTTGGAAGACCTTTCCTTAATACTGCAGGGGCTGTTATTGATTGCAACAAAGGCAATGTCACTTTTCATGTTAATGTTAATGAGCACACGGTACACTTTCCGAGGAAACAACCTCAAGTTTATAGTATCAACTCTATTGGAAAAATTCCATCGATTATATTTGGAGGTTTTGAATTTCCTCTCCCTACTGTCAAGAAAAAGAATGATATTCTTATTGTTGGGGATTTTCATATCCCCATTGAGTTAACTTAGTGTTATTCAAAAGTTCTCCGATTCCGTGTTATTCAGAATGAGTTTGTTAACAAGACTTGATCAACCTTGTTAGTGGGTTCATTTTGATGACCACGAGATGGATGAAACTAGAAACAAAACTTTCTGTACCCTCTTTATATTTTTTGTTATTTAGTAAAAATAAAGTAAAATAGTATTTTTCTGTCTGTTTCCTGACTTATCAATGCAATATAAAAATATCCCAAAAATAAAAGTCCTCAGAATGCCATGCCAATTTAATATGATTTTTTCGGGAATATTTGAGGATTTACTATGCAAAAATTACCGCGGGGGGAGCTGCCACCTGGCCACGAGGGTGGAGGGCGCCCCCCTACCTCGTGGGCCCACGGTGGCCCTCCTCCACTTATCCTTGCACCCATCTTCTTCATCTGCCTCATACAAACACGAAAAACCAACTCAAGCACGAGTTCCAACCCCTGTTGCTGTGATTTTCGATCTCCTTGCTCAAAGCACCTCTCGCAAAACTGCTTGGGGAGATTGTTCCTTGGTATGTAACTCCTCCATTGGTCCAATTAGTTTTTGTTCTAGTGGTTTATTCATTGCAAATTTGTGCTGCATAGGTGACCATGTTCTTAAGCTTGCATGACAAATTTATATGGTTCCAAGTAGTTCTAATGCTTGATATAGGCTCTAGGCACTTGTGGGAGTTGTTGCTATCAATTTAATTGAAGTTGGTTCACTTTTATTTGAAGTTACTAAAAATTTCAAAAAAAATTCAGAGGAAACAATATGTTTAGGAAGATGTTCCAAGGTGGTTCTTCAAGGAAGCAAGGTCCCAGGCTTGCAATGCGTGATGCTGACGAGGAACCACCAAGAGACGCTCCTGTGAGGCCCTGTGAATGGCCTTCGGAAAATTTTATGAATCAAGCAGGAATCAAAGAAGAATTTAGCGCATATTTGTGTAAAGCCGGTCTTGAGGACTTTGAAGCTGACAAATGCCCCCGGTATCATGATCTCACAAGTTCATTTGTGAGGAGGTTTGAGTTTTCATCTTCGCGTAATTCTCCTTCAATCATGTTTGACCTTTATGACAAATCTTATACCATGGACTTAGAGGATTTCACTTTTGCCTGCAAACTTCCATCTTGGGGTAGTGTCAGGGATCCCCCTAAATATGAATATAGAGACTTTCTTGCTAGAATAACTGTGGGGGAATCTAGAGATATAACACAAGCCACTATAGGGAGCGTTCACTTTCCCGCTATACATTATTTTGCTCTCTTCATAGGTAGATGCATAAATGCTAAGGATGAAGCATGTCACATGTGTGCCCCTGATCTCAGCATTCTCAGAAGTGCTGTGTTAGGAGACCAATCTTATCATGTGAGAGCCATTGTAGCTCATAGGTTACATCATAATAGACATAACGGAGATTTTTTGGAGGAATTTATGCAACCCGCTTAGCTAATTTTCTTGAGATAGACATTCGTAAGGGTGATATGGAGTTACCCCTTACTTATTTAGATTTTGATTCTATGGTTTGCCACCAGTTTGTTGAGAGGACTGAACCACCTCTCCAGTATCGACTAGTCTTTAACAAATGACATATAGTCCATATTACTATTCCTGCTCCTGCCTTCTTTGATTCTCAGACAAAAGGAAGATATATTGTTACCAGAGAGGAGGAAGATGAGTACGAGAGGAGAGCGGAGGCTGCTTGACGCCACGCTACAGCTCAGGAGGCGATAGCCGCTGCATCGCAGTATGACCCCAGCTTCACCTACGGGTATCCGCCAGGCTATCCCTGGCAATAGACCAACTTAGGCCAAAAGCCTAAGCTTGGGGGAGTACGTATTTCCCACCGACATTACATTCATGTTGACACACATTCATTGCTAGATGTCGGTGCTCATACTCTTTCACTGTAATATCCATGCTAATTTATTTTCTTTTTCCTGCTTTCTTCTTGTGTCTTTAATAAACCTTAAGAAAAAACAAAACAAATGGTTGTTAGTAGTAGTCTATTTCTTTGTTGTAGTAATTAAAAAGAAAACCCAAAAATATTTCCCGTTCTTCTTTTGCTTGTTGGGAGCTTTCCCGTGTAAATAGTTTTTATTTCTTTCCTTTTCTTTGGGGGTCAGTAGGAGAAGACCATGATTAAATTGTTGAAGTGGCTCTTATATGCAGCATTGTTGATTTAACCAAGAGCCCATATTGCCTTGTCTTCTCCTGTTTATTGAATGCTCGCAGATTCCAGCCTAGTCCAATGCACGTGCACTCTTATTATTATTCACATCGTGCGGTCGTGCAAGTGAAAGGCAATCATGATGATATATGATGGACTGACTGAGATGGGAAAAGCTGGTATGAACTCGACCTCTGTTGTTTTTGTAAATATGATGAGTTCATCATTCTTGATTCAGCTTATTATGAATAAACATGTTTGCAATGACAATTAGAGATCATAGTTGCTCGTGCCATGCTTGATTAGCTATGAGTTATAATGGTTTACCTTGCGTGCCAACATGCTATTAAAATGGTTGTGATGTGGTATGATGGGGTGGTATCCTCCTTTGAATGATTTAAGTGACTTGACTTGGCACATGTTCACGCATGTAGTTGAAACAAATCAACATAGCCTTCACGATATTTATGTTCATGGTGGATTATATCCTACTCATGCTTGTATTCAATGTTTATTAATTTTAATGCATGTTCATGACTGTTGTCGCTCTCTAGTTGGTCGCTTCCCAGTCTTTTGCTAGCCTTCACTTGTACTAAGCGGGAACACTGCTTGTGCATCCAATCCCTTAAACCCCAAAGTTATTCCATATGAGTCCACTATACCTTCCTATATGCGGTATCTACCTGCCGTTCTAAGTAAATTTGTATGTGCCAAACTCTAAACCTTCAAATAAACATTCTGTTTTGCATGCTCGAATAGCTCATATATCAACTAGGGCTGCCCTTATCTTCCGTGTTAGGCGGGTTATTCTCAAGAGGAGTGGACTCCGCTCCTCATTCACGAGAAAATGGCTGGTCTCCGGGATGCCCAGTCCCATGCTTTATGCAAACTAAATCAAAATAATTGCAAACAAAACCCCCCTGGGACCCGTTGAATGTTGGAGGCACTCGTTGTTTCGAGCAAGCCATGGATTGACGCTTGTGGAGGAGGGGGAGTATAATCTTTACCATTCTGTTTGGGAACTGCCTATAATTTGTTTAGCATGGAAGATATCGTCATCTCTTAGTTGTTATGTTGACAATGAAAGTATGCCGCTCAAAATATAATTTATCTCTATTTCAAAACCGAGCTCTGGCACCTCTACAAATCCCTACTTCCCTCTGTGAAGGGCCTATCTATTTACTTTTATGTTGAGTCATCACCCTCTTATTAAAAGCACTAGCTGGAGAGCACAGTTGTCAATTGCATTCATTATTGTTAATTTATATCGGGTATGACTATCATTGGATCTCTTTTACCATGAATTACAATGTGTAGTCGGTCCTTGATCTTTGAAGGTGCTCTGCATTTATGTTTTGCGGTCTCAGAAAGGGCTAGCGAGATACAATCTTGTTATATCATATTATGATTATTTTGAGAAAGTGTTGTCATCCGAGATTTATTTATTATGGCTTGCTAGCTGATTATGTTATTGATATGAGTAAACATGAGACCTGAGAATTATTGCAAATGTGGATAGTCATAATCTTTGATGAAAACCTGAATGCTGGCTTGACATAGGTACAACAACAAGAGCAAACAGAGTTTGTAAAAGTTTTTCTTTTTCTCTTTCAGTTTGTCAACTGAATTGCTTGAGGACAAGCAAGGGTTTAAGCTTGGGGGAGTTGATACTTCTCCGTCGTATCTACTTTTCCAAACACTTTTGCCCTTGTTTTGGACTCTAACTTGTATGATTTGAATGGAACTAACCCGGACTGACACTGTTTTCAGCAGAATTGCCATGATGTTGTTTTATGTGCAGAAAACAGAAGTTCTCGGAATGACCTGAAACTCCACGGAATATCTTAGAATTAAATAATAAAAAATCCTTGCCAAAGATGAAGACCAGGGGGCCCACACCTTGTCCACGAGGGTGGGGGGCGCCCCCCCTCCTGGGCATGCCCCCTACCTCGTGGGCCCCCTGGAGACCCTCCGACGCCAACTCCAACTCCATATATTGGCTTTTGGGGAGAAAACAATCAGAGAGAAGAAATCATCATGTTTTACGATACGGAGCCACCGCCAAGCCCTAATCTCTCTCGGGAGGGCTGATCTGGAGTCCGTTCGGGGCTCCGGAGAGGTGGATTCGTTGCCGTCGTCATCATCAACCATCCTCCATCACCAATTTCATGATGCTCACCGCCGTGCGTGAGTAATTCCATCGTAGGATTGCTGGACGGTGATGGGTTGGATGAGATTTATCATGTAATCGAGTTAGTTTTGTTAGGGTTTCATCCCTAGTATCCACTATGTTCTGAGATTGATGTTGCCATGACTTTGCTATGCTTAATGCTTGTCACTAGGGCCCGAGTGCCATGATTTCAGATCTGAACCTTCTATGTTTTCCTGAATATATGTGAGTTCTTGATCCTATCTTGCAAGTCTATAGTCACCTACTATGTGTTATGATCTGGCAACCCCGAAGTGCAATAATCGGGACCACTCCCGGTGATGACCATGGTTTGAGGAGTTCATTTATTCACTATGTGCTAATGCTTTGTTCCAGTTCTCTATTAAAAGGAGGCCTTAATATCCCTTAGTTTCCAATAGGACCCCGCTGCCACGGGAGGGTAGGACAAAAGATGTCATGCAAGTTCTTTTCCATAAGCACGTACGACTATATTCGGAATACATGCCTACATTTCATTGATGAATTGGAGCTAGTTCTGTGTCACCCTATGTTATGACTGATACATGACAAACTGCATCCGGCATAATTATCCATCACTAATCCGGTGCCTACGAGTTTTCCATATACTGCTTCTCGCTTATTTACTTTTCTGTTGCTACTATTACAATCACTACAAAATACCAAAAACATTACTTTTGTTGTCTTTACTTTTGTTACCGTTACCACCACTATCATACTACTTTGCTACTAAACACTTTGCTGCAGATACTAAGTTTCCAGGTGTGGTTGAATTGACAACTCAGCTGCTAATACTTGAGAATATTCTTTGGCTCCCCTTTTGTCGAATCAATAAATTTGGGTTGAATACTCTACCCTCGAAAATTGTTGCGATCCCCTATACTTGTGGGTTATCACGTCTACGCGAAAATCGCCCACAAGGACTAATACATGCAAGAGGAGGACGATAGGACGCTGGCCTTCTTGGTCAGCAGGGCAACCTTGGACGGCACTGTTCAGAAGCACGTTGAGCTCACCGCCAATGCCGCTGCTCCTCACACGTCGGTTGGTGACCTGGCGCACTAGGGCGTGAGGATATTGTTGATGGATCCGTATGTATTTTTATCTTTCCTTCAAATCCATGTAGTAGTATATGACACTACAGTAATTATCTTACCTTTCGCATCAACTTCATAATTTTCGTACGTACTCCATGCATGAACGACGCCAGAACCAAACTTCTCATTACTCTAGGCAAAATCGTTATTTTCTATCTATCGATCGTGCCATGGAGCAGAACCAAAATTTACAAGTTACGAGTTGAAAAGGAAAATCCTGCCGTGTTCGCGTTGCACCCCCACACAGTTGGTCCGGCACGCCGCTCAAGGGGGAATGCGTGCGGTGTTGCATTTTCACTTACAAGTGGGACCGCAGTTGAGCAAATCGACTATCGACAAACCCCCACCCTGCCCAGTGCGCGATGGCTGAGAAAATAGGAGGGAGAAGTGATGGCTGTAGCACGGACTCCAAGAAAATTGGTGTCGGATGGGACTCGTGTGGGTGGCGTGTGCCGTACTGCTAGACGTGAATGCTAGTTATGGCCCATGCCACCCCACTATATCGAGCCTATATTGAGGTACGTAGAACAAATTTCCTGCAGTCCGTGCTCAGCCCTCCTCTATCTCTCTTCTCGGCCAGCCAGCGGACGCACGAAGCCCATCGTCTGTTTGCTCACATGCGGTCCCACATGTCAGTGAAAACGCAAGCGGACCCACTGAACCTGCACATCTTTCACCTTGATGTGCTGGTGATGAAAAACAAATCCAAGAAAGATCTTCGGTGGCCGCTTTTGGAGTTACTCAAGAGTAGTAAGATTCTATTTATAGTTTAACCCAAAATGCACATCTCGTGGCTTCAACTACCACTCTATTTTCTTTCACGACATGACCTGGATGTTGGATGTCCCACGTGTCGGCAAAAGGAGGAAGAACCCGACCAAATCTTCGGTTGTGCTCTCGAATTAGACTAGTTGTGCTAACTTAAAATTTTTGTTGTGTACTCCCTCCGTTCCAAAATACTTGACTTCCATTCGTCCAAAAATGGATGTACCTATATACTAAAACATGTCTACATACATATATATTTTGACAAATAGAAGCCATGTATTGTGCAACGGAGGGAGTAGAATGGATGCAAGTTTTTGTATTCGGAAGAAGAGTACATCCATATATTGATAAAGCGCAATTTAGTAGATGTTCTATAGATGAGATTAGTACACTTGTTGATACTCCTACTTGGTATGCGTGTTGCTGCTTAGACACAGAGAAAAATGGACCGGAGGGAGTACTAGAAGAGAGGCTAGACATGAGACTAGATGCGAGGAAGCAACGTCTACTTCTTTACACTCGAAGAAGAAAGAAGCACGCAAGATCGAGCCTACGCAGATCAACAATGAACGTATCGAGAAGGCACTAATCCAACTTACAGGAGTAGTAAAATGTATTCTTGTGGTTCTTGTTTTCTTTGGTCTTGCTTTTCTAGTCAAAATTATCATTGGAGTTCGTGCAAAACGGAGGTCCGTTTGGGGTCGTGCGTTGCAGTTGGCCTTACAAGTGGGACCGCAGTTAAGGAAACGGACTATCAGCAAACCCCCACCTCGCCCGCCGCACGATGGCTGAGTTAGAGAAACAATGAGGTTGAAGAGATTGCTCTAGCACGGACTCCAAGAAATATGGTGTCAGATGGAAGTCGTGCTGGTGGCGTGTGCCGTACTCCTGGACGTGAATGCTTGTTCTGGCCCATGCCACCCTACTACTCCTACTACTTACTATATAGTACTACTAGTATCGAGGATTCGAGGTGCTGGTTACGTAGTACAATATGGCTACAGTAAAAATACCCGCACGACGCGCGAGGCATGTGAAGCTAGTACAAATAGTGTACTACTATTATTGATTGGCCTCATCCGATAACCTGTTGCAATGCACGTACAATTATGTATTCGGAAAATATTTTTTTGCATCGTCACACCACTCACTCACAGAAGCGACTCGAAAGCCATTCATAAATTTAGTAAGTTTATCATAGGCATATCATTTTATTACATACAAGAGGTCATCAACCCACATCGACAACGAGGATACATTATAAATACTAAATTTTTACCACACAACAAATAACAAGCAATGAAATGAACTTCAACTCAACCATTCCTCGCCGTTGGAAATGCTTGCTTTGAACCACAAGTGATTCTCTGGGACGGGCCATCCATTGTCGATCTGGAGACCAACGCAGGACTGATCATCCAGGCTGAAGCGGCCTACTATATTAGTACCAGGGTAGGGAACCACCCAAATGTCCGAGGTATAGACACAATTGCTTCTCATAAATGGTAGTAACGTTGTGTCAACAGCAGTTGGATCGCCTTTCACCATCATTGGATAGTTTTGTCCAAGGAAGAGCGAGTTTTCTCCAAGACTATCAATTCTGTACCAGGGAGAAGGAGTTGGCGCTAGCACACTAGTATCCATCCCGAATACCATGCAACGAGTGTTGGTATAGGTCCGGAGAGTGCGACCATGGGAGACTACACCTGCTTCCTTAGCAGTAACATCATCAGTGGGCTGTATACACACGAGAAGAGGTGATCCATCGGAATTAGTTGCCAGGTGCCAAATAGTATATGGGCACTGCTCATCCTCATGCTCGTGATCATCAGCATCGTCATCTCCCCCTTGGTTATAAAAATCTTCAAGTATAGGTGGTGGAATGTTCGCAGGACCTTAGAAACACAAGAAGAAGGTTAATTAGTAAAGGGAAACTTGCTAACCCACATGCATGTGGATGAAACAATTATAATTACGGTGGAAGACAAACGTACCGAAACAACGATTCCATGCAAAAACAGTGACACGAGTGGTGGCAGAAAACACAAGGCCCTCGTATTCAATTGCATCACAGTACTCATCTATGTACAGAAACTGATTTTTGAGCAATATCCATCGAGTCAAACCAGCAAGGACGGCAACAAGCTTGTCGAAGATAGCAACAACTTCATTGTTGTAATTCCAAGAGCAGTTGGGAACTCGAGAAATTGCTATCTTCCGTAGAAGACAGTCACCATGATTGTATTTGAACGTGCGTACAATACTGGTGTGCTCAACCTCTGGGCAGACTGCTGAGATTTTTGGAAGTGGAACCCGGACACGAGTGTACACAATCACAAGTTCCCACTCGCAGTTGGACCCAATGTAAACAACCCAAACTCCATTTGCGCCTGCCCAAGCCTTGCCCTCAAGCGATGGCATCTTAACATCATACGTATCATTATCAAGCGGCATCAACTTGCAAAGGGCGAGGCCTCCATCGTGACGGCGCCAGTCATCAGGGTCACGGCGAAGAAGATAGGGGAGATCAAACCGCTCCTTGACTCTTGGGTTCCTTGTAATGATGTTATTAGTTGAGTCAAGAATGGGCTTGAACGAACCTGCCATGCTAGCCGAGGTGATGACATCGCACCGATCAATGAGTTCCTCCACCACGTCATCTTTCAGATCAGGGCAAGAATAACGGGGTCGTTTTCGTCTTGTTCCCTCCATGGAGAAGACGATCGAACAATGGTAGAAGAAAGGGTGAAGGGCTGAAGGAAAATGGAGGAGGGAGAGGAAGAGCATGCAATAGCAGTTCCAAATCGAGAGGGAAAGGCGAAGAGTCGGTGGACGGTTGCCAATTTGTCACGGTTCACGAAGGGGCACCACGGCCTACACGTCGGTTCGGAAATACTCCTACTACTCGCCGTCATCTCACTGATATGTTGGAACGGGACCACATGTCAACGAAGCATGGTATGTAATTTCTCGTGCAAAATGCGATCTGGCCGCGTTGGCCCGAGGTGCCGGATTAGTTATCGACCTTTATTTTTTTAATGGCGTGCCGTTCAGTTTTGAAGCACGACTAACTGGTACTGTACGCAGAGAAAATATAAACTACTCTACCACTACTCCACCTCCAGTACTAGTAGTATAAAAAGGATATATAGGCTTCAGCGCTTTCTTGCCAAGGGATGCCCACTTGCTTCTCACACTACCACCCTCTCTACAGATCTAAAAAAGATGACCCCTCTCTCCCTCCTCACCGGTGGTCACAGATCCGCCGGGGAAGAAAAGGATGTGCAGCGTTGACGCACTCATCATCGGCGACCGAGGTCACGCACTGACGACAAGGCCGTCCTCTCAGACCTAGCGCCCGCGCGGGTTGGCCTCCGTCCCCAAGATCGCTGCCATAGTGTGTGCGGAGGACGACAACCACGAGCGAAGCCACTTCCCGCCGACCCTCAGGTATGCTACCTCTTTTCGAACCATACCCTTGTTCTATTGCCCCATCTGGCACGTCGTTGCATGTGGATCTTTTTCCACTCCACCATCTTCCCAATTTCCTATCCTCTGCTCTGCTCACCACGTAGACGAAAACCATAATTTGCACAATTAAAGGAAACCCTACTTCATGCAGACTAATCCATGTCTGGGTTGAATAAGGAAAGGAAGGGACACTGTACTGTCCAAGAGAGTAGGCATCAAACCCGCATCTAGGTTGAAAAGGGGAAAATCAGTAGCTAAGGAACGAGTCTCGTGTCTCTTGGTTGAAGAAGGGTAGAAAGGCATGACAATGCAATAGAGAATGACCAGGTTGATCGGTTTGTTGTCCTCACATAGGAAAAAGGTGGCCAAAGAGAACAAAAATGGGACGTAATCCACATATGCTGCCTGGATATTTGTTGCTCTGGGCAACCATACCTCCCTCACCACTCTACGTCCGTGGAGGTACATCGTACTGGTGCGCCCACTATCCGAATGGGCCTCCCATGCTCTTATTGCCACTTTTTTGCTGTTAGTATAACGCTAGCAGTCAAGTCAAGCAATGTTACTGCTAAAGTGATGCCACATTTAACTAATGCCGCTCTTAGTATAATGCCACCGATAAATTTAAGCAAGGCCATTTAATGTCACTGGATTATTTCAGGGTTAGCTGTTGATTGTGGATGTATTAAAGATTTTTCAGCTAAGGCATTCTAATGCTGTTGCACAGCCAGTATACCAATGATGAAACTTGTTACTACCTTCAGATTTTTGCACTGTTAATGCTTATGGATTACATACCTCACTTTCATGAGATAAGTTAATTTTTTTGTACAGTGTCACCAAAATGCCAAGGCGCTGATGTCATTTTATTTTGGTTAAACCGCACAGACAATTACGAAGACAAGAGGAAAGGTCAAGAGTGGGCACCTCCTCCTCCGGCTGTTCTCTTGATTCGTTCGATCAAGTTTTTATGTTTGATTGATTATCAAGATTGGGATAGCAATTTTTAAGGTCCCCCCGAGTTCGAAATGATATTTACCTTGGAGGTACATGGTTTGCAATGTTTTTATACTGTCATTAGTTAATAATGCTAGTTACCTTCAGACTTCTGTATTTGGTTTAATGCTCATGGACAGCTAGTATACCAATGCTGAAACTTGTTACCTTTACATTTTGTATTGTTAATTCTTATAGAAACCTTCCAGTGCTAGAGTTTATTGAAATCTGTTAAGTAAAACCATTGTACTATACCCTATAATAAACTAACTACTCTACTGTTGCACTAGCCACTGGATTAGTGTATATTTGTAGTATTCGAATGGTGTTGCATTAGCGTATGGACATAAATAAAGTGTGGCAAGCTTTCCCAGATATGTGCTCAAGAAAACTACTACCTGTTTTTCTAAACACTAGACGTTTGGGTACTTTAAATTGAACCGCGAAAATGTCTTATATTAAGGAACAGAGGGTGTAGAGTTCACTCAAATTATCCCAGTAAAGCTAGTCACACCTTTGTTAAAATTAATGTTCATTATGTTATCGGAGGAGGTCTGTATGTTTGTCTCTAATGCCTGTCGACTACATACCCGACATCATGATGTAATGTTAAGTCATTTCCTTTTGTAGAGTGTCACTGAATTGTCAAGGCGGTGATGGCATTTTATTTTAGTAGAACTGCACAAAATTTGCTTAAAAGGAGAGGAAAGGTCAGGAATGGCTCAGTTTTTCAGAAAAAACTATGTATGCCTTCCTGACATCAGCCGCTGTTGCTTTATTTATTCCTTCAAACAGGTGGTTAGAAACAGTGTTGCTACGTTTTCCCATTAAGAAATTGGAATGCTTATATTTGTGAGTCTATGCTTCAACTAGTGCCACTTTTATAGTAATCACACTTTCAATATCTATGCAAACAGGGATGCTCGATTTTAGTGGAACTGCACAAAAATTCCAACTGGTTCAACATTAGAAGCATGTTTTTTTTCCAAACCTTTATATCCAATTGGTGGCACTATGAGCTGTTCATTAGGAAGGTACATGGTTTGCTACTATCTTGCTACTCTTTTTGTACTGTCATTAGATAATAATACTAGTGGTTTGCATGTGAATTTATTGGCAGGGTGGACCTACATTAGAGGCGCAGGACAAGATTCAATGATTGGATGCTCAATTTTGGTTGTATCGATTTCACCTCTTCCATCACTGCGAACATGGTGTGGTATATGTTTACTAGCTGCTTGATATTTGTGCAGACAGAGATGTCTGCCCGTTGCTATTTGGCAAACAAACAAAGTGTCTGCAATTTTGGTTGAACTGCACAAGAGAATAGTATAGTCACTGCATGCAGTGCCATTTGAAAATAGACACAAAGAATGGATAGTCACTTCATGGACTGCAAAAAAGTAGTACTGTACTATTTACTGGCCAACACTAGGTGCATCATTGCTTTGGTCTGATTATACAATGGGCATCATTTTCCCTAAGTTAAAGTTTGTATTCCGAAAATAGTCTCACTGTGTGATCGAGAGAAGACCAAATCATATTGCAGTGGATGTTCCTCCATCATGTGTGGTTCATTCTCATGGTTCTAGCTGGTGGTGAAACCACTAATGTTTGCAAGAGGAATTGTAGACTTCACAAACAAATTTGTCTTTCAGTCTGTACTGAATGTTGGCCAAGAGAAGCATCCATGTTAGTAGGAAGAACAGATGTTTTTTCTAGATCTTTGCTTTTGGAGCTACATATTTGTATATGATCTGTGAATCATTGAGATGCATTAACATGTTGATCTTATGTATGGGCATCATACTTGTTAGTTTTAGTTGCGAGTCTTGCGACGCAAGATCCGAAGTGGCTGATCTTTGCTTTTGGAGCTACATATTTGTATATGATCTGTGAATCATTGAGATGCATTAACAGTTACTTATTTCTGTTCGCTCAGTGTTTACAAGTTACTGATCGATCACTAGCTAGCCTACAAATGCGCTCCTGGCAGTTTTATTTGCGAAGCAAGATGCGAAGTGGCAGTTTTTTGAATAAAAATGCCTACCTCTGAAGAAACTGACAAGCTACACTATTGATCCTACACGGATAAAAGTGCCTACCTCTAAAGAAACTGACAAGCTACACTATCGATCCTACATGGATAAATAGAGGATCACGCACGTACCAGCTCCTTTACGGTTTGCAGGGCTCAATTCAAGAAATGACCTACTCGATCCTACACGAATAAATAGCAGATCACGCACGTACTAGTACCTCCTTTACGGTTTGCAGGGCTCAATTCAAACCTCTCACCAACCAAGGTGCTCCCTCTGTCCGAGTTTATTAGTCCCGTGAGCAAAGCAGCAAGACCAAGGCATGGCAATAATTAACGGCATGCAAAAGTTTAAGCCTAATTAATTCCAGCGATTTAAGTGGCTGCATGCGTGCCCTCGGCTGCGACTCGTTGCATGCTGCTTCGCGTAGTGCCTGCGAGTGATTCTGAGTGCCTGCATGCAGCCGGCCGTAATTAAGGCAGCTAACAGATGCGAAAAAGATATGCTTTAATTGTTGCGGGCTTTTTAAATCCGTGAAATCATTATTGACAAGGAGGGAGACGATTCGACTACACTCGTTTGACCGCCATGCCGGCGTGCGACCCAGTCGGGACAGGACGGCACAGTCATAATTTTAGTTTCCCTAGTTTTCCACGGCAAGCTGGCGCGCTAAGCCATTATGCATTGAATTCTGATGACCGTCGTGCTACCTTCCCCCTATAAGTATTGTTTCCCGGCCTTCTCCGATGGCACCGTGACCCAACTCGCCATATCCTCATAAGCCCCCACCGGCCCGACGTCGCTCGCCACATCCGCCATGCGCCCGCCCGTCCGCGGTAGGCGACGCCGGAGGCGGTCACCGCCGGAACTAGTGTTCGGTTTTTCACCAGAATGCAGATGGAGGGAGGAGGCATTCTAACTGTCTTTAGATGGCAATGCGCAGATCGAGGAGTTGTTGGAGTGCGACCGCATGGCGGAGGAGCAGGAATTGTTGGAGCGCAACCGCCTGGCGGAGGAGCAGCGTATCGCCGATTTGCGCCGCCAGCGGGACATGGAGCAGCAGCGCCGCGAGGCTCGAAGTCGCGAGCGAGCGCCCAGAATCGGGCCGACTACGTGGAGGACGGCACCGACAAATAGCCCCGAGGCTGTCGAGCACGCACGCTGCGTTCGCGCGCCAATTTTACTACCGCCGTCAAGTGGGTTTCCCGCTTGGAAGCCGAAGCTTCAGTGGACCACACCGGCATGGAAAGGGCCAACGCGCGCGAGCAACGCGCCCTATCGCACCTCTGGCAAGTCCGAGGCGAGGTGCAGGACACCGGTGCCGGCGTTTAGCGTGTACCACAGATGGCGGCCGGCATCGTCTAGTTCTCGAAGAGTAAGTTAGTACTTGTCTAGTGGGAGTCGATAGTTAACTTGGCTATGATGGTTGTCAACGTGCAAGTTCAGTACTCTATATGTGGATCAGACCTGTTACTTTGCTCTGAATGTTGAACTTTCCGTTTGAACGTATGGAATCGGCTGTTATTTTTTTAAATGGGTTGTATTTGTCCTCCACGGGTTTAGAGGCTGACTTGTGGGCCTAGAAAGTTCACGCGTACACAATCAGGAGATGATTGTACGTGGAGAGGATAACAGCAGGGACCCGCCAAGGTCATGGCAGTACGCAAGCAAGTGCCTCCTTATTTCAAGCCAATAAAAAATGGCTCCTCCTAGTGGATTCGACATCCGGGTCCCATGCCATTGTCAGCGTAGTCAATAAGCGAGAGAATTGCTGTGGCGTCGACACCGACCCGACAGCTCGCCCAATTATTTTTGTTTTGGGTTAATTTGATAAATGCCTCCGAGAAATGCCACTGCAATTTCCAAACTTTGAAAAATGCCATTTCTAGTGGCATTTTTCGAAGTCTGGAGTGGCGTTTTTCAAAGTTTGCAAACTGCAGTGGCGTTTTTCAAAGTTTGCAAAAATTGCTGTGCCATTTTTCAAAGTTTGGAAATTGCAGTGGAATTTTTATGAATCGCCATAATTGGAGTGGCATTTATCTAATTTGTTTTTGAGACAGAAGCAGGGTGTCAATTGGGCTGTGCGGGACACTCTGGCCTGTCTAGACGGCCTTTTCTTTTATGTTTACCACTGACCAGCCCAGTAGTTTTTTTTCTTTCTGAAAATGGCTAGCCAAGTTTTTTTTTTGTGATTTGTCAAGTAAGTCGCTTTATCAGGCCTGTTGGGCTGCAAATCTTTCAAGACGAGGAGAGCTTCATTTGACTGGCCAAGAAAATGCCCTATCTGTAATGAGAAATGGGTTGTACATTTTTAAAACACATCAAACAGGCAATTAGTTTCAAATATCTTTTTTTCATTTTGAGATTTTAAATTGCATTGATTTTTATGCGTGGAAAATTTATTGGATTTTATATTGATATACATTTATTTTTTAAATCAGTCTGAATGTGACTTGAAATTTCAGGATTAAAAACAGTTCAGACCACACCGACATATGCAAAATTTCGTATAATTTTTTAACCGTGGCGACAATATGGGCTGTAATGCTAACAAAAAGAATATGGGCTCCAAAAAAACCCGTAAGAATTAGCAAATGGGCTGTAAACTATTTGAAATAATGGCAGATGGGCTGTATGCTATTTTCCACAGATTTGAGGCTTTCCACAGATGGCCTGTATATTGTTGGATGTCCATCCAACGACCGTCGTGCTTCTTCAATCTCTGCTCTTCCTACTCCAGCCGCTCAAACAAGCGCCGACGGGACTGCCTGCTCGCTCCTCCCCGCGGCCGGCTGTGCTGCCGCGCAGGCCTCACCGCCCCACCGTACTCCCATAGCTGGCCTAGCCATCCCTCTACTCACCCACAGTCCCACACCTGCTGTTATTCTCCGGCAACGACAGACAAACCAGTAAACCCTCGTACAGTCGTACTCCCCTCCACGTGGGAAACAACTGCCGAGTCTTCCCGGCCTCCGTGTCGTTCCCTTCCTAGGCCTCGCCGTCGTCCACCACCCTGGTGCTCTCGGTGTGGCATGGTCAACATGGTCAACAACCGACATGCATCTGAAGTGGACTGTACGTGGGTCCACGGCCGCACGCAAGGAAATGCCTCCTTATTACACGCAAAATAATGATTCCTCCACCTTACAACTGGGACCCACCGAAAGGGCCTCTGTATTTCACGAAAAAACGTTACCACCGCTGACAGCTTGGACCCACCAGCTATATCTTCGCACGCAAGGAAGTGCCTCGTTATTACGCCCCAAAAAAGAATACTCCCCGTACGATGTCCACTAAGTTGACGGGGCCTACTAAGTTGATGGGGATGAAGGGCTTTGTGAACTTAGTCAATATGCACGATTCTAGCTCGACTGACTGTACGATGTCCATCCAATGGACGTAGTGCTTCTTCAACCTCTGGTCTTCTTGCTCCAAATTACCAAAGTAGCGCCGGTCGTGCTTTTGCTCCTGCCTCCGTGGCGGCTATCTTTGCCGTGGAGGCCTCACCGCCCCATACTACTCCCACCACTGGCTAGGCCATCCCTCCACACCACTCACCCACCCCCTGTTATTCTGCGGCGGTGGCGCGCGCAGCCAACGATGAACCCTCGTACTCCTCTCCGCGTGGGCATCCACTGCCGCGTCTTCCCCGTCTCCGTGTCATCCCCTTCCTAGGCCTCGCCGTCGTCCACTACCGTGGTGCTCTCGGCGCAGCGTGGTCAATGTGGTCCACGACCGAATTCCATCGGAAGAATACTGTACATGGAGAGGCTGACAGCTGGGTCCACGACAGCCGCAAGGAAGTGCCTCCTTATTATGCGGAAAATAATTATTCCTCCACCTGACAGCAGGGACCCACCGGACGGGCCACCAATATTTCATGAAAAAAACGTTTGCCCCTAACTGTTGGGACCCACCCGAAGGGCCACCGTATTTCGCGAGAAAACCGTTCCCCCTGCTGTCAGCTCGAACCCACCGGAAGTGCCTCCTTATTACGCACAAAAAAAATAAATACCCCTTGCTAGCTGGGAGCCACCTTGGTGGGAGGATGACTTGTGGGCCTACTAAGTTGACGGGGACGGAGGGCTTTGTCAACTTAGTCAATATAAACGATTCTAGCTCCAGTGACCGTACAATGTCCATCCAACGGCCGTAGTGCTACTTCAACCTCTGGTCTTCTCGCTCCAGCCGCCCAAAGCAGCGCTGGTCATGCCGCATGCTCCTGCTTCCCGTGGCCGGATGTGATGCCGCGGAGGCCTCACCTCCCCCTACTATTCCCACCAATGGCCAGGCCCTGTGGCGACGGCAACCTCACACCGCAGCCGAACAAGTGAACCCTCGTACTCATCTCCGCGCGGGCTTCCACTGCCATGTCTTTGCCGGCTCCCCGTCGTCCCCTTCCTAGGCCTCGCCGTCGTCCACCGCCCTGGTGCTCTCGGCACGGCATGGTCAACGTGGTCAAGGACTGACTTCCATCGGATGTGGACTGTATGTGGAGAGGCTGACAGCTGGGTCCACGGCCGCAGCAAGGAAGTGCCTCCTTATTACGCGGAAAATAATTATTCCTCCAGCTGACAGTGGGGACCCACCGAATGGGCCACCGTATTTCGTGAAAAAACATTTCCCCCTGACTGCTAGGACCAACCAGCTGCACCTTCGCACGCAAGGAAGTGCGTCCAAAAAAAACGATTTGCCCCCTGATTGCTGGGACCCACCAGCTACATCTTCGCATGCAAGGAAGTGCGTCCGGGCAAAAAAAAACGATTCGCCCCCCTGACTGCTGGGACCCACCAGATACATCTTCGCACGCAAGGAAGTGCATCTGGGCAAAAAAAAACAAAACGATTCGCCCCCCTGACTGCTGGGACCCACCAGCTACATCTTCGTAGGGAAGGAAGTGCCTGACAGTTGGGACCCACTTGGTCGAAGCGTACGTAGCGTTGTCATTCTGGTCGCCAACGTGTACGTACATACTGGTTGATGTAGAGGCGCGCACATGTCGTAGTAGAGGCGCGCATGTAGCATGTACACGTACGTCCAACGGCGAGGGTGCAAGAAAGAAAATACGGCCACATACATACATACGGGCAGGGTCTTGAACGCCTACTTGCGCATATGTACATGGTTGGGTCGGAACAGAGAAACAGCGTCGTCGTTGTGTTCATGGGGAGCCAACCGGCTGGGTCGGAATGGAATGCATGATCGTGTTCAACGGGAGGGCTTGGACGGAACATGCGATGGAAACGAGGCCTGGCGTACCACATAACGGAGGAAACGGACCTCCTACATTCAGAACGGGGTCCTGTTGATCGGGAGGGGTGTGGCATACCGCAAAACGGAGGAAACGGACCTCCTACGGTTGAAACGGGGGTCCTGTTGATTGGGAGGGTGTGGCGTGCCGCCAAAGCGGACAAACGGACCTCCTACGGTCGAAGCGGGGTCTGTTGATCGGGAGGATGTGGCGTGTCGCAAAGCAGACGAAACAGACTTGTGTTGGGCGTTACGGTCAAAGCAGGGGTCTGTTCGCCGGGAGGGTGTGGCGTCCAAAAAGCGGACTCCACGGGATCTTTATTCATCTCCACCGTCGACCTCCTCCGGCCTCCACAGGCTACCGTCGACCTCCTCCAGCCTCCACGGGCTCCTGTTCATCCAGCCTCCACCATGCGCTACTACACCTCTTGTTCAACCACCCCTCCATGGGCACCCCTCCACCGTCTCTTGTTCATCCAGCCCTCCATATCACGAGGTCTGTTCAACCAACCCTCCACGGCCACCCTCCACCGCTCATCGTTCATCCAGCCCTCCACACCACGGGTCCTGTTCATCCGGAAACAACGCCACCGCTCCTTGTTCATCAACCCCCCCCCAACGCTCCTTTGTTCATCCAATCGATCGGCTTGATTAGCAGCGATAGCAAAGAATCGCTCGATCGGGTTTAGTTAACAGCCATCGATCGATCGCTCGGGTTGATGAACGCGTAGCTGCGGTCTGTCGCTCGGGTTCAGTTAGAGCCCAACGCCTCGCTCGGGTTTAGTTAGAGCCAACGCCTGGCACGTGTACGAGAGAAACACGCATCGCTCGGCCCCCGACCTCCTACCGTAACCGGCAACTCCCCGAAATTTTCCTCCCCCTCGCTTCTACCACGGTTTTTTCCGTCATGGACGACCCAAAGAATGTCATGCAGCTGCGTCTCCGGCCCGCCCAGGACGAAAAGCCCATTTTGTATCATGATTTTTTGTCATAGAAGTAGGAGCCCACCACATCTATGATGATGCCGGGTTTTGTCACAGTTATCATCATAGAAGTGTCATATGTATGACAGAATTTTTTTTGTTCGGCCCAAAATGTCACGGATGTGTCTTTTTTTTGTATTGTCATGCGCTGGCATGCGGAGAGGAAGAAGCCCGATGATGGAGATGGTCCGAAGCTGTGCCACCTCACATATGCTAGCCAGTGGAGAGCATTCAACGCCGTATACAAATTTGATGCAGAAGATCCAAGGAACACCGTGCTTGATGCGAGTACCGATGGCATGAATCCATTTGGAAACCAGAACACATGGCCTGTCTTTGTATGGATGTACAACCTCCCAACATGGAAGTGCATGAAGACAAAGTACATGCACATGAGCATGCTGATTCAAGGGCTGAAACAACCAGGAAATAATATTAACCTGTATATGGGGCTTCTGAAAGAGGAGCTAGACACATTATGGAAAACACCGACATGGACATGGGACACTAGCAAAGGAGAGTATTTCTATATGAGAGGCGCACTGATGACGACGGTGCACGACTATCTCGGTTATGGGTATACCTCAGGCCAGGTGTGCCATGAATACTGCGGATGCTTGAGGTGCATGGATGATACAACATCTGAGCAGCTTACGTCAATGACAGATGGCGGGTCGGGGAAAATCGTGAACATGGGGCATCCTAGTTGGCTCAAGAAGGATGACCCGTGGAGAAAGCATGGAGATCTATTCAATGGGTTGGCTGAGCATCCAGGAGCTCCGTGTAAGAGGAGCGGCGCCGAAATCAATGAGCTGTTGAAAAACTGGGAACAGTGCCCTGCGCCGGGAAAGATGAAAAACGCATCGGAGCCGCTGCTGAAGGTATTGGAAACGAGGTCAGTTTTCTTGGATTTGGAGTACTGGCCCAATCATGACACACTTCATTGCCTTGATCAAATGCATATGACGAATAATGTCCTCGAGAGCTTGCTTGGCACACTGATGAACATGCCGGAGAAGACCAAGGATGGGCTAAAGGCAAGGAAAGACTTGGAAGATTTAAAGAACAGGAAAGATCTCCACTGTAGAAAGTCGAGGAGACGGAGACGGAGACGGAGGAGGGGGAAAGGGGAAGAAAAGTCAACAAGAAGGAGGAGAATTATTGCCCTCCTTCTTGCTTCACCTTAAGTGCGTAGGAGATCGATCAATTCATCAAGTGCCTTATGGGAATCAAAGTCAGTTTTGTTACTGTGGGAGATAAGCAGATTTCTAGACCCCAAGAAGAAAAGGTTCAGCGGGATGAAGTCTCAAGACTGTCACGTGATGATGATGCAGATACTCCTAGTTTCTATTATAGGGATAATGGAGAAGCATGTCCATGACACGTATACTGGTCGCTGCAACTTCTTCGATGTTATCTCTTGAAAGTCCATCAGTGTGAAGCAACTCCGAAGGCTACAGGAAGAGATCATTGTCATACTATGCGAGCTTGAGATGTACTTCCCGCCCACGTTCTTTGACGTCACGTTGCATCTGTGTGTCCACATCGTGGACAACATCATCAACCTCGGGCCAACATTCCTTCATAGCATGATGCCGTTCGAGAGGATGAATGGGGTCATCAAAGGATTCGTTCATAAGATGTCCGGTCTCGATGGGAGCATCCTCCAGGGGTATCTGACGCATGAGTGCATCTCCTTTTGCGAGAATTATATAGGTGTCGGAGACCCTGTTGTTGGTTTGCCCATCAAGAAGCATGATGGAAGGCTTGGAGGAGAAGGTCACGACAACGACCGGAGGGAATTGCATGTGGACTACTCGGATTAACGGAACGACTTTGACAGGGCTAACATAGTAGTTCTACAACACCTAGATGTGGTAGATGATTATGTGACATGGCACAAAGAAACTATCGCAAATAGGTACTGTGATAAGGGGATGCTCAAGACGGACAATGAAGTTACTGTAGAGCACAACGCCACTTTCACTACTAGAACCTGGCATTTCGCCGTCTGCCACCTCTTTGTCGTCTGCCAGCTGATGGCAAAGAGGCTCTTTGCCGTCCTCTTACACAAAGCGGACGACAAAGAAAGTGCAGATGCCAAAATTCTATTTGTCGTCAGCTGCTTCTTTGTCATCGGTCAGCTGACGGCAAAGAGCTCGAAGGCAGATGGCAAAGATCCAGGTGGGCCCCACAAGGCATGGCGTGGCTAGGTGAGATTCTTTGCTGTCCGCTAGCATACAGCAAAAGAGGTGACTACTTTCCCGTCTGCTGGCAGATGGCAATGTTAGTCCTTTGCCGTCTTCTTGCAGACGGCAACGAGGAGCTGTGGGCCAGCCCTAACGGTGGCCCTCTTTGCCGCTTGCTAACAGACGGCAAAGAAGGCCCACCTAACGGGCTGAGCCGTCTCCCCCTCTCTCTCTTTCTCTATCTCCCTATCGCACGCCCGCCTCTCTCCTCTGTTGCCGCCTCCGGCCATCCCGCCCGTCGCCCGCCCGTCGCCCGCCATGCCCGTCGCTTGACCACCCTTGCGCCCCATTGCCGTAGTGGCTGCGTCGGGCCGCCCGTGCGGACCCTCCCGAGGTCCTCGCGCCCCCCTGTCGCCCTCCTCCTAGCGGCCCCTGCGCCGCCTCGCCCCACCGGCCAACCTCTCCGGAGCAAGTGGTAATTTTTTTCTATTTTTTCCTGTTTTTTTGTTCTCTATTTTCTTTATTTGTTTGAGGTTAGTGCTGGTTTAATTAGGTGTAGCTTTGAGTTTTTAGGTTTAGGTTAGTGCTAGGTTTAGGTGTAGTTTTGAGTTTTTAGGTTTAGGTTAGTGCTTGGTTTAGGTGTAGTTTTTTCCTGTTTTGTTTTAGGTTAGTGCTAGGTTTAAGAAGAAGAAGAAGAAGAAGAAGAAGAAGAAGAAGAAGAAGAAGAAGAAAAGGAAAAAAGAGAAAGAAGAAGAAGAAAAAGAGGGTTCCTCGGTGTCGATGCTACCCTAAATAGCAAGTATCGTCAGTGCGAGGTACATGTGGACGTCGGTGTCGAATACTACATCCATGTCCCACAAGTGACACAGGGGTCCTGCGTCTAGCAGCAACAGTTCTCGGCATCGATGGCGGTCGAACACCATTGCGAATTTGTCTGGCACCCTCAGAGATGATGATTGAAAACTAAGTGTTGAAACTTGAAACACCCAAACTAACTCAAGTCGGTTTGGTTGTTTGAAATTTCAAATCTTGGCTTTAATCCTCATCACAGAGGCTGCCAGACAAATTCGCGAAGGTGTTCGACCGTCATCGGCCACCAGAACTGTTGTTGCGGGACGCCGGGCGCCGGATTCACTTGTGGGATGTGGATCTAGTGTTCAACGCCGACCGCCTCATGTACCTTGCACCGATGGTAGTTGCTATTTAGTTTACCCGGGGACGAGTGTGTTAGAGGGTTCGTCGGTCTCGATGGTACCGTAAATAGCAAGTATCATCAGTGCGAGGTACATGTGGCCGTCGGTGTTGAATACTTGCTATGTTACTCATATTTCGATTTAAATATGAAGTTATTTTGTCATTGCAAGGGTCTAGTGTTCGACGAGCTCCGCCCCTGTGTTCATTGGTGAGCACAAATGACATCTCCTCCTCCCCACGTCATTTGCTTTGTTCCGGTCTTTATGCCGATGAAACTTGCTAGCTATAGGTGTCAATCATCAGTATGCGTAACCACTATGCGTCTCCCGTTCGAAAGGGTTACATCTATAAATATGCATGCATTTGCATATTTATAATCGTGATTCTTTCAAATTGTCCAACGTTATCCATGGACAGCCCGAGTATGTGTAGGTTGGGTTCGGTTTCCCATATGCTCAGCTCCGGATCCGATGCAGAATTTCGTCAGTGATTCCCTGTTGTTCTCCGGGTAAACATCCTCTCTGCTTATTGCCGAGACGTGTATCAGGAGGACAGCAGGGAGGTGCTGCCAAAATTTTGCGTCAGATCCAGAGCAGAGCATGGGAAAACGAACCCGATCTGCACATACTCGGGCGGGATTAGGACTTATCCTTACCTATTAGCATGTAGGTTGCATGGACGTAATAAAACTAACAAACTCCATTAACTAATGGATATGGTTTGCTTAATTATGTATATATTTTTTGTGTGTCTAGTAGGAAGTCAATATGAGTGATCATGCATGGTGTACACCGGTTACACTAGTCAGTATGTTTGGATCGAGGAATGGTTAACAAAAACTAAGGGGTTTGTTAGAGCCGCATTTGCAAATGGCCAGAAGTTAAGCTGGTGCCCCTGTGTCTAGTGCGACAACTATAATGAGAGGGATGAGCTTCAAATGAGTAAACACCTGCAGAAGTTTGGTTTTACGCCTGGTTACACGGTCTGGACATTACATGGTGAGTCTGCCCAACGTGCGGAAGCGGAGGTGGTTAAATCGTCAGCGGACGAGCATGGTACCGGGACCGCAGACATGGTGCAAGACTTTGACGATGCTCGGGACTAGGACGAAGAGATGGAGGAATCTGCAAAGGCCTTCACTGAAAAGCTGGAGTCCTCAAAACGTCCTCTCCACGAGCACACTGAGCTTTGTCAGGTGGATGCCATCTCAAAAATAATGGCTTTGAAGGCTCAATTCAACTTGGGCAGAGAATGCTACAACGCGATGATGACAGTTTTCGGACAATTTCTACCCAAAGGCCATGTGCTACCTCCAAACATGTACCAGTCAGACAAAATCCTCCATGCTCTTAAGATGCCCTATGAGAAGATACATGCCTATGAGAAAGGATGTGTCTTATTTAGGCTTCAGTATGAGGACTTGAACTATTGTCCCATTTGCAATTCTTCCAGGTATGTTGTGGTAGACAACGGTATGGGTGAGAAGATGCAGACCAAAATACCCATTATTGTTCTTCGGTATATGCCAATCATACCAAGACTTCAATGTCTTGTCATGGTTGAAGAGACGGCCAGACAGATGACATGGCACAAAACGGGCAAAAGAACCAAACTAGATGCAGATTGGAATGTGATGATGGTGCACACATCGGATGGTGAAGCGTGCAAGCGCTTTGTTGAATTACACAAGGAAAAAACGACAGATCCAAGGCATCCTCGAGTCACCGTCAGCACAGATGAGTTCAGTGTGTTTGGTCAGATGGCAGCCCCATACAGCTGTTGGCCCGTGTTTGTCATTCCACTCAATCTCCCCCCGGGCAGATTATGCAAAGAAAGAACATTTTCCTGACATTGATAATTCCAGGGCCTAACTATCCCGGGAAGAATATGAATGTGTACATGCATCCGCTTAAGGACGAATTGCAAGAAGCTTGGGATAATGGTTTCAAGACATAAGATGCCTTTAGCAAAGAGAACTTCATAATGCATGCCTGGTACATGTACTCAAAGCATGACTTGCCGGCGTATGCGCTATTCGTTGGCTGGTGTGTGCATGGAAGGCTCCCGTGCCCCACATGCCAGGGAGCTCTTGAGTTTCATTGGCTGACGACAGGGCACAAGTATAGTTGCTTTGACTTGCATAGACAGTTTCTAGATCCTCGCCATAAGTTCAGGAAACACAAGAAGAACTTCATGAAAGGTAGAGTTATCAAACACTCTGCACCACCTGCGTTGACAGGCCAACAGACCCTAGATCAGTTAAACGCTCCCGAGCCAGATCCAGAGTGTCCAGGGTATTTCAAGGGGTATAATAAAGAACACGCCTGGACTCACAAGACATGCTTCCGGGATCTGCCTTACTTCAAAGACCTCCTTTGCCCACACAACATCGACGTGATGCACACTGAAAAGAATATCGTCGAAGCCATTTTTGGTACATTGTTCGGCATAGAGGGTAAATCAAAGGATAATACTAAAGCTAGAGTCGATCAAGAGGAGCTCTGTGATAGACCATTACAAAACATGCAAGAACCGAAAGGAAAGCGGAACTGGAAGAAGCCAAAGGCATGGTTCAATCTTGGAAGGCCAACTATGAAGGAAATTATTACTGTCATTTTCTGCTTGTGGGCCAAATTCAGTCCGTGGTTACAGTCGACCCGTTTCTGGCCCGTTAGTAGCTGTTTTCATGTCAAAAAAACCTGTTGGGCTGTTTTCATAGAGTTATCAAATACGGCCTATTAACGACCCGTTATGGTCCACGAATAGTACGGCCCATGATTGGTGAAATGATGATACAGCCCGTAGAAGGCCCATGGATCCTACGACCCATAAAAGGCCCATGGATCGTACGGCCCATAGAAGGCCCAGGGATCGTATGGCCCGTAGAAGGCCCATGGATCCTACGGCCCGTATAGAAGGCCAATTGATCCTATGGCCCGTAGGAGGCCCATCACTACTAGGGAAAACCTTATACACAACATCTTTGCAGTAGCACTGGACAAAAGAGGGCGCTACTGCTACTTAGTAGTAGCGCTTTTAATTAGACCGCGCTACCACTACTACTTTAGCGATGGCGCGTTACGCTAAAGCCTTCTTTGCTATACTTGTCTTTGGTAGCGAGATGGCTAGCCCCACTTAGCAATAGCGTGTATGTGTGACCATCGCTACTGCTATGTCCCTTAGCAGTAGCGTGTATCCCTGAAACGCGCTACTACTTACTTACCATATCCTGCATTTGTTCTCACTGCACCCTCTCACTCTCTCTCTCACTCGCTCTCGCCCGCGCCAAATCCGTAGCCCCTCCTCCCCCTCCTCCTCTGGCCGCGATCCTCCCACTGCCCCCTCCCTCCTCCTCCTTCGGCCGCCCCTCCCTTCTCCTCCTTCGGCCGCCCCCTCCCTCCTCCTCCTCCGGCCGCCCCTCCCCCTCCACGCCCGCTCCTCCCTCCTCCTCCTCCGGCCGCCCCTCCCCCTCCTCCCCCGCCCCTCCCTCCTCCGATCCCACCGGCCTCCTCCCCCTCCTCCTCTCTCCTTCCTCCTCCCTCCATCTTTTTTTCTTCTGTTTTTCACTGTAGTTGTTTTACTATTTTTAGCAAGTGTTCAAAAATAATTAGTAAGTGAATTAATAAACTAGTTGAACTAGTTTGGTTTTAGTAAGAACTAGTTGAATTAATAGAACTAATGTATTTTTAGTAAGAAAATTAATATAACTAGTTGAACTAGTTTATTTTTAGAAAGAACTAGTTTATTTCTATTTATAGTATGTTTATTTTTAGTAAGAACTAGTTGAATTAATAGAACTAGTTGAACATGTCACATTTGTTGTTATTTTTTTAGTTTAAGCAATTATTCGCTCATCGACCTCGACGATGCCTATCCCGCATCCTCGTCGTCGATACCCGCCGTTCGCTAGGGTTTTAGTTGTATTAGTGATAACTTATAGGGTTATTGTTTTTGCAGAAATCAAGGAGCCCCTCCATCATCCCCGCCGTCGTCCCCGTCACCGACCCCCTCCGACCTCGAGGTGAGACCAGCCAAATCTCCAGGTCAATATGAGTCCTATAAGATATGATGTAGATAAAAACATGAATATCTTGTTGCTCAAATAGGATATGTGGTTGCCCAAGTGGCCGGTCATGTTTGCAGGTTACACCTCCGAGTGGCCTATGTTTTGCCGGAGTGTTGATTAATTTCTGTTCCGGCAAATATCAGGCGCTCGATATGTCCTGTTTTAGAAAAGTTCATGCCGGAATTTCCCGTGAACTTTGGCATGACTTGTGCTTGAATATGTAGGAAATATCGAGTGGCCTAAATTTTCTAGAAAGATAATTAAACAATATTTCGGGTTGACTTTAAGACTCTCGAGGACGAAGAATCCCGACTGTTATCGTGGGGGTCGATTCTCCTTCTTCTCCGGGTGCTAGACCTTTGTTATGCACTAGGGGAAGGAGGAGTAACGACCATCACCGATGGTCGCTAATGTCAGAGAGGAATCAGTGAGGGAGAGTATCCACCATATTTGAGAGGACGAAGAATCCCGACTGTTGTCGTGGGGGTAGCTTCTCCTTCGTTCCCATGTGCTAGACAATTTGGTGCAATGCACTTTCATGAGCGAGGAGGAGCTACCATCACCGACGATCGAATATATACACCACGTGAGCTGAGAGTTTTCAAGAAAAGACTCGACAGACCCATAGTCAATCCGTGATGAATAATAATGATCTAATTTAGTTTTTGTAGTACATATGTTTAACTATACAACTTTAATCTTTGAATTATGAACATAGGAAATGTCGTCGGACGAAGAAGGTCCCAGGGATTGCTCCTGGTGCGGCGACAACCTAGGTTTCTACGACAGGCCTCACCTGGATGAAGGTCGGCGCTTCAGCATTATGCTCGAGGAGGCCTTCGATTGTGAAACGGTACGCTACAACGCTAAGTGGTTTTTCGTAATTAAGCTCGACTTCTACTACTTCAACGTGTAATTTTCGTCTTTTACAATTCGACTAGATTATCCCATGCCATGCAAGACGCTATGTCTTGGAGAGGATGGGTTTGGAAGATCATGAGAGGACTGAAACAAAGAAAATTAACCTAAGGACCCATCATGGTATGGATTTTGAGGTAAATATATACAATTCTGAGAGCGTATCCAATTTTGGTTGCCCGGGTTGGGAAGGACTTTGCAAGATGTATGATTTTCAAGAGGGTATGTTTGTCACCATGGATCTTGGTGATTCCGACATCGACCAAGACATTTTGGACATTTGGGTTCTTGCTGATACGCTTCCAATTCTACCGCTATGTGAGTTCCTCAAACATAGTTATTAAGTACTTTATATTGTTTATTTCAAAATAGTTGACAGCTTATTTCCATTGATAGCTTATTTTCATTCTTCAAAGAGTGTGCAGAAGATGGTAGACAGAACCAACTACACCAATGGCTCTGAGTTAACTTATCAAGAGAAAAATCTTCTGGTCGCATATTGTACTGAAATTGAGAATTACAATGCCTTTTATCGAACTCCTCCAAATTATGGTGAATATCCTGGTAAGCTTTTTTTTAACTATTACGACATCCATGCATCTTTTGCATACTTCTAAAACTGAACTACATTGCTAACTATGAAGTTATTACTATGTTTTTCAATAGAAAATCCCGATGGATTGTGTGCCTCATTTGATGTATCAGAATGGTCGCCTTGATGTTTTGAACATACAACCACGTCGTCCTATGAATCTCACCTGTGCATACCGAATTTCTAAAAACGGTGAACACATGATAATCAAAGAACTGAAGAAATGTATGGACAGTCGTAAGGATGTTATTGGAAGCAACATTGTGCGAAAGGCAAGAATTGGAGACAGGATAATCTCCATTCTCCATAATGGAGAGTCAGGGGCTATCTTGTTTTATTCTATTTTACCTAAGATAATATAGTAGGTCCTAAGAGAATGTAGTAGGTCCTATGAGGTACAATATGTTTATGAGAGTTGATGATGATGAGTAGTTGTGATTATGTCTAGTGACCAACTTGTATGTGATGTCTCATTGATGAAAACGATGAGCATGAGGAGGTGTTATATGACAATGATGTATTATGATGATAAGTTATTAATGATATGATGATGATGATGATGATGGTATTTATTATATCATTGGGTAAAAGAACCGCGGATTAGTTTCAAGTGGATGTCCATCCACTTGAAACTAGTCCACGGTTCATTCTCCCACTGATATAATAACTCATTATGATGTAAAATCATTCTCTAAATTGATGCAGTACAAAAACTTGTATAAAGGTGTTTGAATACAACATGAAATAAAAAAGAAATATATAATAATAGTAGTAGCGCGTGCTAGGAGAAGCGCTACTACTAATTACCAGTAGCTCTTCTTGTAGAAAGCGCTGCTATTAAGTCGATATAGCAGTAGCGAGGTCCAACCCACGCTACTGCTAACATTTAGTTGTAGCGCCTTACTAGTAGCGTGGTTTCCCGCGCTACTGATAGGCTTTAAACACGCACTACTGCTAGGGTTTCCCTAGTAGTGCATGGACCATATGACCCGCGGGAGGCCCATGGTTACAACAGTCCGTGTGTTGCCATGATTATTTTGGCCTATTTACCAAAAATAGGTTACTGTGGCTACTAGAAAAACACAGAAAAAGAATTGCAGTGACTACAAGCAAACAACTAAACAAGACAATAAGGAAATAAATAAGCAAGCAACTAACGCTAGCCTATTACTACTATTACACATATTACATCCACTGGGCATCAATGTTCGCCACCAGTGCAAATATAGGGAACAAAGCAGCATATTACATACACTGGCCGTCAAAATTGGCCACGGTGCAAATAAGCGTGGCAGCTAAACAAGAAGCAGAACTGAAACAACGGAAGAGCTCAAGAAATGTTATCACAGGTATCCACCATCTGGCAATAAGCAGCAAGCTTATTAGCTTTGTCTGTTTGGTGCTAAAATCCTCAACGCTTGCTATTGCACGGAAAGTATGCATCTGAATGCTCGGGGACTTCCATGATCCTTCCGCTTCTTGTCACAGCACAGCTGATCGATGACTTTCAGCTTGTAGTTGAGACTCAAGAAACCGAACTGATTCAGACACTGAGTTTGAATAGCTTGTGCAAGTGGTAGTGGCCAATAACTCGAACACTAAACCAAGACATGACTTCACTGTCTTCAAGATAGTCTTCCTTAGCTGTTTTATCAGCTTTGTTGGAGACCAACAAGGATGTCTCACTATCCTGAACCTTATCTGCATTACTTCCTTTACCATTGCTTAATAAGGCACTCTTCCCGAATATTCTGTCAGCATTCTAAAAGAAGAAACAAGCAGGCACAAAATAGGTTTAGCATGTACTAGTATATAAAACTCATTTCGGTGAACCAGTTTGTCGGATTTCGGGTTCCGTCAGACCCTTGAGGTTCGAACACTGGGGTGCGCGCGGAGATTCAACCCTCTACCGGCTCGCTCCTCGCCGAATCGCTAGGACCTAAACTACCAAACTGAACAGTACAAGAGACACAAGATTTATACTGGTTCAGGCCACCATTGTGGTGTAATACCCTACTCCTGTGTGTGGTGTGGTGGATTGCCTCTTGGGATTGATGATGAACAATACAAGGCAGAACAGCCTCGCGAGGGTATGTTCTTGGCTGGCACGATGAACTGCTGGGAGGAGTTCAATCGCTCTATCTACTGGTTTCTTGGCGAGGATCCCGATTGCTAGGTCAGGTCCCGATCGCCTCTACCCTGGGGGTGGCTAGTCCTATTTATAGGCAAAGGCCCTGGGCCACTTCCCAAATATTTGAGCAGGAAGGGCGCCAACAATTGGCCATTTTGAAGGGGAACAACAAGTACACTTATCCTGACTAAAGTTGGTCCTCGCGCCAAAGGCTCTGGTGGTGGCCTTGGCTTGGGCTCCTGATGACTTCCTTCCGACCGTTGGGCTGGTCTTGGTCTTGTTACCTTGAAATGGATGCCTTTGCTTGATGCTCTACGCTGCGCTTGCTCCCTTTGCACCAAAGAGGAAAGGAGGGCGCTGCAGCGTCTTTGGCGCCCGTGGCGCCCGACTAAGCGCCCTTAGTGCGTCATGGCTTGCGTCATGGGCACCTCGCGAGTACCCGCCTTGAACTCCTTGCCTCCTCATGAGCCAGCTGACAGCGCCGTGCACGAGAAGCTCCTTGTCGTCCGCCCTGCAATCTGGCCCCTCGCGAGGTCTTGAGCTTGTGTTGATGAAGATGGGCTGTCTTTGGGCCTCCTTTGAGCCCGCGGCGGAGCAGAGCGAGCAAGTCTGGGGACCCCATTCCCGGCATGCCGACAGTAGCCCCGGGCCCGAGCGCGCCCGAACTTGGCGGCGAGGAGGCGAAGGGCAAGTGCAAGCGTCGCGAGCCCTAACAGCTCTTGACCTTGGGCGCCAGCGTGGCGGTTGATTGGGCGTGGGCGCCTCTGCTTCCCTCTGACGCCTTGGTAACCGCATGGATTCGACAAGTCCACTGCATGCAAAGCGGTCATGATTACTGTGATCGTGGAGGTCGATGGTTGGCCTTGGCTGGCTATAAGTCTGAGACAGCAGCGCCCTTCGGTCTATCCCTCTGCTTCTCCTCCTTCCTGGGCCTTGCTCCGTCTTGCTGCAATGGCTCCGATCCGCCGGTTCTCCGCGGAAGAGAAGGGAAAAGCTCCCCAAGAGGATCCTGACCCGCTTACCCCAAAGAAGCGGCTGGCCCTCTGGTGTCAGGGCGAGGGCACTCGCCAGGAAGCATCAAGACCCTGGTGTGAGCGGCCACCGCCTGGGTTCCTTCTTCCCTTGTACGCGCACATTGGCGGCCCTGAAGGAGTCGACGCCGAACGCCACGAGCGGCGCCTCCAATGACGCCGGGGGGTCACGAAGGTGTGCGTCTTCCCCCCTGGAGTCCACGTCGATGGCCCTTGCCGAGAGTTCATGCTTCACGCCGCCACGCCTCCTAAGTATTGGATTCGTCTCCCCTCTTTCTTCGCCTCCGTCGTCCGGCAGGGGGAACCCTGGGGCTTTGGCTGCAACACGCCGGTTGCGGCACCCTCGCGACCGGGGCGGAGGTCGTGGTCGTTGCCCCGAGCGAGGTCTTCATGACTCGAGGCTGGGCCAAGGTCGCCCGGGTCTGCAGGACGAGGGGCACCCTCACGATCCATCTGGAGTACTACGGTGCTTCGGTGATGTCCTTCAAGGTCTTCGATGCGGAGGGTCGTCGGCTGGAGTGCTACCCGGGAGGCGTCGGGACCTGCTGCGGTGAGGCGAGGCGGCCGGTTGCTCCTTAGCCCTCCTCGGCGACGGAGGCACCGGAGGATCCAGTGACTCCGCCGAGCTCTTCGCGACTCCGGAGACGAGTGACGACATCTACGAGCCCCCGAGCCTGCGTCGTTCCCGGAGCAGGGCGGGCTCGTCAGGCCGTCGCCGCCTCTGATCTGGATGGGGTTGGCGTCGGTGCTGGGCGGCCCACTGTTGATGATGGCGTCTACCGCGATGCCCCCTGTAGTTAGGACTCCTTAGGATTGGCGCCTTTTGTTCCTGCGAGGGGCCAAGAATATACCCCACGGGGGCTTGTATGATGTTTGTAGCTCCGTCTGTCAATATGATGCTTATTGTGAAGCAGTGCGAGGTGCTTATTCCGCTTTAGCTTAGTTTCCTCCTATTAGACCTCGCGAGGCCTTGATGCTCTGCGCCCGGCGAGTCCAGATCCCAAAGCGGCTTCAGGCCGTTCTTTGGTATCACGGTCGCGATGCGTGGTCAAGGCGGAGGTGAGTGGCCGAGTCGGTAAGAGCCCCTGAGTCGCGATGCCCAGGAGGTCCCCTTTAGCGCTCAAGCAGCCATCATTCGGTGAGAAAGGAGAGCGACGTTGCTAACACAGGATTGCATTGGGTGCGGGGATGGTGCTGCGATAACTAGTGTTTTTGGAGAGTGACTTATCTTGACGGTCAGGAAATGCTTCCTGGTGCGGCGCTAGGTCCGTGCCTTGGCCGGCGAGGGGTTGCTTGGCGAGGTCCTCGCATGCTCCTCCCCTCTCGCCTTCACTCCCCCTTCTGCTCTACGTCTTTGGGTCCCGGCCCTCGAGCGAGTCTCAGCCGTCGCTGGTATGTGAGGTCGCGATGCCGTGGTCAAGGCCAGAGGGTGAGGGCTGGAGGGCTAGTAGGAGCCCTAAGTCGCGATGCTCAGGCACCCCCCTTTAACGTGCAAGTGGGTTGCGCTGACGAGAGTGAAGAAGGCACCATGAGGGCCTCGCCTGGCAATGCTCCTTGGAGGGACCCTGCAGGCTTATCACAAAAGGAACGAGAGTTCGCCGTGGCAATCGACAGTCAGCTGTTAGTTGCTTTGGAGGGGCGATGGGGCACGAAAGGCCTGGCGAGGTGCATCGGGGCATCCGTGAGCTAGCGCGGGACCCGCGGGGCCCAACCCCAGGGCGGGTTGCGCCCGGCACTGGGCCTTACCTTGGAATGTGTTCCTGTAAATTTTGTTAGATGCCGGTGCTCTCGTCTTGGATCCGGCTCGGGCTGGTCTCGGCCGTCGGCATGCATGCGGTCGCGATGCCATGGACAAGACCAGAGGGTGAGGCGGAGGCGGTAGGAGCCACTGTCGCAATGCTCGAGGCACCCCCTTAAGCTTATGGTAGGTTGATAATGTGAAACTCTCGTCCTCGGGTCGGCTCTCGGGCTAGTCTCGCCATCGCTGGCATGCCGGTCGCGATGCCATGGACAAGACCGGTGAGGTGAGGGCGGAGGCGATAGGAGCCCTAAGTTGCGATGCTCGGGCACCCCCTTTAACATCCAAGATTCCGACACCCAGGAGAAAAAGGGCGCAAATAACAAGCATGGTGGATCGAAAGCATAGCGCTAAGATAAGCGCCAAGAAGGATACATGCCCTGGGATAGGGCGGCGGCTTGGGGATGATGCAGACCGAGGGCGCCCCAATAAGGTAAGCTAAGGACATGAAATAAAGGGATACATGCGCGAGGGGCGGACCCACGCGGCATGGGAATAATCTTGACCTGAGGCGCTCGACTAAATTGAACTTAAAAGATGTCACTGATGATGTTGGGGGCGAAGGGGTGTTGGTGTAGTAGACCCGGTGGGCTGCGGGCCGATCCTCACGAGCCCCAGGCCGAGGCCTCGGGGAGGCTCGGGAGGCTGGCGGCTCCTCGCGGCCATCTCCATCTCTGCGGGGCTGCAGCCGCGCTGACCTCTTGAGCCTCAAGATGGCCCTCATGAGGCAGCTGGTGCACATCAGCCGCGTTCGACAAGCCGTAAGGCATGCGCACATAGCTGTGGCGGACCCTGCATAGCGTCCCACTCGCGAGGGCAGGCGCTCTTGAGGCGCCTTCGGTTGAGCCCGGTATGTCGATCTGACAGCCAGCAGCCCACCATCCTCGCTGGATGGGGGCCACAGTGGATGGCGTGTTGCCTCTCATGACCCTTGACTCCTGTAACTCTGAATGGCCTTGCCGGCGAACTCCTGAGGTTTGGCCCTCCTTGCCTTGCTCCTTCTTGAGAAGCGTGCTTCCAAGCATGCCTCCACGTGGTGCCAGCGCCTCCCTCGTGACCTTGGCGAGGTCGGCGACTCTCGGGGAGGCCCCGAGCCACTGCTTGAGGAGGCGCCGGCGCGCTTCCCTATCGATGGAAGGAGGCTTCCCTTGGGCGGGCTTGGGCCCTGAGGGGCCTGCCTCCTGAGGGGCCGGGCCGTTCGATGTCTTCTTCTTCTTGGGTGCAGCGGCGAAGCCTCCTGCCTCCATGATGCAGGTCTTCCGGTGATCGCGGCTGAAAGGCTCGCTCGAGGAACCTGCTGCGTCTCTCTTCGAGGGGGCACCGTGATGACCCTGCCGCTTCTGGCATCTTGAGGGCGTTATAGCCGTGGTGGGTCCGGCCATGAACTTGCCAGCCCGGGGACCGAGGATGGCATTGTCTGGCGGCGAATGTGGCGGCGTCGAAGTTGATGTGCTCGGTCGCGGTGGTTGTCGCGTGCCCCAAAGGTGGCAGGAAGGCGGACCTGCCCGATCGGGACCGTGGAGCCGTCGGTGACTCGGAGAAGGGCTTGGTTTCTGAAGAAATTGTATGAGGGCGCGAAGATTGTTGAGCGTTTCCACGGACGGGGCGTTGAGCCACCCGCCATCGATGAGGGTCTTGGTGACTATGCGTTGCTAATGATTGGGGAACAAAGCATCGGGAGGAATCCGGGTGGCGCGCACTTGCTGATCCGCGAGCTGAGCGTGATGGCGCATCTTGACCACGAGGGCGGCGTGGCCTCGAGCTTGGGAGGACTGCATTCGCCGGCAGGCAAACTTTGAAGATCTGTTGAGAGGTGGAGCTTGAGCTCCGCCGGGATCTGACGATTAGCGTGGTTCTGAAGCCCCCAGCCCCTCGTCTGATGGCGGTCTTCATTTCTCCTTGGCTGCGGGTAGCAGGGAGGCCTGCGTTCCCTTGCAGGCGATCCTCGTGAGCCGATCCCTCCAACCTCCCTCGCGGCCGGGTCACCGCCCGGTGATCCTCGCGAGGTTGGTCGCGCCACCCTTGGCGCGGGGCGTGATCTTCCCAACGTCTGCATTCCTTCCTCCTCCTCGGCCGTAGCCCGTCGCTGCGGTCGGGGCGTCTGCCGACCCTTCCTTCACACACGGCCGGAGCTCTTGGCATTCATTGGTGTTGTGGGTGTGGAGGTCGTGGTACCTGTGATACCGACTGCCCTTGGAGGTTCGTGCTGATCTCTACCCGCTTGGTGTGCGGCTCGGCCTTGATCGGCAGCCCACTTGCGCTTGCGTCCTTGGCCTTGGGCTTCTTCTCTTGAGGTCCAGGCAGGCGGCTCGAGGAGGGAAGCGCCCTCCTCAGCCTTGGCGCGCGGTACGCCAAGTTGAACAGCTCCAAGGAGGTGCACAGGTCTTCATGCATCGCTAGCTCCTCCTTCATCTTGACGTCATGCACAACGTCGGAGAAGGCTGAGATGATCGCCTCCTCCGTCACCCTGGGGATCTTGAGGCGCGCATTGTTGAAGCGCTGGATGTACTTCTGCAGGGTTTCCCCTAGTTGCTGCTTGATATGACGCATGTCGCTCACGACGGGTGGCCGGTCGCGAATACCCTAGAAGTTGGCGATGAAGCGAGTGCGCATCTCGTCCCAGCAGGAGATCGTGCACAGTGCGGTCGAGGAGCGGTGAGGGCTCCGTCCTTGAGCGCCATGGGAAACCAGTTCGCCATGACCTTTTCGTCTCCGTTGGCAGCCTCGATGCCCAACTCGTAGAGTTTGAGGAACTCTGCGAGTCAACCGTCTTTGTCATAGCAAGGAGGCAGGTGCGGCTTGAACTTGCAGACCCGCGTGGCCTGCGCCTTCGGAGGTGAAAGCGCGGCAGCTCGCCGTGGCCTGAGGGGCCTTAGGCGATGGAAGCTTAGTCTGCAGGTCCCCATGTGCAGCGGTGAGGGGAAGCGAGGTCTTGACGTCTTGAAGTAAAGGGCGCTTCGGGCGGCTTCTCAAGGCGAGGACTTCTTGGTAGCTCTGCTCTTGCAGCGGCTGGCGCTGACGGGCCAGGTTCCTCCAGGGCCGTTAACGCCTTGGGGCGAGCGCCTTCTTGAGGAGGAGGCGGTGGCGCCCAGGGCTTCATTGCCCCACGGTGAAGTGCGGTGCAGCAAGAAGGGCCGCCGAGGGTGCCTCCGTGGCCTTGAAACGAGCTCGGCGACTTGGTGGAGCCATTATTCGTGAAGCGTCATCGATGGGGCGGTGGCGCGGCTCGTTTGCGCGATGGCGCCTTCGGGCCTCCATGGCCGCCTGCGAAGCGCGTGACGAAGAACCAGCGGTGGTGGCGAGCGTGGCGGTGCGGCCATCCGCCTCGAGGATGGATCTGGGGACGATGCTTGCTGCTCGTTCCCGCCGGGCGGTGGCGGCGTTAATGATAGGTGACGAGGAGCAGCGAGGCGCTGCCGGCAGGAGCCGTCTGGGCGACATAGGAAGCGAGGGCGGCTCGGCGCTCGCGCAAACCCGTCGGCGTCGAGACATGGATCGATGGTCGGAGAAGAAGCGAGGCGATGGAAGGCAAGTTCGGCGCACCTACAGGGGAGCCAAATGTCGGATTCGGGTTGCGTCGGACCCTTGAGTTCGAACAGGTGCAGGCGGAGATTCAACCCTCTGGCTCGCTCCTCGCCGAATCGCTGGGACCTAAACTACCAAACTGAACAGCACAAGAGACACAAGATTTATCTTGGTTGAGGCCACCATTGTGGTTTAATACCCTACTCCGGTGTGTGGTGTGGTGGATTGCCTCTTGGGCTTGATGATGAACAATACAAGGCAGAACGCCTCGCAGTCTGTTCTTGGTGGCGCGATGAGTGATGGGAGGAGTTCAATCGCTCTATCTCTTGGTTTCTTGGCGAGGATCCCGATTGCTAGGTCAGGTCGATCGCCTCTACCACAGGGGTGGCTAGTCCTATTATAGGCAAAGGCCTGGGCCTCTTCCCACATATTTGGCGGGAAGGGCGCCACAATTAGCCATTTGAAGGGAACAGCAGGGGACACTTATCTGACTAAAGTTGATCCTCGCTTTGCCAAAGGCCACAGGAGGTGGCCGGCTTGGGCTCCTAATGACTTCCTTCCGACCGTTGGGCTGGTCTTGGTCTTGTTGCACGAAATGGATGCCTTTGCTTGATGCTCTCGCTGCGCTTGCTCCCTTTGCACCAAAGAGGAAAGGAGGATCTTTGCAGGGCTGGCCTTGCCCAGGCGCCCTTAGTGCGTCATGAAGCTTGCGTCATGGGCACCTCGCGAGTACCTCGCCTTGAACTCTCCGCCACCTCATGAGCCAGCCTGAGTGAGGCGTGCCTAAAGGAAGCTCCTTGTCGTCTGCCCTTCAAACCAGCCCCTCGCGAGGTCTTGAGCTTGTGTTGATGAAGATGGGTTGTCTTGGGCCTCCTTTGAGCCCACGCCCGCGGGGCGCATGGCGAGCAAGTCAGGGACCCCGTTCCCAGAACGCCGACACAGTTCATTAGTAAGGTGGACAGGATTAAACTACCAAGTCTTCTATTGCCAAGTACTAGTACATAATAAAAGCATCAAGCAAACATATATCTATGTCCTATGGTCACTGCATTGTCTTGCCAAATCAAAATAGAGACACGGTTCAAATCATATCAGTTCAAGAAAAAGCAGTAGCGAAAGAATATAAAGTGTGAGAAACAACACGGCACGACAAGATTTCAGATGGGTACCACGGGTCTACATGTACAACAACACTATTGGCTCTGTTGTGATTCTAGTAATGTGCATGATATGAGAAGTCAATTGTATACACAATTGAAATTGAAATCAACAGAGCTACTGATAAGAGCAAACCTGTTAAAGACACATGCGTGGACATACCTGTGCCATTGGAGTTTCGATTGGATCCTTCAATTTAAAAATAAGTTTGTATGAGTGAATAAATGATACAAGAGCAAAGCAGTATGCACGATAGCAATCGTAGGTAAAAAAGGCGCGCTTAAGCGAGCGCTTAAGTGCACCTAGTCTCTAGGCATTGGAAAAACGCAATGCGCTTTGGTCAGTAAAGCGCAAGGCAGTGGCAAAACGCACAATTAACGCCTAGCGATTTTTTGAACTATGATTGCCATGTTGTTCTTCAGGTTTAGGTACTTGTTCTACATGAACAGAGTAAAATAAGACACAAGAATATAGTATTTAAAAATAGAAAATGATCCCATAGACCTTACCATGTTCTTGGTTTGGGACCAGTACAGAACAAGGCATTCCCAATCGTCGTCCGGTAAATGTGTCTCAGGAGAACGTATGGGAATTTGATGAGTTTGTTTGCCGGTGAAGTACGTTTTCTTCAGGTAATTCTGATACTGCCACCAAGCATTCTTGAAGATAACAGAGGTATTAGCACAGGTTGCCTCATCCTGAGTTTCCAAATCAGTCCTTCTCTATAGAGAAAATGGGAAAATTTGTTGTATTATAACCATCATGGTGGTAGGATGTATGGAACAAAGCAAAGTAATTGCATGAATAACATTACTTACACATAACTCCTGGACAAATGCCTGCAACTGGCATTTTCCTTCATCTTCAGTATAATATTCCCAAGATGGGAAGATACACACATACGATTTAACAACATCAAATGCGATAGATGCTAAACTACGACTAGCTGGTTGTGCTTCCTCCACGGAATAGGCGTACTAACTGGTGGAGTTGGGGTTCGCCGTGGTAGTCTTGGCCCTTTGGAGCCTTGGAGCTGCCTTACTAACTGCTCTTGGTTGAGAGCTCTATGGTGGAGATGGTGTTGTGTCAACGAGGCTGGTTACTATCTGCTGGGGTTGGGGTTAGATTGGGTGAAGCTGGTTCTCTATCCATCGCAGTAGGGGTACAATCTACGAGAGTTTGGGTTATGTGTGGTAGGGCTGGTTCTCGTGCGTGTACAACGGGTGCTATCTCCACCAAGAGGTAGCATTGTTTTATTTGAAGACCATGTTTTAGTCCGCTGAATCTTGGCATCACCGCTCCAATTCAAATGGCTGATAAATAGGAAATATAGTTGAATGTACAGGACATTGTATGAGAGATGATGCAATAGATTGTGTGGAAAAAGAGGGCATGAAATTGTTGACATGTATATTGTTTAACTAAAGCGGATAGCATGACTTAATTTCACATATATGATGTCTATCTAAATGGATAGCATAGCATAACATAATTCAAAGATATGATGAATAACTAAACAGGATGCATGACATAATTCACCTACATGTTATCTAAGTAATCAGGATCGCATCATTTAATTCACATATGTGATTTATATGCTAAGCAGAGGGCATTTGATATGATATGCGAACTAAGAACATGGTGTTGAATATTGTGTATATGATGTCTAAACTATGCAATGCAAGACACCATATGCATGATATGAAGCAGATATAACCATGCCAAGTTAGAGCATACACCTCGGTGGGGGAATAGGACTGGTCATCGTCTGCGAATCCATCTCTAAGGAGCTATCGGGACCCAACAAGAGATCTTCTTGACGGTAGCATTATGCTCTCTGAAGGCCTTGTTTTCACTCCAGATTTTCCATCTCCCACCCAAATGGTTGATTCACGGGAAGAGTAATTTAATGTACAAACATTGTCGACAAATGGAAATGTAATGAAGAAAAGGATGGGCAAGATATCATTCAAATACATGATGCCTGGTTAAGCAGGATGGCATTGCACATTTCACATATATTATGGCTGGCTAAAAGACATGAGGCGCATAATTCCATATATGATATAGAAACTAAACACGTGGCATTCTGAACATGTCTAAACTAAGCGGATGACATATATGATGTCAAAAGTAGGCATCTTTGCAAGGCAACATATGCATGATATGACTAACATCATCATGCCAAGGTAGAGAAAACACCTTTGGGGGTAAATAGGAGTGGTCAAGGCGTGCGAATCCGCCTCGAGCAGATATCTTCCTCTGGATTACAATCCGGAGAGGGGTGGGAGGTTTTCCATTGAACCCACCATGGAGCAATGTCGCATGACATTGCATTGCCGCACAAAACTCTTCTCTTTTTCTCCACATGTTCAGCATGACTGGGTACAATATGTGACATGCATACGAAAAAAATATGGTGAGATTATGTAAGGAGAGCATGCAGAAATTTAGAGTGATGGTAACAACCAGTGGATGGATCAAAAAATAATGATAGCAGGCTTATGATTGCTTTAATTTAATAAAAAGACAGATGATGATTGCTTTACTATTTGTTTCCCACCCAAGATGAACAACATAGGCATACCCTAGGTGAACCAGATATTAGATAGAGATACTATTCAGTGCTACCTCGATATGTGCCCCACAACTAATTTAGAACTCAAGTTTGAACATTAGTTTGGACCTGACTTGGAGTCCAAGAGGTGAATAGGACGATAAATTAGCAGGTAATTTTAAGCAATGCATAACGTAAGGAGAAACAAAAGAGTGCGACCTCTCTTGTGGACCCGTGTACTCCTCAGGTTCGTCTGCTGAGTCAATGATGGTGATGCCGTTGCGGTGGGTGCCGGCGGCCGGGAAGGAGATCTGAGGCGGCGAAGGACGGTCAGGAGTCGTGATGTTTGGTTTGGTGGATGCTTCTGCCGATGGAGCAGCTCAGGTGAGGTGGACGACATCGTGGGAGGAGCAGGACAAACCACACAATGTTCCCTTCGACTCCTGCCTGGAACTGAAGTAATTCTGTAAGGGCTCATTTGGCTTGCATGATTCTAAAATCGGGGATAGGAAGAACACGGAATAGGATATGAATGCACATGGTAAGCAGAGCATTTGTAAACAGGATTTACATCAACTTGGGTGTTTGGTTTACGAGGAATTGGAAGAAGCGAGAGGAATGCAAAGAAACATGACCAAAATAAAGTTAAACCATATGAAAGCATGTACAGTTAGAATGTTATTCTACCACTAATGCACTTGGTCTTGTTTTCATCCATAGGATTTTGAAAAGTAGGTCCAGGTGGGTGTTTTGCTTCATTCCTTTCAACAAAATGCATGAATAATTGAATAGTAGAGTGCCATTGGAAAATTCCCTATTGCTAAGTTTTTCCGTTGAAGCAAAATAGCCCTAATGGATCGACATGAATGTATAGTAATAAGTGATGCAACAAGTGTACAACCTCTTTTGCTGTAGCAAGTATAGACCTCGGCAACATTGGGTTGGTCATTTGAAGCGATCGGCGAGGTGGCTGTCGGAGGTGTGGAGTAATATCTGAGGAATCATGAGAGCGGGCGTCCTGAGCCTTTGCTCCGTTGTGATGGATCGTTCTGTCGTTGGAGCAGCTCTAGCGAGCCGTAAGTCGTCAAGGCGGAAGCAGCACAAGACATACATCTTCAATCTCAAGTGGGATTCTAATAGCATCTCCAATAGATGATGTAAAATAGATGTAAAATTTACATCACCAAAAACCACCTGACTACAACAGATGAGGTAAAAACTGTTGACTCCGAACTTAACTGTCGAAACTGAAATTTACTGTGGAATTTGAATGTTATTGTCAAAACTGAATGCAATGGTAGCAGAGAGGCACTTGACATGTAGTTTAGGGAGGGCCTCAAGTTTGTCTTCAACGTGCACCCCCTGAGCCGCCATCCATCACCGGCCGAACCGCCGGCCCCAGCGCCGCCTCGCCGCCCCAAAACAACTCCCCACTGCCGGTCCGCCGCCGCCCTAGACAGCCCTCTAGGCCCCCCGCCGCCACCCTGAACCCTAAGATAGATAGTGGGGTACCTCTCCGGTGAGCCCCCATCCCCGCCGCGGGTGGTTCTTCCTTAACTCCGATGAGCCCCCCACCCCCTAAAAATCGACTAACCCAAAAGTCGATTCATTCGACTGAAGTGTTGCTAAATAGGAAGCGAGCAGCTGACGAGGAAAAGCGACAGC